>CADDXX010000572.1:242161-393776 GCA_902810485.1 Alauda arvensis
AWAARARAMWSTGATATAAAAATCTTTGAGAACCTGTCTGGCAGTAAATTCCCATGAATTCAGGTGTTTCAAGAACTGTCCAAATTTTATTCAGCAGTCTTATTCAAATGGAAGGCCTTCACAAAATTTCAGCAGTACCTTTCTCATTAATCAAATACTTGCTGAACTTTTCACTACAAAAAGAAAAGCTTTTGCTTTAGCTTATAGCTGAGCTCTGTCTGTCTGAATGTCTGACTTGCAGAGAATCCTTAACTTCTGGAGCAGGAAATAGAGAGTTGGAAATAAATTGAAATCAAGTGCAGTTGAGTTGAAGGGTGAATGCACCTTTTTGTAAGCAGGGAGGATATGAACACAGAAAAAAACAGCAGTGGAAATGTTGCAGTGGGAATTCCTAGTGGCCATGGGGTGTTTTTTTGTGGCTCTCTTCTTGTATCCTTAGAGGCCTGGCTGGTCTCTTAGTTTTAAGTCTCCTCTTGGAGTCCTACAAATTTTAAAGAGGTCTTGGTTTGCTGCTGCCAGACAATGAAGTGTTTTGATTTTGGTCCTGCAGCCTCAGAGCTCCTAAGTGGAGAATTGTACATACACCCTTCAATATATGACTGTACTACAGTGATAGAGCTGTAGTTCATTATATGGATATAGTATAATACTTGGTGTAGTTCTTTTAGTTACTGAATAATTGTAGATGCTTACTTGATCTGCAATTTTATTTTGCTTTTTTTGATACAAATTTCTTGTAAGTACTTGCTGTCATGTATTCAGTAGTATCCATGAGCTTTGTTTCTTTCCTTTTTTTCTAGTTCATTCTTCATTTCCTTTAGAACGGGCAGTGTTGCTCTAAGCTGGATGTGGGAATTTCAAGCCTTTGTGAGTGGGTTGGTGCCTGCCTGATGGTGGTGCTCAGAGGTGGTGTCTGCTGAAGTTGTGGCTTTGTTTCTTTTCTTCCAGTCCTGAAGCTATTTGTAGTTGTCTGCTTATCTTACAGAATTCCAGGCTGTYGTATTCTAAGCTGTGCCTTGCACAGTTTCCACCTCATGAGTTTTAGTCTGTGTCATTCTGAGAAATTTAATTGATCTGACATCTAAAATGCAAGGAAATACTGTTTTCTTYGTGTAAATTACTTTGAAATCAGCTGTGGCTAATCCTGGGGGAGGTTTCCCTTCCACTTGGGAATACTTGAAGAAATACCTACAGATGAACAGACAAGAAGCTCAGCTCTCTCCAGCAGTGCTTGGTGTGTGAGCAGGGGTTTAGAGTTGTGCAGGATCAGTTACTTACCCAAATGTGGATGCTGTGTACAACAAATAACACCTCCAGAGGCTGTTCTAGCAGACCTTGTAAGTAATTACTCTAACACGTTACTCTGCCTTCCCTCTCTTTCTTGCTTGCAAACAGAAAGCACACTGAAAACTGGGCTGGCAGGGCTTGCATACTCAACATGCAACTCGACTGCTTGTTGAGTAATGGGTTTGTTTAAGGGCAAAATCAGCTGTGTTCAATTTGCAGTGCTTTTTAAATACAGCAATGGCAGGAGTTTCTGGACTTGCCAAAGCTTTCAGCCTGAGCCTTTACCTCCCAGAGGTTGAAAACTTGTCCACCTCGAGTCTGCTGGGATGTTGTGCAGTCGTGTCTCTGCTGATGCTCTGAACACCTGCACTGCAAAGCTGCTGGGAGCTGCTGGGCACCTCTGCTAAATAAAGGATGGACATTTACAGGTCCAAAAAATTAACAGAAAYCTGCCAAGCTGTCACTACTTGTGAATACTCTGCTTGGACAGWTGCCTGAGAGGAGGAGAGGGAGCACAGGTGGAGAAGGAACCTCTGACAGAGAGAAAATGCTAATTAAGTTTTTTTTTCCTGCATCATGTCAGCTTTGATTTCTTCTTCATCTTTGTCTACTTCCCTAAATGATCTGCCATAATTKTGCAAGTGGCCTGAGTGAATGAAGGCTTTGCCTAATTAAATAGTGAAAGACTGAAATGCAGGTATAATCTGATTATCCAAGCAAAATGACAGAATAAAAATAACGTGCAAGTGATTGGTGTGACCTATTGAACCCAAATTTGGCTTGTTGGCTCTCTTACTGATACTGCTTTGACTAAAACTGACAGCACCTTGCATGTTTGTACAACCAGCACAAATCACTTTATCCCGTGTTTGAAAGAAGAGTCTTTGCAACTCACACCTTGATTTTAGGCGCTGGTGGTTCAAGGGAGGGTGAACAAAGCTGATAGAAAAGGTGGTTCCTATATTTCTTGTTAATTTATGTATAAAGAGGCAATTTAGCTTTAGGTTGATCATATTGCATCAGATGAAATGGATATACAAATAATTGAATTTGRTTTCTTTATTCTTGGAGCTGAATTTAGACCTGCAGTAGCTGTTGCTAATAGTTTTCACAAATCAGGATTATCTATTTTTGTCTTAACATCTGGACAAATGTAAACACTGTGAGACAGATGTTAAACTTGTTCTTGTCATTGTACTGTTGTTAACGTTGTACCAAACTCAGTGTTCCTGGTGTAGCTACATTCTTCACACAGAATGCCTAAATATTGCTTCATCATGCCTAAATTTCTTTGTTTAATGGCTGCAAAGCAACTCAGGCTAGTTTAAGGCCATTCATGGTGTAAAATGGCTGCATTTTATTGTATCAGAATCTCCACCTGGTAGGGGAACCAGTAAATCACTTTTCTGGCTGAAGATTTTCAGTGCAATTTTCTCTGCTTGATCAAATTAGTAGCTGGTGAGCTTCCCCCTAAAATCTCTAACAGCACTTAGTGYATCTTCCTCTCTTTCCATCTGTCACCTTGCTTCCATGGGCTGCCAAAGTGCCCATTTTCCTGGAAGTCTGGTGGCCATTCCAGCTGCCATCTGCCAGCTGTTCCTTCTCTTGGAATTCACCTTGAATCATGTGATCCACATGGTGATTCTTTAGGTGCTGGATCTTCCACTGCTGTTAGCAATGGTAGGTAGCACTTTGTGCTGCCTTCCTCCATGACTGAGTGTTTCAGGTTTAGAAATCTGCTTTTGCCAAGGCAGCGTAATTCACGTTAAAAATTAATTCACATTAAAAAGGTGCTGCAGCTCTTCTCCTGGTCCATTCCAATTCCTTCATAACTTTGAGCTGCCTTTCTTYCAAGTGCCTTGGCAGGCTCTGGCTGTGGCCATGCTCAGATGCTGAGGCAGCAAGACTCAAGAGCCAGCACAGCTCAGCTTCAGACACTGTATTTAAATGTGTTAGTCAAACCTCAGCTTCTGTCACTTGGATCAGGGCATTAGCTGGCTGTGTGTTTTGCAGGAAGATTTAAATATTCTGAACAGAGGCAAATCATGGGGATAAAAGTCTCTTTGATTTACAGAGTTATAAACTTTTATCTGGAAAAGTTATTTGCATTTTCTCGTCCGTGAACTTAAATAGGTTTACTTCTGATGACAGAAATGAGTGTATGGTTCTAAAATCTATTCAATTAAATAATTCCATTCCATTCAAGATAGTTAAGAATATATTATTGATTTTTTTTTCCCTAGAAAACCCATGTAGAGTAGTGAATATAGCTGCATAAATTGTATCTTTAGATGTTTGAACTGGTTATTAGCACAGAAAGTGAGATGCCTCTGATATTAAAAATAAGCSCTTTAAAGGTACAAGTATCTCCTCATGACACTTCTGGAAATGCTTTGCATATCCTGTGCTGAGGAACACAAAGGGAAGTTTCTAAACCCAACTGCAGCAACACAGAACAACTCCTTCAATTTGTTGTGGAGGTTTGAGTAAAGCTGTTACAGACAGCTGAGAGTCCCAGTCAATATAAATTCAAAGGAATCATAATCATCTTCTTCTGGTCTGTCCTGTCTTTTCTTTGCCTTCCCCTTTGGAATTCTTTCTTTAAMATCTGGCAGAAGCCAGAGTGATAAAGTAGGTCCAGGCACAGGCTTTGTATTCAAGCCAAATATTATCTTTGTCTATGCCAATGCAATTAGAGTGAATGAAGTGAAGCTGCAGAGACCACATCATCAAGAGTAAATCATTGCCGATCCTTTAACCTGAGAGTACTCACAAGACTGAGCCAAGAGAAGCAGAGCTTTTGGACTCTGATCATTTATTGATATTGTAATTTTACTTGAATACTATTTTTAAAAAATAATTAATAGCCAGTAGCACTTTGACTTGAATAGTTTCTTACTTCTCCACTTTTTTTATCCCTAATTCAAATCTGAGGCCAGGATCAGAACGAGAATTTTTCTGAAATTATTCCTTTGTAAGTGGTGATAGATACTTCCTACACATGGTATTGACTGAATGTCTTTTTGAACAGCTAATGAAATAAAAGTATTGATTTTGTTTAGTGTGGGTTTTTTTGTTTTGTTTTTTTTTTTTCCTTAGTGTAGCCTTCTCTCTCTAAAAACTGTTGCCATGAACTTGTGGGGAAAGCTAAGCAAAGGTGTTTGTCTTAAGGTTTCTTGTAGTGAATCAGACAGATCCCTGGGGATTGATTAAACATATAAAAGGATTAAAGGTTTTTTAATTAATATTGTTATATTGTTTGTAATTAATGCTAGTATCTAGTATCTTTTACTATCTAGTAAAAGAAAATTTCAAGTAGATTTCAGTGCAGTCTTTGTGTTTTTCCATCTAAGCAGTTGTTTTCCCTGATCTAACATTGCATCTCAATAACATAACTGCTCTGTGGCTGAAAAATCACAGCTTCTTTCTGTGTTTCAAAACTGCTGAATGCACACARGACATCATTCAAATGCCCATGTGTAATGCTTGGGAATGCTGGATTTATCTTTTCTGTGTTGGTTTTTTCTTTTTTTTTTTCTATTTTATAACAATCATTTAAGATGCATTTAACTTTCCTGCTGCTTATTTGCTCATGTGCAAAAAAGGTAATGCCCATCTGGTTCACACCAGAGAGAAAAATTCCTTGATGGAAATAGAATAGTTTAGAAAAGGGGTGATATCTGAAGAAGTTGCAGTTACACTTCCTTTGTCATTCTGCTGCTCAGGAACTGAAGTTGCTCATTGGAAAAAGGCAATATTAATTTACAGCATCAATATTGAATTTGAAGGTTTGCTGTATTTATCTATTAGGTTTGTTTACAATTGAAAAGCTAAATGCTTTGCTAGATAGCATTCATATTCTATGTGATATATGACATAAAATAATGTACAGAGATGAAAACATGATTTAAAGGGAATTCCAGAGCAGTATTTTCTAGTCTCCTGTAGCAGAATAATTGAGATCTGTGTCACAGCCAGAGTTTATCTGGATTTAATGAACTTTTGAAGTTCATTTACTACAAGGTCTTGGATTGTTTTCTGGGTTTTTTTTTTTTGGATACTTTTACTTCCCTCCATTCCTTTACAAGGGGCAAGAATTTTATCCCTTGTTTTGGGGCAGAGGACTCTCAATCAAAGCCTGCAGTGAAGTGGTTGGGGCATTGGTGTTTCCAAGTTCTCACCCTGATCTCCAATCCCATTCAGAAGTCCTCTGTCAAGATGTTAAAACTGAGCCATTAATGCTGTCAGAAGGGACAAGGAAGTGCAGCTGTGGACACAAACCACACATCAAAGCCTTTGTGTTTTCACCCTGTGTGTGAAACACGACGTGTTAAAACTGTATGATACTTCACAAAACTGTTATCATAAAAACAACAACAACAAAAAACTGGAGGAAGCTTGCAGCAAAGCTCTGAAAGCCCMAGGGATAACTGTGGGTTTCCATAACAGTTAAATAAATAAATAAATTAAAAGAAGTCCTATGGATCTTCAAGAGCTGCAGGTTTGTCTGTTATGGGATTTGCTGCAGTTTCATTAAATTGAAAATAAGCTGTGTTTTAAACATAGAMATGCTAATAAAACCACAGAGCTCTGTATAGAGGCTCAACTGTGTTAGCTAGCAGAGCATGAACTCTATGAGTTTGCCCTCTGAGTAAACTCCTAATAATAGAATACTAATAATAGTATTTCTAAAATATAATGATTTTTATAATAAGTTATAGCTATATTTCCATTTTCTATATAATAATTTCTATGATATATAGATTTGAGATAAAGGTGTTTTTGTGTCCTGGCAGCATGTGCATTGAATTCTCAGAAGTGCCATTTCCAATGGAGATGGCAGATGTGATAAACTGGATTTTGTGGGAGCTTCTTTTCACTTCCACCAAGGGATAATGGCACTCCCTAAGGTGACTGAGATAATTTTATTCTGACTGGGGAGTCCAGAGCACTAATCTGTTCAGAGTRCCTGGGCTAGAAGGTTTAGGGTTAAAGCTCCTTTTTTGTGTGYGTGCCCAATGTGGTGTTTTGTGTGAAACAGCTGACATTTATGTCAGAGAAAGGCAGGGAGAGAAGGAATCTGCAGTGTGGTAGCAAAGAGATATGAGAGATAAGGGAAATTATCACTGTCATGGCAGTTGGGGTGAGCAGATTTTGGGTCTTTTCACCCTTTTTTCTCCCTGCTATTCACTGCCATGTGTCCCCATGTACTTAATGAGAACAAGAAACAGATTAATGCCATTAATTCTGATTCTCATATGGAGGTAGAATAAATATTTACAACAGGTGTTTTATGATCTTATGCCCAGTGGAATGCCAGCAGAAAGGATGTGTTCAGAGGATGTGTCCCTGGTTATCCCAGCATTCTCTGGGAATGTGGCTGCCAAGGGTTCAAACCCACCCACACACTTTTCCCTCAATACTAAATTACTGGCTAAATTAGGGTAGTTTTKCTTTGCATCAACACCATATCCTCTTTTCTTTCCTCCCTCCTGCAGCTGAATCCAACCTMATTTGTGGTTTTGGMCTGARCTCCTTGTGGGTCCCTTCCAGCYCAGTTTACTYTSTGACTTCATTTTCAAGATGGTGAAGAAATTGTTCTGTAGAGTGGGGAAAAATAATCATTTAGGCAAGTTAAATACAGTTTTCTTTGTTGGAGAAAGCAGTTAAAAACCACCAAATAATTTTAAAAATGTGTGCTGACAGTTATCTTAAATGGGAATATGTCCTTCAACTGTAAAGGTGATGCAGTGTCAAATCTCTTCACTGACACTGAATCACTCTGAAGTTTCTCTGTGTTCCTTTTATACCCAAAAATAGAAMAAGAACATCTCAACTAAGGGTCCTCAGTGGCATCTTCAGAGCAAGGATGTGGCTCAAACGTGTCTCTTCACTCTGTTCGTATTCTACCAGCTACAATTTGATGTAATATCTATTTGGAGGACAAAATAACAATTGAATAAGATAGCAGATTGTTTAAAGCTTTTCAATAATCACTTATGATTCAGGCATAGGTTCTTGACAGACCTTGAAAGAGAAGATGAAACCATCAGGATGAAGAYTGACAGAGAAAATAAGTAACAAAAGATAATTTTGCATGAGCTGGTAGATGGATTTTCTTTGCAATCAGCAAGTACCTATTTCAGCTTCTGGTTGTAAATCCTGAGCAGGAATCATTCTGTATGTATTTTGAATTTGAAGTGTGATTTAAAACATGTGCATATGATTTTGAGAGAGGTGTAGTTAAAAAAAAAAAAAAAGGAAGATGAACATTTTAACACCCTCTCTGTAGATAACCAGCCTAAATTTGTCACGACTGGGAGATAAAGAAAGGTTTTTCCTGATTTTCAGAGGAGCTAGGATGGTTTGTCTAATTTCTGAGACAAACAATATTGATAGTCATTTAGGATATTGGGCAGAGAGACCAATATCTGTTTTATCTTGTGATAAGGGATATTGTGAACTCAGCAGTTTAAGAGGAGGCATTTTACATATTGAAAAAGTGAGTGTTTTGCTGAGACAGCTCTCACCCACTTGGATATAATGAGTGCTTGAACTGCTTATTCAGAGTGTGTATTTGCATTTTCTGGTAGTTTCCCACCACATCCAGAAGGCTGCACAAAGTAATGGGGAACAGAGGAGTTTTAACTCTGTGCTGGTGAACCACTGAGCCAACATTTACTGGCAGCTTGATTTTTCAATCAGGTGTCAGAATGGCTTTTTTGGCACTAGGTTGCTCTAAGTTAACTTCAACTAAACATGGTGTGGGACATATTTTCTGTGCAGGGGTCACCTCAGTGACCCTGCACACTTCAACTTTCAAAGGTATGGCTGCTTCTCTCCTCCCAGCAATTACCTGCCTTGCCCAGTGCTGCATCCCATGAGGCTGGAGCACTGTGAATGTTTAATCAAAGTGATTCCCTCCCAGTGAAACCTGCCTTGGACCTTGAAGACAGTTTGTAATTTACTTTCAGAGGAGTTTTTCCCCCTTCCATTATCCATTTGGTAGCATCCAAATGCAAAAGCAGTGTGGTGTGTCCCCTGCCAGCTGGTTGGGTTTTACTGGGAATTGGGTAGGTGGATGTACGATKCAGTTTGATTTGATTTGATAGACCAGTAATTCAGTGTGAGAATACTACACTCAGCTGCTTTCCTCCAGTTTAAGAGTCTGAAGTAGTGGAATAAACATTACATGCCCTCCTTGGACAATTGTTTCTYGACTCTGAAGTAAAATGGAATATTTGCAAGCAATCCTGTGGTAAAATGAGAAGCTTTTTAAGCTGTGAACACAAATGCAGCTYACCTAGGAAAGTAGCATCTGGGAARGTGTTTTTTCCTCTTCTCCCTGCCAAGCACTTGCATTTCATAATGTCAAATTCAGATAAGCACGTTGTAGCCTGACCACTGAATGCTGAGCTGACATTAAGGACCAGGTTTGGGAAGCAGGTTGGAGAGTCTCTGGAGCAGCAGATTTCAGACAGGGATGCTGCAAAGCAGAGAGGGAAAAGCAGAGTGTTGGAGCGTGTCAGGTCTTGAATTTATAAATGCTAAGAGAGGGTTCCATTTATCCTTGGTGTGAGTTGATCAGAATCATTTGTGTCTGTCTTCTTGGGTAAGAATAAAGAAGATTAAAGTGTTTGGGGCATCTGTTTTTTTATAGATTGGCAGTGATTAAAGAAAAACAACTTCCATGACAACTTTTGCAAAATGTGTGCACATCATGAATTGTGATTTTTAGTAACCATTTTTTCCCCCACAAGAGTGGGTATTTTAGAGAAGAGCTGCTTTAAAATAGTGATATTTCCTTCTATGCCTATCTTTAAAAGCAATAACTTAAATTTGTTTTGCCTCAGCTCAACAGGCAAAAAAMCATAGAATAAGTACCTTGAGGCAGAGTAACAATTAGAAAAAAATTTCTCACTCATTTCAGTGGGGCACTGTTTATGATCAGATGGAATGGCAGAACTCTAGGTAAGTTTTTTCCATGTTTTGCCAGCTGCTTGCATCCAGCAAGTGCATTTATTTCAATGAATGCAGAGTGTCACCTGTTAGGCTGAATGTCCTGTTTACTTCAGTGAAACTTTGATCTCCAAAYGAAAATTCCTACTGACATTAGTAAATAATTGCAAAAGTTTCATCATCTGAAAACACTTCTATACAGTTTCATCCTTCCTTTCTCTCTGGCCAAGCCACAGAATCTGTGCAAAGCACATCTCTGCCCTGTGCAGATTGCCTTATTAATTCTGCTCTCCAAAAACCAGTGCAGTGTTGTTTTCTCATCTCTARCCAAATATTCATCATTAATCTGCTCTGGAGTGCAGCATGGTTTGTAACATGTCAGTAATGTATCTGACATAAGCAATCAGGTGAAACATTACTGTGAGGCCAGCAGGCCAGAGAAACAATTTTAAAAATTAATAAGGGAATAAAATATGTGCATTTTATGGATTTGCTTTTCTTTAAACAGTTTACAAAGAAATTGGTTTCTGTTCTGATAAATCTCCAGYGTATTTCTTGCAATGTAACTGCCCCAGTGTGAGCTGCTGTTCTAACAAGGAAGAAGCTCCAAAGCCATCGTTTGGAATTTTTGGGATTACTTTCACTTTGACATGGAGACATTATTGAACAACAGCTGATGATCCAATGCAGAAACACATTTYCATCTGTATAAATCACAATGGTGGCTTTGGACTCCATTAGGAAGTTCAACATTTTTAATCTGCTAGTTTAATAATGAACATGTCACTTTGAGCAAGTGTTTCTAGGCAAGTGTTCCCCTTTTGTGGTATTTTTTAGCTTGGAGTTGATCCTCTTGGCCTTGAAAAAAAAAACTTTTTGCAGGTTTGGACTTTTCTGTTGAGATATAGTTATACTTGTCTGGAATAAGAAAGTGTAGATTCTACCTTTGGGTGACTCTGCAAATTTTCATTTTGGACTTTGTTCATTCTCCTTCTCTGATAAAATAAGAGGTTTTTGTTGTGTACATCCAAAGCAATGACAATTCATGGAAAAATATCCAATATTGACTTTGGAAGTCGTACACTGATTTAGTTTGGTGAGAATCAGGCATATATTGTTATAGCACAAAGGCAAAAAAATCCATTACACATTCTTTCTGGGAAATTTTTGCTAATCCATTGTATTTTCTGCTTCCCTTCCCTTCTATGAATTGTATCTACCTATTGCCATAAATGGATTCATAGGAAAAAGCAATTTTGTGGCAAACTCATATGGTATTCCTGCTTCTCTCATTCTTCCAGCCTTGTTTTTTATCTAGGAGACCTCCTCAGCCTGGTGTGGTTGTGCTAGATTTGACATGTATTATTCTATCAAAGTTGTTTCTACTGCCAAGTACTTTTAGGGAAAAAAAAAAAAAAACACCAGAAAAGCAAGAGCAAATAACCTCACAAACAAAATCCTGCTAACCCACACATGATAGAAACAAGCCAGAGATGAGTATCTGGCTTTACATGCCAGGATGGTTTGCTCTTGAAGAGATCCTTTGAGGTGCAACCTCAGTGAATCACTTGTCCCTGGATCCTGTGGATGTGATGTGGTGCCTTTCACTTCMCCCAGCAAAACCAGGCAAATCTTCCTCACAGTTTTTTCCAGACCTATTCATTTACAGAAAATTCATGGAAAATTGGTCAAAACACCTAGAATGACACACCAGCAGAACTTGTAAGGGCTTCTTTATGCCTGAAGATTTTTTTGTAATTCCTGCAGACCCACCTACCTTGGCTTCAGCAGGAGAGGAAATGTGCCCTGTGCTTCTGTGAGAACTTCTGAAAGGAGACTCMTTTTCCCTTCCCTCTGTGGAAATTGGGATTCAGTTTGCACAGCAGTTGGGGCTGCAGTCTACTCTCACAAGTCAGCAGAGCAGCACTCCACTACTCTCACTTGTGTCAAGAGCTGGGGCTGTGCCAGGGCTGCTGTCTCATGCCTCGGTGTTCTCTAGGATCTGACACACACACACACTGCGCTGAGGATTGGGAAATCACTCTGCTATTTGGGGATCTCACTTGGGAGGTGAGCTGGAGCAAGTCTGACCAAGATGAAATATTTTACTCTGCCTGTCAGTGGTGCTGTGTAATCTTAAAGGGGAACAYGATGCCTAAACTGGCTGCCCACTGAGATTTGGAAAGGAGCTCCTTGGGATGTGAGGTAAATGCCAAGTGAGGTGTGCATGGGGGAAGTGGGGTTTGTAAACTTGGCYTTCTGCCCACTTAGATTTCTGTGACACTTGGAAATGGTGTGGCTGCTGAAGAAAGCAAGTCTCCAAAGATTCCAGCCCCTGGTCTCTGGAATACCCATCTGGGTTTGGCAACAATAAGGTTTTCTCAGCTTTATCTTTGTTAATGGGCAGAACAGTGATTTAAGAAGTCAGCTTTGATGTAAAACAGAAAGATGTTTCACTTTGGTTTTATGGTGCTTTGAAGATTAAATACACGTGRTTTCTCAGATCTCTTTGTTTCCCCCTTATCCTTACTACTTCAGTTGCTGTTCTCTAGGGTCTCAGACCTTGTAGGAAATGCTGTTTTCAGASATGAAGGTGTTTTGCACTTTGGTGTTTTGCCTTTCCCTGTGTAAGCCCACTTTGTACACACCCAGGTGCCTGCTGAAGGAACCCTGTGTTCCTRTCTGGTTGAAAAGATAAAACCTTGCAAAAGATTAATTTCCAATACCAGAGCAATGTTTGTATTCAGTTAGGACTATCAAAGCTGGGGGAATGCTGGAAAGGAACAAATAAATCCCTTTTCAGAAGTGGGGRCTGATTGGTGCAACAAAATCTTTTTGGAGTTGTGGTGTTTGCCAGGGCAGCAGGATGGACTTGGGTCTAAAAGATGTCAGCCAGTCCCAGTTTGCTTTTGTCCCATGGGGCAAGGGATTTTATTGTCTAAACAGATATTTTATTGTCTAACCAGAGGACTTAACACCCAAATTTCTGTATTGCTGTAGCACAATAAATGGGTAAAAAAAAGGAACATATATTTCTGGATGTAATCCAATTAGAATGTGATTTTCATAAAGGATATCAAATAGTAAATGTCACAAATCAGTCATTAAATGCTTAGGACTGAAGACAGATTTTCTCTGTGGACAGGTTGTATCTTGTTTGTGATGATGCTTCTTGTGATGCCCCTCTAAATGTAAACAGTGGCTTGCAGTGGGAACCTCATATGGTGGGAAGGAATTTGGTGGTTCCTCTGTTTCCAATACCAGTGAAAGGCTCCATTTGTAGGAGTTGGTGTGTGGAGGTTAAGGGGATCCAAGACTCATCAGTTGGTTTCTCTCTGGAGAGCCTGTGTTTTTAGATGCTTTCTACTGTTTTTTAGTCTGTATTGTCACACGTAGTGAGGAAAAAGGGGTTCCTCTGTGGGTTTTTAGATAGTTGATTTTACAACTGTTCCTTTGGAATAATTTTATTTTGGGAGGCAAGAACAGCAATTGCTTCCATGTTTCCTTGCAGAGGCTTGTAAATACCAGTTACCTACTGCCCTCTTACTGTACTTGAATGAATATTATTTTATGATTATTTCTTTTGCTGTATTCCATGTTTTTCTTATGCCATTGAGCTGGAATAATAAGATAATTTAGTGGATAGCAATGAAAACAAGTGCCACTTAAATGGGGAAGACATTTTGGGGTACACACCTGTGTGTCTCTCTGGGATGTGTGAATCTTCATCTTTAACAAACYTGTGGGGGTTTTTTGGGGTCCTGCATATTAACCACTGCTAGATGCAGAAAAAACAGGATACATTTTGTATTATTGGATTTATCCTTAYTCCTGTGGAAAGGTGAGTTTTGGGYAGTCAATAACAGTCTAAATACCTGTGGTCTTATCACACAAAATGGGTCCTTTCACTGTATAGGGAAAAAAACCCAGAAAAGGGTGTGTATAATGGGTTGTGATGTCATTCCCAGTTTTTCACAAAGGAGTTGTGTTTATCATCCTCCCTTTACATTMTGATTGTACTTCTGTAGGATTGTCCTATTTCTATCTTCCCAAGTTTTTTTATTTGTTTCCTTCAGTTAGGAGAGCTTCTGTTTTCAGACTCTTTTTCTGCCAGAAGTGCAAATCTGCTTCATGGCTACTTTTGGCTCTGGTGATGAGAGAAAGTTTGATCTATTGACACTTTTCTCTGACATTAATACAAATGAAATGAAAACCAATCCCTAGGTGGGAGGAAATAAAAATGGGAAATTATTTTCTAGTATAAAAGTACATGATTAAAAAATTCAAAAGATACTTATAAAATTTCTTGGGTTTGTTTCAATTGCTTTGAATCAAGTGTTGTGTTTGTATGCATAAGCACATACGTGTTTATTTGATAAAATAGGGGTCCTCTCATAAAAGTTGATTTTTACAGTGTGTTCTATTGCTAAATTCTCTCTTTTTATGGAAGAAAACACAATATTCACACTGTATATATACATCTGCAAAGAAGCAATCCATGTGTGACAGTGTCTTTAAGATGCTTGCTTTATTTAATTGTGTGCCTCTTACACCAGTTCCCCTTTAGTTGTCCAGAGTTTCAAGGATGTATTTATAGTTAGTCCTTTTTTTTTTTTTAATTAMTTTTTAAATTAGTTACRGAGTTYAGGCTTTGTATTGTAGAATATACAAATATTCTTTAAAATATTGTTAGGAAATACAACAATTAATCATTGAMCTGAAATATTAGGAGTTTCTGGAGGGGCTTAAAGGAGCAAGAGCAGGTTGAGTGTATCTTATGTCTGCCTTGGGAACCCAGATGGACTGGGTGACTTCTTGACCTCTCCTGGGCAGTTTGACTCTGAGTGTGTTTAAACTAAGATGAAGAGTTATTGTTACTCTATTCATATATCAGTACTCAAATGATGTCTGAAATGATGTTGCCACATGAATTTCTGCTCCATACTTTAAAATTCAGGAGTCCCACTCATTCCAGCATCCCCTAGATGATGAGAAATCTTGAAGGAGAAAGAGTGGCACCCACATTTTAGGCACAGGAGATGTAGGGTCAGGAAATGCTGCTGAGTTTTGTCCATCAACTTCACAAGTCCTTTCGATGTATTGCAGCTTTTACTGGGCTGCTGTAGAACCATCACTGAAACCCATGAAAATATTAATTAATTATCACTGATTCTGTCATGTAGTAACATGAGATACCTGTGGGTGTGCTCTAATCACAAGAAAAATTGGTAATAATGATGTTGAAAATAGGTATCTAAGGGTATTGAAATGGCTCTATCAAAAGCACAGCACATACCTGCTCATGAATGTGTCACCTGAATAAACAGTCAGGTCACTTAGTACCACCTATGCTTTAACCCATTGATTTCATTAATGTGTTTTCAGTGATGCAAATATGCACATATGTCTATTCTAATCAAATATTACAATATACTTTTCAACCAGTGTTTAAAATAGCATTAAAAATTACCTTATGTCATGTATGAGAGGGGARTGCAGTGCTTCTCTGGGGGCTTGTGAGTGAGATAGACAAGCCATAGAGCAAAGGCCCAAATTTGATCTTAAAAAGGCAAAAACAATTAGAATTTACCCATGAAATGTGTAAAAACATTAATATCACCCTGGTTTGTACTGTAAGCATGTGGTATCCATTCTATTCAATCATCTGGCAAATGCTTTAATAGAGATGACTTATTTTACTGTGGTGTGTGATTTCCCATCAGGGAAACTGCATTCCATGAGATGGAGCAGGGATCCAGCCCTACCACGAACACTCCCATTCTGGCTATTCCAGTTTTATTTCTAGAGCTTTGTGCCTCTGTTGCAGACTGTGAGATTCCCCCTTTGCAAGCATTTAAACCCTGGGAATTCTGCTTTAGTATGGCAGGATTGTGTTTAATTAAGGAATGAAGGAACTTCTCACAGCTTCTCTTCACGTGCTGTGATTTTTTGTCTGGTTGTTTCTGGTGCATGTGCATCACTCAGGAGCATGTGTGATGTGGCATGGAGGCCCATGCAGCATGGAAAAGGGTATGGAGACATCTTTAATCCATGTCTTTCTACTCTTCCATTCTTTTTTTCCTCTCCTCCTCATTCAAGCACAGAGCAATAGACCTGCAAGCACAACTCCATATGGAGGAGCCCATCAAGGTCAGAACACTTCAATCACGCCTCCAAAATGCTCATTTCRTGCTAACAATTGTGCTGCTTGAACAATTTGCTGGTTCAAGCTGAGGCATTGCCGTTTGTTTTGTCAAAGGTGAGCCAACGTGGTGCTCTGGAGAGGCAGGGGAACCTGGGGAAGAGCTCTAATTATAACTGCAGCTCATTTCAGGAGCATTGCAGGAACACTGGTGAGAACTGTCACTCCTGGCAGCGTGATGAGTTGTATTTTTGTTTCTTGCCCACAAGTACCTAGAAAAATATTTGCTTACTGTGGCAAATKAAATCATGTCTCTCTGATGATCTGGGACCACCAAGGAGAGTTGCTGCTGGYCTGTGCCTCCCATCCAGAGACTCCATGTAGTTGTTTTTTTCCCCATCAGGAGATTGTAATCTCATCAATTACAATCCCCTCTGGGCTCTCTTTTGTAGACATGGCAAAGTCTTGGGTGCTTACTCACAAATTTCAGGCAATTACAGTAAAAATCTCAAGCCTTTTGGAGTAAAAGAAATCTTGTTTTTAATCTCAGTGCTCTGTGTATGACAAGGCAAAAAATTCGTACCATGCTGCTTAAACAGAAATAAAAATGATAAAAAGGGTGGCAAGAAAATTAAATTCCAGTGTAAATGTTTCTATAATTCCAGTGAGACTCTTGTTTCACCTGCTGTCCCCATTAACTGAATGCTGTTTCTATTACAGAAAACCTCTTTYCTCATGTGATTTGTAATAAGTGCTGTTTTGCTGAGGACTGAGAACAAGTCAGGAGGGAGGAGTTTAGGCAGCAAATATTTGTGCAGTGTCTGGGGCTTCTCATGCCCTGCTAGTTAAAATGTGTGCTGTTTCAGATTAATACTAAATGCAGGCATTGCACTGGGAAAAGCTATTTAAAGAAAACTTGTTTTGTCTCTGATACTGAGAGTGYAGAAGTAGGTGAAGGCTGATCAAGAATAATTGGTTATGAATATTTCATCCACGAAGGAGTTTTCAGTGAAAAATAAGATGACAGAGGCAGAAATGGATGAAAATAGCATTGGGGCGTTATGAAAGGGGTAAAAAAAAAACCCCTTTCTTCTAGTTTTTATTGTGTAAGGAGAAAGTGRAGCTGAAGATACAGGTTAGGAAAATTTACCCTTTAAAATCTATACAGAGTCTGTGCATATTCACATTTTCTAAATAATTACTTTTAAAAATTATTATTATCATTATTATTAGTCACTGCCCAGGATAAATCTAGGAAAACATTCAGCAGAGTGGAATGGTATTTGATTCCCTAAATATTCCCTTCATCTCCCTTTTTTGAGATGGCTTTTCCTTCCTTTTCCTGCTGGTCCACTGGATGGCTCTGTGATCACTCACATGCTGCTCACAGGCATTTCTCTGCAGAGTGATCATCTGCCTCACATCACACCACARCCTCTGCTGCTCGGTGTGGAAGGCTGCTGATTTCAGCAGCAGAATTACACAGAAAACATCTGTACCAAGAGCAGGGGCACAGGGAAGGGCCCACCCCTGCTCCCTTCTGGGCAGCTGGTGTTTTACACCAACTTGAAATTTCTTTGGGGGGATTTAGTGGGTTTATAGGGTACAGCATGACTGAGAAAGGGTTTAGTTCAGGTGTGCATCTGGGCTGATGGGTGAGAATGGTTATGTTCCTCTTTTTGAGTTGGGCTTTTCACTGGGGATCTGAACTTCCCAGCAAGGCCAGAGGGGTGGGTAATTTTGCTGTTCCAGATGCAAGTATCCTACAGTGTTGGAGAGGCTGCCTCCCTGGTGTTAATGCCAGGATTAAACTGTGCTTGGTGAGAGGGATTTGCAGCTTTGGCCTTGTGCCTTGCATAGATCTGCATGTCAATATATGCAATGGATATACTCAGTGTCAGATGCACCGCAGCAGCCACAGAGCGTGTGAGGATCCACGTTTTGTGATAGGAAATGTTCATATCAGGGAAATGCCATCCAGGCAGATTGGGAACTGGCTGGGAGAGGCATGGCTGTGGTTTCCTCACTCTCATTATCTGTGTTCTTGAGGTTTTCTCTTAGGAGAGAAAGGAGGAAACAAACAGACACAGTCTAATCTGCGCTCTGCAAAAYGCGTGTTGTATCTAGAGGGGAAGTAAATCTTAAAGGCCAATGGTGCTGTAGTCAATTAAAACTGAGGAAAGCAAGAGCTTTTTATAGCTGTCTTTTCCTATAAATCACAGACTTCCTCTCCTTGGGAGATTGCCAGTGTAAAATCCAAGAATTTCTTGGCATTGCTAAAATCAGAGGAGACCTAGTTTATATTCCCAGACCTGTGCAGAGCTGAGCTGGGCAGTGTTTCATTTCTGCACCAAAGCAGAATAAGCCTCTAAAAAAAATTATCATGTGCATTCACAAATTAGTGTAGCACTGTGTAGTGGCACTACTATAAATTGTATCTCAGGGAACTACTGCTTYAGTGTATACTGTCTTTAGATAAAGGCTAAATGCACAACATGTCCTTGAATCCTGGTTTTGCTTCTCTTAGAGACTTGAGCTGTGCCTGCAGTGTGTGAGCAAGGTCAGAGAGCACGTGGGCAGTACCCTGCATTGCTTAACTGTGAGAGGAGGGTTTTGGCTTTGTTTTGCATCRTTCCCTCGAGTCCATGCTGGAACAAAGACTGGGAGCAGTGCAGAGGATGTGTTGCTCCAGGAGACACTCCCTGAAAGCCTCTCTTTTTTTAGGGGTGCTCTCAGGTTGGCTTTCTTCCAGCGCTGGTTCTGGAGGCTTTGCCTGCAGCATTCCCACAGCAGTGTGCTGGTGTGAGGGGTTTTTGCTAACTGTGCCTTCCTCTGCTCTTAGTTCTGCTCTGAATGTTTTCCTGCTCTGTGTGTAAAACCTCTTACCTGTGAGACTAAAAAAGGAGCAMACTCACAGAGTTCATCTGCTGTGAAAGTGAAAGAAGGTGGATTAGTGGAACTCKGCAGCTGCTGTGAAGTCGATGGATTATTTAATAATTTAATGCAGGCAAGCAGTCTATTTATAACTTTTTCAGTCGTGTTCAGTAGTTTTCCCATAATTGCTAAACAGCCTGAAAATACTTCCAAGGTCTTAAGTGATAGAACCTTTCCTAATTAGTGAGATGACATTGTCTCCTTRTCTCAGAAAAAACTCACTTGAGGCCTCTTGGGTCCTTAGCACTATAGTGTGCTGCACAGAAGATTTCCTAGAAATCASCAATGCTTTGAAAGGAAAAGCATGCCCAAGCAGTAATTCATGCTGTAGCTGTATGTACACTTCTGCCTGCATGGATGGAGGTATTTGAATATTTTGACCAAATTTTTCCTTTTTTGAGTTAAGGGGATTYAGCTCAGATTGTTAAATAACATCATTTGTTGTGTGGTAGCCACTGGAGAAGTTAAAGGCTTCTCTAATTATAGAAGGGGTGATAATTACAGAAGTGCTGTGCACCCTTTGTCTCCAAGCATTCTGTCCAAGCTAAGGTTCATGGAGGAGATGAGCAGTAAGAAGGGTAAGCCATAATAAAAGTGGTAAAATGTCTTCTTATCTGGGACTAAGGACATAATAAAACTAGGAATGCAAATTATAGTTTTCCTCTCAGATTCAGTTGTTCTTGTTTTATTAACGTGTTAAGAATTTGATATTTGTTAAAGATAATTTTTGAGCTGGTACATTATCTCATATAACTCTGGTGGTGGGAAAGTAAACTGGAAGTAACCTTTCAATTAGCTGATATAGATCTAATAACTTTTTAGACTTACTCAAAACAAGAATAAGATTATTACATGTATATTTTAAATGATAACAAAAGGAAATAATAGAAAAACATTCAAATGAAATAAGGACAACATTTTGCCTGTGTAGTATAACTCTTAATTAGAGTAAATACAATTCTTTCTGGTAGCAAAGAGAATTAAGGGCCATGTGGATACATAGAAATAACGAGCTGTTTTTATTAGTTCATCTTAGAGCTGCTTGCATTCAGCTGTACCTCCAATTTTGACATGTGTAAAGGTCTATATAGACTCCTCTTAACTGTGTATATAGGAAACCCACATCTGTGTTTGTCTGTGGTTATTTTCCCCTTTCTTGCCTTTATTAGATGCAATCACTCTATTTTGTATATACAATTGAAGTGCTTAGAAAGGAGCAATCTGATTTTGCCCCAGAGAAGTAATCCTGTTTCGTATTTTGCTGTTTTAAATGTTCTTCTCTGACAGCATCTAGATCTTGGCTTCTGTCTTCTAATACAATATAAAGTGTATTTTTCAMRTTTTATGCCTCTGCTCCTTTCACTCTTTATGAACTCAAGGCAGTGAAAAATGGACAGAATAAAGAATYATGATTTTAAATTTTTTTCTTTTTAGTCCCAAACCTAATTTGGCAAAATATTTTAAATGAATATCTTTCTTATGATGTGTGGATTATAGCAGACTTAAAAATCTTTACAACTGCTTCATCTGAGATAACTTGTATTCTTCACTTTCTCTAAATTAGCTCTAGGTATTTAAGACTTTATTTATATTAGAGGAAATTGTAAGTGTGTGTGTGGGGACATGAAGAGGAGAACCCCAAAAAAGCTCCTAATTGCAGCTTTTTTGCAGCAAGTATTTGTYGAAATGCTCAGAGCTATCTTCTCACAGCTCCAAGAGGGGCACAACACTGGGGAAGAGAATCCAGAAGAGAGGGAGATCAGAGATTTCTATATCAAACAAAAGAAGAAATTGTATTAAGGTCTGAACTTCAAAAAGCTTTCCAGGGCAGCAAGTCAGTCTTTGTAGTGGAGGGAAAAGGGACARGCAAGAGAGGCAGGAGAGAAGGGGAGGCTGAGAGTCCCAGCTCCCCTCAGAAGGCACTGGGGCTTCTGTGACCAAGCCACTGCACAAAAGCATTCCTCAGAACAGACAGAAGAGATTTCTAACTTAGCCATCAAGAAGATGAGCCTTGTCTCTGAGCAGCTCTTGAGTTTCATTTGAGGCTCATGCAATATTTATAAGGCAACTTTGGTGTCTTCATTTTCCCCGAGTATGAGAGAATAGGAGATGATGAGGTCTCAAGTCTGCTCCTGGAGCCTTAATACCTGTGGTGAGTGTGAGCACAGCTTTGCAGAGAGGCTCTGGCCCTGCTCGTGTGCAGTGCAAGCAAAGATGAAATGACCCATACTTGGGCACCATCTCTTTATCTTGTCCTCAGTGAATTTTCTTGAGAGCATCACTGAAATTTGAATAATACTCCTGAGGCCTGAGAACTTTGGCTGGCTCTCAGAAGTACCCACTGTGCTACTTGTCTGTGACTAAGTGATGGAATTTGGAGTTCTGTTAACATGAAAATATTTGCACGTTCTTATGATTATTTTAAAATAATATCTTCCTGTCTGAACTGTTCAGGACTAAGCAATTAAGTGAGCTGTAGTAACACAGACTTTTTATCTTGTCTGACTTGTGTATTCTCTCTTTTTTTTTCTTTTTTCTTTTTAAGAGACTCCTTTTTACTGTAGGGTCTAGCTCTGGAAGTCAGGACAAAGACCATTCCCTCTCTAGGGTTATCTTTATGTCTGATCCCTGTCATTTGCCTACCTGTTTCTTGGCCCTTTCCTTGCCCATGGACAAAGGTTTAATGGAACAGTGCTTAAATGAGAGACTTKACACTGAAATTTCTTAGTGTGTCAAGAGGTTGCACACAGATTTGTGGTGCTTGCTCAGTTCAGGGGAGTTGTGGGGAGTACCTGAGAGCAAGCTGTTAGCCAGGAATGGAATGAGGATCCAGGAAAGCTCTGCTCTGCTGCCTAAAGAAAGTACATGGGGGAAAGTGTGCTGGTGYTCACAGAGCAATCAGCTCTTTGCCCAGTGCCTGGAAACCATGTCCATGCCTTTGGAGCCTTTTCCCACAGAATTGCCCCAGTAACTCCATTCAGGGGATTAATTTAAATAAATATAAACTGTTAAAGTGTATGGTTTCATTCAGAACCAGTGTGAAGTGTCAGCACAACCAGCTCACTGGGATTCCAAGCTCTGWGTGTGGATGGTGAAACAGCAGCAAAGCAAAATGTGGTCCATTGGCAAGGCAGCAGCAACTGTTAATTAATTTGGGAAATAAAAGAGGAAAAAAAWATCTTAAGCAGTTTGGGCTTGRGCTAAAATAGTACAGCAAGATTAAAATCAGTAATTGTCACGGGTGTTAATTAGAACTGGGACCACACRTAGAAAATGTGGCTCACACAATATGCTAAAGAAGTCAGGTCTGAGTCAGGTTACAGAGAAAAATGATTTTGCTGTAGCCTATCTTTGTATATTTAATAATTTCTTCCTCTGTGCAGTGTATGAAGTCTTCAGGGAACAGAGCTTATTAGAACTTAAGTGATAGCCAATACATTTGCCTGCATCCTCTCAAAGTTTGAACTCCCATATGTCAGCTCCAAAGCTGCAGACTCAGCCACAGYATTAAAGTTCTTGGAGCCCTAAGGCACTGATCCAGTGTGAATGGAAATTCCTTCATTTAATGTTATTTTTAAATTTCTGACAAATCAAATGGCATTAGAAAAACATTTAGAGGGTTTAGCTCAGCTTCCTAAATCCTTTGGTGGGTCATAAATATTTAAAGTTGACTATTTAAAAGAAGGGAGATAAAGGAGGATATTTACCTGTGAGTTAATTTAAATAAAAATATTAATATGTCTCTGTATAGTTTCCTTTCTTTAAAATCTCAACTATCAACTGCCAGCTTGCAAAAATTAGTTTGTTCTTCTGGAAACTTAGAGAAAGATGGATATAAACCTGAAAATCTTAATATACTGYCAATTCAACATAAACCCTTTTATATACTCCAGTCACATGGATTTCACTTCTAATAAATGTTTGCACAGAAAGTTCACTTATGGTAATCTTCCCTAGAGAGTAATATTGGATTGCAAAACTGTTGCAGGTTGTCATTCAACTGTTTTATTTTTTACTCCAAGACTTTTTGAGTTTTATGATTGAGATTCTTAGAAAAAGTCTTCCCTTGCAAGCACCTTCACACTATTGATCTGCCTTGCTCTGGCACAGAAAAGTCTAAGGGCTAGGAGGTCACAGTAGTGCAGACCCAGTTTTTTTCTAGAACTGATGGGATTTGGAAGGGCTTTTGGGCTGAGGAAGGGGGTTAGCTGCAGGATCAGCTTTGCTCTGATAGCTGAAGCTTTCAGGAAGTAACTTCTCCTGAATGCCAAGTTTTTTTAGAAGTGTCCTTTTTTTCCATCCCTCTGCTAATCTGAGGCAAGTCTAGGTTACATCAAAACATTCCTTGAATGTGATATTATTGTAGAGGAAAGTAATATTGGTRAGTCAGTGCAGCTCCATGTAGCAGGAGATGGATTGTGGTCCAGGAGGAGAGCAGGCTGCTCTCAGAGTCACACAACCTCTTCCTCTGCAAGCAGAGCTTCTGTCCCATGCAATTCCACTGGGTATCTGACTGCCTTGCATGGATATGTGTATCCTAACTGGGAGAGACAGGCCTGATGAGTCTGGAGATCAGCATTGCTTCTGATCCTGAAATGCTTTGACTGAAAGCAATTCTTCATTGCCAAGTAAAAGCCTCTAACCACTTTTTTTAAGGCAAATGGATGAAACAGCTCAAAGAGGAACCACTCCAGGCTGCCCTGACCTCCATGGCGTGCATGAACCTTTGCTATTACTTCTGACAGAGCTTCCTGTTTGTGTTGGGAGCTTAGCCACTCCAGTCCAAGTTTGTCCATCTTGGGCCAGAGATGTGAAGCAACAAAGTTCTGCTAATGAGAAGAAAATAGATTCCTATTAAGTGCCAACATTAAATTAAGTTCCTGCTCTTCCTGTTGGCAGYGTGGAGCCAGGCAGAAGGCAGGACCATATGTGCTTCTCTTAAGTGCTGATTTGCTGAAGTGCTGTTAGCCAGATTTAAGCATTCTCCTTTAACTGCTAATAAGTGTGTTCTGGGACACTGAGTTACTGCCCAGAAAATCACCATGCTTGCTTCCAGGGTCTGAAAATGTGATTTGGTGCTAAAATTACATCAAAAAAAAACAGGTTTTGACTGTTAGGTATATTTTGTTTGTATACACACTGACACACATGAAGCTATAAAGCATAAGACATAAATTTAAAATAAGTACAAATACAGGATGTGAGAATGGGAAGCTGGACAGGTGTTTTGTGCACAGWAGGAATTAGAAGTTATGTAGAGTAGAAGAACCAGACCAAAGGCTTCTTGTTGCTGGTGGATTTGGTAGGATCTCAGTCATCCCTTGCAYTGCCCAGCCCTCTCCCCAAATCCCCAGTTCCCCAAGCACAAGCAGCACTTCCAGTGCAGATGAATTCTGGCCAGCTTCAAAGTCTGCATTCAGTTAATACATGGAAAAAGTGCTTCTGGCCTTCTCTATACCCCTTCAGGAACAGAGATCAGCCATTCCTTTGGCTTTACCAAGCTCAGTCTATTTTATTGGGATTAGCCACATCCTGGTAAACAGCTAGTGAACCCGACAGTCATCAGGGACAAATACCAGTCAGATTATTTTATAAAAAAAAAAAAAATCTAGTTTGTAATTTTTACAGTCCCTGCTRTGGGAAGAAACAATTCTGAACTTCAGGGAAAAAAAAACCACAGGACAAGAGGCTGGAAAAGGGGATCAAACCAACCAAAGTATAGTAACAGTAGTGGCCAAAACAGGGAAGGCAGGTGGGAGAGCAGAACTGCACCACAAAACCTGGGTCTACTTCTTCTGCCTTGTTTCCTTTCARAAGGTAGGTAAGAAATCTGGAGTAYAGAACCATGAATTCCTTCTCAGAGCTGAAGTACAATCTGTTCTGCACAGCTGTGAATGCAGATGGTCACTGTTCTTAATAATTTAGCACAAAAACCAACACAGTTCTTTTGACTGAGGTAAAAGAACATGTATGTTGCTTGTGTTGTCCTGGCTACACCTTTCACAAACAGCAGCACCACTCTTTTCACAACAGATCCCATCTACATCTACTACAGTAAACCAGTTTGGTGTTTATAATAAAATACAGCAAAGGAGAGGCTGAGTCTGAAATGGCTTTGTTGTTGGTAGGAAATGACACCCGTTCCCCACATTCTTTTTAGGTCAATATTTTTGTGTTATGGCTTCATAGAATGCGTTAGTACATGCTTTCTAAAACGAGTGGGAAAGGTACTATGGCCTATTGTTATGTTTATTGCATCTTTGATTTGTTTTTATGCCTTGCTTTCCTCACTTAAAGTAGCAAAGGAGAAATATCTGGGGGATGGGGGAAGCCACAGGATGCCATACTATTGGCAGTTATTGATAACTTGTAATAAAATGCACACAAGTATAATTAAAAGAAATCTTGGAGGAGGAAATAGTCTTGGGCTGAAAGTTAAATGAAAGACTGTGTTGATACCTAGGTAGTATTTATGACTGAAGTTAGATGGCTTATTTATTGATCTGGTTCCTTTTGCCAGAGTATCAAAGCTACAGAACTGCAGTGTCATTTTTTTCTTATGTGTTTTTGGAAGGAGAGTGAGCCCCGAGCTCTTTAGTAGCAAATCCCAGCATCATGCTCTTTCAGTGTTTACAGAATTTTGTATCATGTAGTGAGCCTCTTCCTTCAGTGTTAAAAAGTGCAATTTGTCTTTTATTCCTTAAAAATTCAGAAAATGAATGATAGTGATGATCATAGAATGAAGCCATTAAATGCAATTTTTCAGCCAGTTTTCTTTTTGCTGCCAGTACATAACTTCTTTAGAACATGTATACAGAAAATGGAGGCAAACCATGAACCTGCCTTGAATTGGATGCTCTGGAGCAGTGTCATCCTAATACAGAAACTTGCTCCCTTTTTACAGTGGTTGTAGCTGGTTTTCATTGTGTGCTATTACTTGTTTTTGTTGCCACAAACTGGAAATAACATCAAGAAGTCAAGTGTAGTCTGCACTGRTGTAGAGCTGGAAAGCAACTGGAAATCAGGATCTGTCCAGGCTGCAGGAAGCTTTTTTTCTTCTTCAAACAACCCATTTCCTAACACCCTGTGATTTTCACAACACAGCAGCATTTTTCTGTCTCTTTTTCTAGGTCTAAGGACAGTTTTTATTATGACTTAGCAGTGATGTGAGCATGCATCTGTCTCCAGAAGGAGCTGTGCTTTTGACTTGTCAGGCAACGTGTGATTGAACGTGGGGATAAACACTTATTTTGGCCTGAATGGTTTCAGCAAATCTATCCCTTAACCTGCTCCCTCTGAAACTCTGACACTTTSCAGAGCCCTGCAATAATCCTGCTCTGTCAACAAGGGCTCCCTGTGTAGGTAACAAGTGAAATATCCCTTCACTGCCCACAKAACCACAGCCTTTATTTACCTTTGAAAACAAATCATCTGCTCTGTGAAATGCTGCTTTAATGACTTTCCAGTGAGTGGAGTCCAAAAATTCCTCTGAAACAATGCTGTGCCAGTGCAAGTTTTTAGTGTTTCAATTTGAATTGCTAAAATTGGTATTTTAAAATGAGACTTTATTGTGATGCTATTCTAGTGCTGGAACTGGAGGAAAAAAGCAACCATCAGAAATGAAAAGCTAAATATCAAATACAGCTATTGTTCAGAGTGCAATTGAAGCTTCTTTTTTTTTTTTGAAAAACAAATAAATTAAGATTAAAATGTGACTGCTGATAGGTAAATGGGCAGATATTTGGGTGTAAGTGTGGGTACGTGAGTCTCAAATGGAACCTTTTCTTGCAGGGTATAACCAGTCCAGGATGGTTGTGAACTTTGCTAAGCCACAGTCAATTCTCCCCTGAAATAAGTAGTTTGGGGACTTCTTTGTTTACTTTTTGTTTATTTTGGTTGGGTTTTTTTTCCAATTCAGCACAAAAGGGGGGTTGCTGATTTGTTTGCATGGAGATATTTTGCTTTTAGTGTAATTCCTTCATGAAAAAAGAGCTAAATATGCACACTACATACTTTAGATAGCCTATGCTGTTTGCCTAGTAGATTGTATTATAATAAAAGTAACTTAACACATCCCAGAAGCTCTTTGAAATCTTGAAGAGTAGGAAGGTGGTGAGAAAAGGCTTTCCAAGAGCTTCTGTGCACAATCTCTGTCTTGGCTCTGTGTTATGCTGGTAGTCAAGGTGTTTCTGAAGCTGATTCAGTCAGTCCAGTCCTTTGTAACCTTTATAAGCAAATGCATTTTTCAGCTGTATTTCTCCTATTTGGCATTCACTTAGGAGTGTTCATTGGGAATATGTGGGAAGTGGATGCTGAAGCACTCAGGAGCAGCACTCAGGAGGGTTGTAGCCAAGTTTCTTGCTGCAGAGTAGAGTTACACCAGTTGTCACAATTTTAGATCAAAGTTGGATTGATGAGGATAAAAGACAGCCCAGAGTTTTGTCCTCTTAATTAATGGAGGGAGGTGGTTCTACCCCTCTGCTCCACTCAGGTGAGACCCTGCTTGCAGTGCTGCATCCAGCTTTGGGAAGGACAGGAAGGACATGGAGTGAGTCTAGAGGAGGGACACCAAKTGTTGATCAGAGGGATTGTTCAGTCAGGAGAAGAGAAGGCTTTGGGATGATCTGAAGTGCAGCTTTGCAGCTGTAGGGGAAGGGAATCCAGGTGAGCTGGCCCCTGATCAGTCCCAGCTGTGTTAATTACCAATACAGCCCCTGATGAGTCCCAGCTGTATCCAATAAAGAGAAGGTGATAAAAGGGACTGGCTGAGCTGCTGAGGGAGCATTATCATGGAGGGTCCTGAAGGAGGAGGAACCTTGAGGAAGAGGGAAGGAGAGGAGCATGAAGCAGCAGGATCCTGAGGAGAGAATGCCTGCAGTGAGGTCAGTGTGGGGCTGCAGTCAGAGCCTGTTGGTGGAACCTGCACTCACAGTCTGGCTGGGGAAAAGCCTCATGCAGAGCCTGCAAACTGATCCCTGCAGTCAGAGCTGAGCAGGAAAGAAGCAGCAGTGAGAGGCTGCCAGGGAAACCTCCAGCAGGAGCTGCTGCAGCCAGGGGCAGGGAATGGTTGGAGTCAGGATGGCTGAGCTGGRAAGAGGAATAAACCAGGSCCCTTTYCATGCTGGGATAAACAAGGAGTCTGTGTCTGGGCTCATTTCTRYYCTCTRACAAGAGGGCTGCTGCAACATCAGYACCTGAAGGGAGCCCACAAGAAAGAWGCMAAKAGGCTTTTTACTRGAGCATGWAGTGACAGGACACAGGGGAATGGCTGCAAACTGAAAAAGAATGGGCTTAGATTAGATATTAAGAAAAACACTCAATGAAGGTAGTGGAACAGGTTTTGCACAGGAGCTGTGGCTGCCCCATCCCTGGAGGTGTCCAAGGCTGGATGAAGTTCTGAGCAGCCTGGCCTAGTGGAAGGTGTCCCTGCCCATGGCTGGCAGTTGGAATGAGATGATCCTTAAAGGACCCTTCCAACCTCAAACACTCTGTGATTCTATGATCAGTTGGGGAATACTGAAAATAAGGACTAARAGCCCCTGCAAACTGTTTCTCCCAAGGAGGCCACCTGTGAGGGTGTGCTGTGACACCCAAACCCCTTTGGGACAACAGAGTCGTGTGTGCACATTTGCAGTGATGTCTCAGGGAGGTTCAAATATAGGAACTTAAAGAAATAATACATAAGTTGTGCTCAGCTTCATTTAACCTGCTATGAGGGTAYGAAGGAGAAATATCAGCCTTATTCAACTTGGCAAAACATGAGGGTAAAGCAGGTAAACTGTGGGGTTTTTACAATGAAGCATGAAATTTTGCCTCTTCCACTATTATTCAAATGCTGTTGCCACCTCTTTTTCATATGCTCTAATGATCTTGTAGTTACTCTGAGCTCCAGAACGTTTTAACACAGAGATTAAACACAGCTTTACTGYGCACTTTACCTGCCTGATTTTTGCATTCAATTCAGCAGAAGTCTCTGGGTTAGGGAGATTAGTTTCCTCCAGCCTTACTACTTGAAATAGGAGAAATACAAATCTGTAGGAAATGCTGCACCACAGTGCAGGTGTTGGAGAGAAGGGAGATTATTTGGTACTGTAGTAAATATGCCAAAAGATGTCTGAGACAGTGAATCCACATCAACAGGTGTTATGGGCCCACAGGGTTTGGGAGAAGGCAATATGTGATCTTGAGGATGGTACTCTCACATTAAATATGCTGAAGGGAAGGTTCTCCTGTAGCATCTGTGGCCAAGTCCTTGCAGGTGAGCAAAGTTTTGACTCTTGGATTCTGCCTTTTTGCTCAATTTCATCTCCAGAGAATTCCCTCTGCATGCTTCAAGACATGGGAGAACAAAAACATCGCAGTGATCTGACCTTTAAAAAATGACCAAAAGCAGCCTTTCCTCTCTTCCTGTTGTGTTGCAAAGCCCTGGATTCCATTATCTCCCTGTGCTCTTTGCATTTTTCCAGAGGTCATTGGGCAGTGCAGTGGGGATTCCAGCTGCAGCAGCACGCCTGCTCTGGGAAGGATGGTGCATTGCATGGTTCAGTGTGGCACCTCACTAAGAGAGCAGACCTGATGGTCACTGTTCTGCTCTGGGAAAACTGTCTCTGGGAGAGCAGAGGAGTCTCCTGTGATGCAGTGAAGCCTTGGAAACCTTTAGGCAGCTGCCCTGGTTTGTGGGCACATGCCTGGTGTTCATGTGCAGGTGGGAGTGGGCTTTTCTCCTTCCCTTGGTTCTCTGTAGCACAAACATGGGAGTGCTCTGATGAGCAGAAATTGCTCAGGTGCTGTTTCTGGGGTGCTTCTAGTAACGTGTCGGGGATGATTGCAGGAGAACTCGGTGGTTTTAACATCATTRCTGCATGTTTGGGGGAGACTGGCATTTAGCTGAAATCAAAATTTAGCAACATCACAGAGGAACAGTTAGTACTGATTTTTGTATGTATTTGTTGGATGGTGTTTTGTTGGATGCTTGATTTGATTTATAAATGACAGTCTTGCAGGATTTTGTTCTGTTGTTCATTCTTTTACTTCCACCTTCACTGCTTCTAAATTATCCTTGCTTAAGTAATGGTCTTCACTCAAAATCCTTTCTAAATCTCACAGAAAATCGTGAGTGTGTTCAAGAAGGGCACCTTAAACTTTTCACTTAATTCTCAAATCTTTACTTGATAGGATTCAGACCGGGAGGCAGATACCAGCACTGCCTCTGGCTTTTAATAACTCAGTTTAACTGACAAAAATGGGATGGTTTGTAGTGCTGCTCTAGCTATTTTCACCTCATCTGATATTGRTATCAGTGTGAATAATGCTTGTGTGGGCCTCCCCTGATAATGTCTTCTTTAAAAGACAATGTAATCATGAGATCAGGTGAAGTTAATATTCTGTGTACTGGAGAGATTCTGTCATCTGGTGCCATTGTGATTCTCCTGGATGCTGCATTGTAATTATAGGAATGAATGGAAGATGCCTGTCTTGATTGCATCTTTAATTGATTGGATGGACAGGTTGTTAATCACACCAGAAGAACATTAAAAGCCCTGTGTGGGAGTATTTCTTGTACTGTTCTCCTTTCTCTATTTTATTGATGTTTCTTYTTTATTAATWWTTGCTAAAGACAAAAGGATAGGAAAAACAGGCCAGGGAGAAGCAGAAYGYTCTCACTTTCATTGTTTCACAATGAGTCAAGTCAAGACAAAAGGGAGGAAATTGAGTCTGAAAGGTTTGTCTTAAATAAAAGCATATATAATTTGGGATTTACTTAGTTTTCCAAACAAGTCTGTTACAAAGAACAGSATATGGAGAAGAACAGTTTTTGTCTTTGCTTTCTGAAGGAAGATATGGACAAAAAAAAAAGAAGATTCAGACTTGCTACAAGTATGTGGAAGTCTGGTTTAAAACAATTCCCTTGTAAGTCTATCACAGTCCRAAGTAATAATGTAAATAACAGAGTTAACTAGATCAAGTTCGTGGCAATTAAAATCCACTCCATTAATCAAAAACCTTGGCAAACTCGAATAGCAAGCATCTGTCTGGAATTTAGTACACAGTAAGTGTTTATTTGAAGGAATGAGAAGTGGTTCCTGGATCCCAGTGGYCTGGCAGCTGGAAAATGGAAGCCCAGTGCTGTGTTGGTGTCTGGAGGTACCTTTGGTTATTTGTGCCAGGGGAGAGGCTCCTCAGAAATAACCTGTGTGAGAAATTTGATACTGAAAGGAAAAAAAAAGTAAAATATCTGATTATAAGATTGTGTTCCCTGGGCCTTTTCCCTTGCTATAAAGGAAATGTTCTGGAATGATTTGCCATTCCTCCTACCTCAAGGAGCATCTCCCTGTCTCAGATCCTGAGACCAGTCCTTCAGAAAGCCCATAGTGTGAGAATTCATCTTTCACAGCAACCTTCGTGCTCCTTTTGTCCATTTCTTTCCCACCACACTAATTTGGAGCCTCATTCCCCAAGGTGTATGTGTACTTCTGCTCCCTGGATGTTTCAACACTATTCATCTGTCACCTACTTTAGAGATGGGGATGGAATTCCTGACTTCCACTTGTCCTTTTCCTTCACCATCTCTTCTCCCAGAAGAGCCTTTGACCTGCTCTCTGGGTGGATGTTGTGGTCCACACTAGAAATGGTTTTTAAGTGCTTTGAGGTCCTCTGTGAAGGACAGGAAATGTGAAAACCCACTGCTGGGGGACTGGAAGTCAGACTAAACACCACCAGCAGCACATCCTGTGACCTGCTTTAGCTGAAATGTTCATGTCTAAGTGGGTTTTTATTAGAAATTGGTCTCCCAGATTCTAATTCTGATGTCAGAGGTTGCCAGCAATATCAATAAAAAGCCAGCAGTGTGGCCTTTATTCCCTACTGCAGCTATGGCATGTGACAAAAATAAGTATGATAATTTTATAGCTCTCTTCTTTTTCTTTTTTTTTTTCCTGCCCAAAACATAGCTGTGTTAATCTGAAAGACAGCTGATTTTCCAAGGTCAAAAGTGCCTGGCTATAAATTGATGAGCTATTACGGATGTCTGTGGGGTTTTTTTTGATGGTTCTGTATTAATAATAAGCTTGCAGAACAGGCCATAAAAATTCCATTTAAGGATATTAAAACATACTGGGACATTTAATCAGGTTAGAATTCCTGTCAGCTGGCTGCAGTCACGGTGTTGTTCAGTCCATCATTAACAAAGTGTGCAGGGGATCAAGACAAATGGCTGTTCCAGCATTTCCAGCTATGCCTGCCATGACCTTTTCCTTTTGGTTGAGAGGAAATGCACTGCACAATTGTGGGGACAGCTTTGGTGAGCAGAGTGGCCCACCCCTCCTACTGTACAGCAAATTCAGAAAACACTTCCATTGTGACAAAGCTTTTGGTAACAGGCAAACAAAATTCTATTAAAGYGTAGATGGCATCATCAACTTCCACRATTATTCTTTGATAAAGATCCATTTGTTTCACTGGGGGTGATGCACATGGCTGCTCTTGAGCAACCTTAGCATGAGAATCAACTTAGAGTAGAAAAGACTGCAGCTTAAAGTTGATGTTTTGAGGTGCTGAGAATTTTGATGGGTGGCAAAGGTGGTGATATTTTTGCCAAGATTAGCCCCCATGTGATAACTGTAAGACAATGCTGTGCATGGAGTCCCAGCAGACAAACTCCAAATGAATATGTCCCTTTTTACACTGAAATTAAAGTAGCTTCAGAAGTAAATGAGACTGGAATGAAAATTAAGCTAGAAATTGGAGCTGGAATTTGCATTACATCGTTTTTACATGTACAAAATGCTTTTAAAAATGAAGATTTTCTTGATACAGAAGATTCTAGTTTTGAATAGCTTAGCAGATACCTTTTTTTTGGTAGCTTCTTCAGAATGCACCAAAAAAAAGTTTATTTTTATGCTGGAAATGCCTTGATATAGTCCTTGCCTACATTTTTTAAGTAATCCCTTGATAAATTATGCCAATTGCATTGTAGTGATAGTCTAAAAAGCACTTTAAGTGCACAATATTCAGTTAAATGAGCAAAATATATTTTAATTCATATTTAACCTACTGTTTTGTCTGAATTGACCATACTTTAAGGCACTTTATATTTTGTCATGTATGTTTACAGCCTCCAGAAACGTGAGATTTCTTATGCCTTCATTATTTTTATAAGAAACAAAATCAGATCCTTTCATTCCTTCTGCCTGCCGTTCTGGTCCTGCTTGGTGGAAACTTTTAAAGCTGAGCATCACTCCGTGATTCTTTTTTTCTTGTTTCTCTCTTGAAGACAAGCAACCTGGATGCTGTTTACTCAAGATAAACTCAGTGTCAGTTTGCCTTTGGAGGTGTTGCTGAGGAATAGGGATTTGTTCCCTGCTGTTGGCAGAGGCTGCCTGGCCAAAGGGTGAACCCTGCTCCTGCCTTCCCTCCTTCCAAACTTCTGTTTGGAAGCTGCAGCCAGCTTGGCTCCTGCTGAACAGCTGGAATACAGGGGGTTCTCCAGTGCTGGCTTTGGGATGATGGAAGCCTCTAAAGCTCCTCTGGCTGAGCTGGAGGCAGGGAGGTCTTTGGAACAGACTGATGGGGTGGAAAGCCTTCAGTGTTCTCAAGGTGAAACACATCTATTTACCCCTTCCCTGGTAATTTAATAATTGCAGCAGTGCTGAGGAAGCAGAGGGAAAAATCTGGCTTTAAAGACCTCCTCTGCCCCTGGTTTGAGTCCTGCTTATCACAGTTTTTCCTGGCATTAGAATTGTGGGCAGAGTTTTCTCCAAAACCTGGAGAAGGACAGTAAGGTGTTGAATGGGATACAGGCAGTCAAGTTCAGGGACTAAATGGCAGCCTACCTCATGGGGCTGTATAAGGGCAGCTGTGGGCATTTTTGCCTGTGGTAAAACCCAGATATTTCCTATGAGATGTGCATAATGTTTTCCACAAAGGGTGAATTAGGAACCATACGGAAAATGGAGCCATGTGTATCTTTGGTCGCAGGATCCTTTGTATGATGTACCCATATAGTCTTTCTTAGCATAACACATAAGAGGAGGAAAGTCAGGAGATGATAAAAGGCGTTTTATTAAGTGATACAGTTCCAGATAATTGTCTTTTTCCTGAGTACAGTAAAAGCTAAAGATATTTGGCAATTGAACACTTTGGCAAAGCTGTTTAACTTCTGAGTGCTGCATGTGCTAATGGTGTGATGTGATGCCTCACAGAGGGAGGAGTGTCTTGAGAGATTCCTTGTGAAACATCAGGAGGTGTTTCTGCATAGCTTCAGAGAAGATCTTTCCAATAAATGGCCACTCTAAGTAGCCTGTGGATCCTCAAAATTTGTAGCCTTCTCAGAGGAGGCCAGAAGTGCTGCTTTGGTGGGCAAGTACTGCTCACTCTGCTTTTGGTTGGGGTTTTAGCACAGTTTACACACCAACCACAAACTGCTAGTAAGATTTCACTCTTATCTTCACTGTATTTACCAATGATGTTGGTTAATCCTTTAGCAGCTATACAATACTAAATTTAAGCACAGAATGAAATGTTTATTATCAATTTTCTCACCATGAATTTACTTTGGTCAGGTGGAGGTGACAGAACTCTGCTGGCAACACTTCTTTGGAAGCAGCATCCCAAGCCTCTCCAAGAGRAGGCTTTGCTTCCTGCCATTCCAAGCAATACTTGCAGTTTTCCTGATTTCAGTGTATGTATTTCCAAAATCTGCATAAGGACTTCTGTCATTACTCTCTCTCCGCTGTGGAAAATGTTCACATTAATCCACCTATTTATAAGGATATTTACCTCAGGCAAAGAGCATCTTGTTACAAAAAAGTCTAAAAAAACTTCAGTTATGGCAGCAGCCTGGTAACATCCTGTGTGGCTGAATGCCAGTTAAGGGTACTAATGAATACATTTCTTGATTGTTTTTTAAATTAACAATTGCAATGAGAAAAATGTATTTTTCATTTACATGCAAAAAAACCCAACCAAACAAACAAAGAAAAAAAAAACCCCAAAAAACAAACAAAAAGGATAAAATCCCACCAAACTACAAAACCCCCTGAAAAAATACCCACTTCCCCCACAAACCTTAAAAAATATGATTATGGATACCTCAAAATGCTCCAGAACCCCCACATTATCTGCTGAGGGTAGTGAAGCTGGTGACAAGAGCTGCTTCAAGAGGAGAGAGAGAAAAAGACAGCTGTCATTCCACATGATGTTCTCAGTCTTTTGTAGAAACAATTATAAGATGCAAATTTTTCTTCGCTCCTTCAGCCTGCACCTTCATTTTTTCCTGATGCAAACATATGCATTTAATAGCATTCTGTGGTTTCTGTAAATCCATCTGCTCGTGACTGCTTTGGTTGTTGAACCCTCGAGTCCAAACTGTGTTCACTTTTCCCATTATCTTTTTTATTATTTATCATTTATCAAAACATTTCGAGTTCCTTAGGCTTCATGTTTTGTTTTCAAGTAAAACACCCAGAGATCTAAATTCGCTTCCAGATTATTTGGGGACAGTCTTTACTCCCTGAGTGTGTTTGCAAGGCACAGAGCAGGGTCCTACCCTCCATGTTCATGACTTTTAATGTGTATTTACATTATTTTGACTGTGTCATAAAATATACAGCCTGAACAAACACTGCAGCAGCCTCTGTTATGTTCTGAACTTTCAGAATTCAAATGTGATTTTCAATTCTGTGATGTGCTTTCTATGTGAGCTGTGCATATTTCTGGAATGGGTCTGGGGCACAGGGGACACAGCATCCTCTGCCTGGCAGGTGGAATAGGGAGGGGTTTGTGTCCCCTGGAATACTTTCTKCTGCTCAGCAGTAGAGTCCTGATGTAGGAAAGGCACGAGGGGGAAGGATTGGGTGAAAAAAGCATCTCTGAGAGGCAGCAATTTCACCTGTAAAATGCAGGTGTTGTCAGTTTTGGTCTGTGGGACTGCCTGGAATGAAGGACCAGTCCTGAACAGCCTGGGGTTTCTTTCAGCACATTCAAGATGTGCACCCTGAATCATATTTCCTTTCAAGGTTTCAGATGCAGGAATTGGAGCCATTTTTTTGTGAATAGAATGGGCTCCATGTAGCTACTCTGAGAGGATGATATCAATCCTTTAGCTTCACATGGAACACAAATACCTATTTTTCAATAGCAGTGAATAGACATTCATGAAATCCAAAATTCCTGATAAAAACCCCACAGCTTCCCATCCAGCAAATTGCCATCRAAAGGATTAGACATAGGTTGGTTTCAGTGATATTTCCTATTTTCAGCTCCATGAATTGCTAAGCAATAGGAAAAAAAAAACCATACTGTGCTCTGGATTCTTGTAAGTCATTGCAATCTGGTACTTGGAGCCATTGTATGAGCCAAATAACATCTGTTACTCACAAAGATATTGCAGTGTTTTTATGGTCCCAAGGATTTGTGAGATGGAAGGAGACTGAAGGAGATCATGTGGCCAAGCCACTCAGCTGCACCTTGAACCTTGTTGGTGGGAGTTTTTCTCCTGTTGTTTATGTTCCCTTATTTTTGCCTGCTGTCCTTGGTTTGTATTCACCTGGATGTAGTCAGAATCTATCAGAATTGTTAGGAATATTCCCTCAAAAATGAKGTCTTCCCACCTTTGGGAAGCTCTGAGGGCTTGCCCAGTGTCCTTGAGCAGAAGCCCCTGATCCCACAGAGGCTGGAACAGATCTGGGATTTTTTCAGCAAGTTCATTGTGAGCAGAACTTGGATTCTTCAGCTGATTTATAATGTATAATTTCCCACCCCCCATTCAGATTGATGGGTCTGGCATAGAAAATGCATTTGGATGTCCTGGAATAGACGAGAAGGTAGATGAAACAAAAGGATGTATTTAATTTGAAAAACACTTTTTTGGGGGAGTCTTAGAGAATATAAAATTGGAATAATTCATATTTTGTCCGCATAATTGTCATGACATGTATGTCAAGCTAGATAATATGTATGAAAAATAACTGCAAGAAAAAGAAAAGAGAGAATATTTATTAAAGGACATATTATRGAAAGTAGCTTTTTCTCTTGCAAATTGTTAGTGGACTCATTTTGTTTTAAATTATTCATTATTTTGACTGTTTTCTAAAGATATATTTAAGGCAGTGTATTTTTCTTCAGGTTTCTCAGGAGAGGAGTTGCTTCAAATATTCAGTATTTATAGTTTCATGTGTGAACTGWTTTTAATGTGCATGGAGATAATAAACTACACTGAAATATATTTTAAAATACTTCAGTGAATATTTTTGCATGCAAAGCAGCTTGCTTGGTTACACTCAAAATGTGTCTTCACTTCAAAATGCAGGAGAATTCTGTAAAAATGTGTTTGTCAAACACATGGGATATAACACAGAAAGCAAGTAATATTTTTCTGTGTTTTTATATTTCAAAGTGAAGTCTAGAACACTGTTGCCTGGTATGTCCATGATTTGAAGCTTGCTTAAAATAGTGATTTCCAGACAGTGGAGCCCAAGCAGTTTTGAGGATGTTTCCTCGTATCCAGCGCAGGAATTAAAACTGGATGACAGAGCAAGCCATCCAAGGTTTATCTTCTTATTTTCTGGTAACTTGAGAATATCCTGGAAGTGCAGCCTGAAGTTTTCTCCATCAGGAAGCTGTTGATGTGGGTTCAAGGTGTGCAGCTCAGAGTCCCTGGGTGTGTATGTGCAGCTTTGTGTACATCTGCACCCACTTACACCCATGCACAGGTTTTGGCTGTTTCATCCCATCCTGTTTTCACTCTTGGTAAAGGCCTTTAACCACACAACATTTCCAGTTTCCTCTGATAGTCTGACTTGTGAGTCATTGATCATTTCCTGCAATCAGTTTGTTCAGGGGTTTGTGGAAAAGCCAGGAGGGCGTTGGATGCACTCTGCTCTAATGACTGTGGTCTGCAATGCARTTCCTGGTGCTGGAAGCCCCTGAGGCAGAGACAGGGTCCCTAATTAATCCTGGAAGCTGGGACAGAGCAACACAGACTTCTAATCAATGTGATTACATCATGTGTTCTCCCCTTTATTCCTCAAGATGTCTGCTTAAATACAGCTGAGATAGTTTACAGTTACAGGTGCACGCTAATTGGTACAGAGAGTTAGAAGAATGCAAAACAATCCTAATTTAAGGTAGCTACCATAAACTCACCCTAACTATCCTATCTAAAAAATGCACACACATTAATCTAATTTCTAACTGCACCAAAACTTGAGGCCTAGTTTGGGATAGCTCAAAGCTCATTCCAAAGAGCATCATGTCCTCTTTCCYTAAGAAACTCWRTTACACKGAGGTGCTMACAACTKGAACCTGGGAGAGAGGGAGTCCCATGGAATTAGCATTTCATGCTGGTGTGATTCTTGCTTTCCCAGGCTCCTGGTGCTGGCAGCTGTCACACACAAGGAGTGTGAGCCCTTGGTGTGGCTCAGCACAGCCCCTTGATGCTGGTTTTGATTGAAGTGACTTCTGCAGCATAACGTGTGGCTTATTAATTGCCCCATTGCTATTATTTGTCATTAATCTCTCCTCGCTGCAAAAGCAAACTGTTGAAGGGTTAGCAGCTCATTAAATACGAGAAGCTGAAGTGCTTTGTAGCCGCTTTCGTTTCCCAAACGTTTGTCATTAAGAGTGCTCCAGAGGTAATCCAGTGGCGAGTGCTGTGTGACAGCTGGTGCCTGACATCCCTGCTGGGGGGTGGCATTCTCTGCCACAGTGYCTCAGAAAATGTTATCAAAGGGCACCTGATGTCAGGAACGTTATTTGGAAATGATAGCTGGAATCAAGGCTTGTTAGAGATGCTGTAAAATATGTTTTTGTTGGGAAATGGCAGCAATGTGARGGATGGGGTGTGTTGTACAGCYRTGGTCTTSTGCTTAAAACAAARARGAATAATTTTTATAYTTTTTCCTGTTTAATATTACACTGTGAATAGCATATGGAGTTTTTAGCAAACACTATAGGCACTGACTTGTATGGCAAATTTTGGTGGCATCTTCTTTCCTTTGTGTGTCTGGTTATTTTCCTTGTTCCTCTTCTGTGGATTAATTAATATCTGGAGATGGACAGGAATAAAAAGATGAATGTGCATTTCTGTAAGGATAGTGTGAAATTGTTCGATATTTTGAGTGTGTTTTTGCAGTAATGTACTGGAGTCTTTGGGGAAGCACACTTTAATCCATTTTCATTAGGAGWCTGGAGAACTTGATACCAGCTCACTGGGCTTTTGATAATCCAAAATTCTAAAACATTGCATTGAATGGCAGTTTAAAAGAGCAACAAATAACTCCCTACAGTCACCTACTCAAGGCATTTCCATATTCTTTTTTTTTTGTCCTCATGGAAGATGTTCACCAGTTTGCCTGAAGATCTGATAGGCAAAGTGTTTTGATAGGAATTCCTAGATTTGATAGGAAAASTGCTGCATAAAGATAATTCAGTGAAAAGCAAATAAAAGCGTAGTGGGTGTTACCAAGCATAAAATACACAGATGATGCTCAGAGATTAAAGTGAATTAAGGATTTGATGAGCTTTTATTCTTAGTGTAGTCAGTGCCTACATGGTCACAATCTTCTTTACAGCAATGAACTTTTACTGCTTCCCTGAGGAAGTGGAGCAAAATTTTMCTTTCAGTTCGGGATCATGTTCTAAAGTGGATGAATTTTATGGCAAAACTGCTATTTGTAGAATCCTAAATGTCTGAATATCATCCTAAAAAGCTGCAGAATCTGAAATTCCACCTAAAAAGCATAATTTCCATGATTTGTCTGGCTCCACCTAAGAGCAGAGTTGAACTGGTGGTAAGAAAGTTACTTAGTGTTGTAAGCATGAACCTGTAGAGTTGTGAGGGAAAATCTTTTTCTGCTTCTGAAATTTGCAACAATCTTTTAGAAAGCTGGTGAATGGAAAACCCATTTTTCAGGTTCAGTTCCAATAATGAGCTCTTGTTAATCTGTGTGCACTAGCACTAAGTAGGAAGTGATATTTTGGCTTCTTTTTGTATTTGAAAAACTTTATCCTCAATCAGGATGAAATCACAAAATCTTSTAAATCTTTAAAGGGGGAAAGAAAAAAGGCATATATCAAGTACTTAGCAAATTTTTTTAAAAATTCACTTTTAGCGAAGCTTCAATTTGCAGTTATGACAATAGGAGGTTTGAAAACATCTGCACAAAAGTGCATCAGGGAATGTGTTGAATTCTATTTCACATAAACTTTTCAGTTTTGACAAAGTATCTTTATCTCTTAAAAGAAATGTTTTACCCAAAAAATTCTCAGGTAGCAAGAATTAAAGCTGTCAGCCCTTTGAGGATGACAGGTTTGAAAGTCTTTTTACCACATTACTGACAGCCCAGAGAAAGTTTAGGCAAATTTTTCAGGTGATCTGCCACATAAAAGTCGTGTCAAATTTGCTGATTTTCAAAGTCTAATGCAAATTTTCACTGTTAGGTATTCTGCTGATCAATTCCTGGAAATATTTTCATCCAAGCTTGTAATTTTTGTCCAGTTGAGTYAGTGATCTACCTACCTGCAACACGCAGGGCACACTTGCAAATGTTTAGGAGCAAGCCAGAGTGAAACCTTTGGCACAGTGAAGCAGATAAAATAAAATAACAACACAGCAGGGGTACAGGATTTGGGATTTTTCCCCCCAACACTCTGAGTATTCAAGAAATTAATCTTCTCAGCATATCAACTATTGCAGTGAATCTAATCCTAGTTTTAAAGAAAATTTTAAATGAGGCTGTYTTTCATTGTGGTTCTGGCAATAACAAAAAAAAAGTTTCTTTTAAGTGTTGAGAACCAAAGAGAAAGGTTCCAACCAAATGACATAAATATAGTGATTTTAGGAAGCATTGCATAATAGAAGAAATCAACAGCTGTTTTCCCCCAGCTCTAGTTTTCCAAAATTTCCACATTTGCCTTCTTCAATATCTTAATAAACATAGAATAAAGTTGAAATAATATTCAGTTCCATTGTATTTTGTAGACCTGATGTTACTTTTGTAATTTTTTGAATGCTGGAACTTTTTCTTTTTTTTTTTCATAAAAGCAAGTTTTTTCTTATTATTGGCTACTATTCAGGTAAGCACAGAATTCTGGCTATCTTGTAAATCAGCACGATTTTGTTGTTCTTGCAGCGTTTTCTTAATCTTTGGCAGGGAAGTAAAAATTGGTGCAGAATTTCTGTGGTTAATTGTTGCCTTTTTTTGGGTGGATATCTCAAAAGGAGATGCAAGAAGTTGCCTTGCAAGAGTTTTCAGGCTCAGGGTTGCATCAAATAAGATGAGAAGTCGCTAACATAAACAGCAAAATGGTCACAGATGCAGGATTGATCACAAAGCTTAAAGTTTATGGTGTATCAAGCAAAACAAATTAGAAATTGAAATATAAAACAGGGTTAAAAATGAGGAAAAAAATTAACAGAATGGTGTAAGTTTTATGGTATTTAATCAGCTCCTCTTTGTGGCATTTTTTAAATATATGGTTTCATTTAAATGAGTGTTTCCTATTACAAATGCTAGAATTATCCTTTCAGCAATAAAAATCATCAATTARAAACTATAAAGCAGGAGTTTAAGCATTAAAAAAATTTATGTGGAAGGTATGAATTTCTTACTGAGGTGGAATCTACAACGATCTTTTAAAATATCTGGATATATGTCCAATAGTAGYTWATAGASCTCACCTACAGAAAAAAATAGAATMAATTRCTTTTAAGTTTTTCAGAGTTCTTCTMTCACAGGCAGATTGTTTTGATGACAGACATCTARTGAGGTTTGGGTTGGTGGAGAGTCCCARACAAAAGAGATGCAGCTGCTGGACAAATTTAGTCCCAGATAGAGCAGAAATCTGGAACTTCCATGTGGCCTCAGTCCCAAGGTGTTTGGAAGAGCTTGGCACTTTTTCAGAGTGAAAATTCATTCTGTGGTTGTTCAAAACATATATAAAAGTTTTTATGGTCAACCACGCGTTTATTTGTCCATTCGAAATATTTAACATCAACTTCTCACAAAAAGTAGTTAATTGCTTCTGATGAGATGATTCTGTTAAATATTCTGACTTTAATTTTAAATCTTGAAACCCCAAACCCCCCTGGGAAGCTCAGAAATAGTTAGAAAGAAAAGAGGAAGAAGTAAAGAGAATTAGAAAATGGAGGAAAATGGAAAAAGGGGGAATATCATCGCTCTCTTTTCAAAATCAGATATAAATTTGCATTCAGGTCATAACCTCATCAGACTAATAGACTTATATTAAACAGGCATTTAGCAGAGCAGAAATGGCTTTCCTGTCTGGCATATTTATAACCTTGAAGGCCTTTCCCCTATTTTTCTCTTTGCCTTGACCTTTTATTAGAACACACTTTGAAACTGTGAAGTGGCGAATGTCGTGCAGCTTTGCTGGAGGCACATTAAGCTCATTCAAAGCACAAATGTTACTGTATAAAGTTCACAAACTTTCATTTATTTTGTATTCAGGAGAGAAAGGTTAAATATTCCCTTTTTTTTTTTCTTTTCTTATTTAAGGCAGTACTTGGGCAGTGACAAGTTGAAAGCCTACTAAATGTAAGTGGGCCTTGAAAACCATGCTGTACTTGTGAATAAATCTCAAACTGCTTTGAGTTAATTTGAGATAATTTTGCATTCAATGTCCATGCCTCCAAAACATAATAATTATATGTTTTGGGGTGGTTTTTTTTTAAGAAAACCTGAGAAGTTGTTTGGCTGTGTCTGAGTTGGAAAGGAGGRTTGGATCAGTGTTCTGATAGCAGTGAAGTGACACAAGTACCTGATGAAGTAGGGTGGTGTTTCCCACTTGTAAATCTGCCCAGTCCAATGCTGTGGATGAATGTTTGCAACCAGTGGAAGTGTTTTAAATGCACTTTTGGAGAAGAGATTTATTGCTTCCTTTCACCCCAACAAAACCCAGGTCATGCAGTCCCAGGGTGCTGAGTTTGGGACCTGGTGTGTGGAAGGTCGGGGTTGGATGGTGGTGAGACCTCTTGGTCTCTGCTGAAATGCCCCTGTGACATTCCTTGTGAGTCTCAGTCCTAAAAACCTTCAATTGTGTTTTACTGCTCAAAATTTAGAGCTTTTAGGTATAAACTCTATTTTAATCAGAATCTCAAGAAGGAATAGGTGTTCAGATTATCTTTCCTCATTGTTCAGACTGCTCATCAGCCAGATCAAAAATAGTGTGGAGTCTCTGTGTCTCCATGCTGGTAAACACATTGGGCCTTTCTTAGCCATGCATCTGCTGGATAAACCATTTCCATTGGTTTTGCCCTCTTTTTCTGTACTTTGGCATGGACCTTACAGATCCTGATGCCTCTGTACACTGAGTTATCACTGCTTCCAGGATGTGGGATGGGGATCTCCCCGTGGCTGGTGCCTGCTGGAGTGGATTTGAGGATGCTCAGAAATGGTTTCAGTAAGGAAGAAATAAAGCAGCCCTGTCTGGAGCTGGCATTGCCCCTTGCCAAAAGCACTGTGCAGCCATGTCCATCTGGGTGACAACCTGAATTTCTTGCTCCCATTTTATTCTCARCTGATTTCCATGTATAGAATATGTGGCATTCAACTTGACAAGAGGGAGCAGAGTATTTTTGCATTGATGGTTTCTTTCTTTTGGTCCTTGTCATCATTTTAGTGCTTTTCCCTGTGCACATCYTGAGAGTGAACATTGTCATCTACAAACTTTTCATTTTGGAAGTGAGTTAGCAATGACTGGAACTCCAGTTTGTAGCTTAGCTACTACAATTGCTTCTGAGGATCAGTCCTTTTAGTTATTCATGCAGATCCTGTGGAAACAACAATTCTCCTCCTGTGTCACCTTCTGGCCAGGCCYACAGGACACTGGGTAGTCCTGACAGGCATGTGGCAGTTTCAGTGTGGAGGCTGTCAGTATTCCTCTAACACTGTCTGYTTTCTGTGTATCAAACTGGTCATTTTATTTGAACAATTGGGCTTATTTTGACTTAGAGATGCAGTCGTTGCTGTAACAAATTCATGAAATATGCATATGGTGGACTAGAGGAAGCTATCAAGTCTCATGCATTTTGCATGGGGCTCACTCACTTCTTTTCCTCTTCCCACAGGTCTCCTCCCTCCTGGATAATGTGGCTTAGTGTGTAAGAGCCTTATGYTTTCAATAAACTCTCCTCTTCAGGAGACTTGTTGTTGAAAAGCTTATTTGCATTTTTAAATGTGGGTGTTCAGGCAGATTTATTCCAGAACTTTAAAGTCCCAAACCCATCAGGGRAAAAACCCAAAAGTTGTCCAAACTGGAAATAAGGGTTGCAGAGATTGGCTGAGGTTTTTCCATGCAGCTCCCAAGGCAGTGGGCAGCATCCCAAGGCAGAGTCAGGAAGCAGAAAATTGGGCAGCATGTCTGTGATGCTGCAGATAAAACCCCAGGCGTGCCCTCTGAGCAGAGCCACATCTGGTGAGAGGGGCTGTTCCCCAGCCCTGCCTCCTGCACTGCCTGTCCTTCACCCTCCCTTCCCAGGCTTTCAGATATTCCTGCCCTTGTGTGAGAAGGAAAAACCAGATCTCTCTTTCTCTCCTGGGCTCCTGAACCAAGGATGAGGTCACCTTCTCCTGCCTCAGAGCTTCACCCACCAAACCCCACAATCCCAGAGTCACTTGTAGGAAGGATTTGGAGGTGTGTGGAACACATAGAGAGTTCTGTGGCACAAAAAGAAAGATGATGGGTGCCCCCGCACTGCATTTTGTTCCATGTTTAGCATTTCTGACTTTGTCTCTGGAAGACAGAAATGTCAGGGGGACAGAAAGGACAGCCAGGGCATTTTAAGAACAACTGAAACAAACACAAGGGTAGGCAAGGCTGAGGCTTTGAAATGCTAATTTGAAGGTAGAATGGAATGAAATGTCGCATCCAAACTCAGGAGAGGAAGTTGGATGTTCCTCTCCTGCATCTTGCACATCTGCAAGTGAAGCACACCCAGACACTGGCAGTGAAGAGAGTGTCCATCCAGGTGACTTTGCCTTGGTRCTGATAAAAGTTGCACTCAGAATGGTTGTGTTATCCCTGCTGTGTGATGGTCTCACACCACAGGGRTAACAGCCTGCAGAAAACCTGCAAAATCCACATGGGGACTTGCTCCTCCACCAGTGGGGCAGGTGCTGCCTGRTCTGGTCTGTGCACTTTGAGTGCCWCTAATTTACTAATTTACTGGGAGCTGATGGTGTGGATTTAGGTAACCTTGCCCAAGGAAAACCACAGCACTACTTCCAGCTAGACCAGCTGTGGGGTTTATTTTTAGTTGTTATTCCCCCTTTCCCTTGTGCTGCTGTTGGCAGAAAGAAAGGAAAAGAAAGCTGAAATATTTTCAAGGAGATTTCAGGTGGAGATTTGTTAAGGGCTAAGCAACTGCTGTTCTAAATATTTCAGACACTCATTCAGATTAAATGTGGACAGGAAAGTGAAAGCAAGTAAAAAACAAAAAAAGATTAAAACTGAGTTCACTTTTAATGCTTGAATTTATCTTAAGAAAAAGCCTTCACATCCCACATCTTAAATTAAAAGAATAATCCTCTACTTGTTTTACTTTTACAGTGACTGCTCTCTGTTCCTGTGTTTGTTGCAGGTTAAAACTTCATTGCTATGGCAAATTGGTAATTTCAGTTCCATAGTTTATGTATTTACAGTGAGCAACAATTGGCATTTTAAATCCCTGTCTCTCCATCACGTGAGCTGTGGAGCTTCAGGCAAAGTTGTGGAGTCCATGGAGCTCTGAAGCCTGGGGAGAACTGTTACATTCATCTCTGCACCCTTTGATTTTGGCCTAACTTTAASAAATAGAACAGCCTTGCATATTAATCTGTAATGTCCTATTCCTGTGCAYTATGTACAGACCTCCAAAGCTTTCAAATGCATTTGCAGCCACCCTGATTGACACAACCAMGAATTATTTATGCTAACGAAGGAGAAACGTGGCAGACTCTGCAGCGTGTTGGCGTGGCCTGCAGGTTAAAGATCTGACTTGAACATCTCTTCCTTGCAGATGTGATGTCTCTGTTTGTCTGTGTCTTCACTGCAAAGTGGGGAGAGCAGTTCTTTCTTATAATTAAACTCCTTCAGAGCTGTTGAAGGGAACTTGTGTGAGAACTCAGAGCAGCCCCATGGCATCTGCAGGGCTGGACACAAAGGGAGCACAGATTTCCATTTGCTTTTTTTGTGTACAGTGCYGCTTTGAAGGTACTGCGCTGATGTTAGGAGGAGTGCTGGATGCTGACAGAGATTTTTGGCTGCTATTAACTCTCTGTGAGATAAGTGACATTAGACYGASAGCAAAYATGATTGAACATCAATGAATGARGACCTTTATCATCTTTCTCTTGTCAGGCTTCAGAGTGGACTCAGTAGCAGATATTTGCCTGTGATCTCCCCACCCTGTTTTCTGAGCATTTTTGAAGTGCAGATGTTGGAGGGTTTCTGTTTTATGCTAATCTATGGGAATTTCAGAAGTTGGCTTATTAGAACTAAGAAAATCCTCTCTTGGATTGTATATTTTAATATTTTYCCTCTGGCACCTTCCCAAAACAATAGGCTTCAAGGACACACCAGGTACTTTGTGTTTACAGGGACATATTTCACTTTTTCAATCAGGCATTGTTTTGTTAGGTTTATGTTGCTCAGCAAATTGCTGCCTGTGAAATGCAAAATGGATTACTTGGTAATTAAAATATTTCAAGTTTATGAGAGAGTTTGAAATCAATAAARTAGCCTTATTTCAGTGGAATGGAGCTATGTGTCTGTTAGAACAGGATCCTGTAAGTTATAGAGGAGTAGAAGTAAAACTAATAAGTGCTTTCCATTTCCTTTGGGATTGTTCTCCATTGAATGGTATGTTAGCTACTAGAATTTTTTTTCTCCATTTAATTTAAATATCCCAAGGGATGGGCCTTGTAATATAACTATTATTTTTCACATGCAATTTAAAAAAGTGTCTCTCTGCTGGAATCCTTTAGTATTACAGCTGGGATTTGCAATGTGCCTTAGAATCTGAAATGAAAGCAGGGCGTCACCTCATGGTGCTGAGGCTCTTGGACAGCCCAACATCTTTGGCCAAAGGCCAAAAATTCAGGAAGCTCAATAGCAGAGGCAAGGAAAAAGAATATAAGGATGTCTTGGGGCTCAAAGTTAACCTATTCTGAAAGAAAAATGTAACAGAAATAGGAAAAATAATATTTTTTAAAATAYGTGTTTTGTTACCATAGTAATTCTTGTCATACATTTTATATAAATATCACCTGCCAGAATTACAGCAACTTGTGCTTTGAAGAGAACAATCCTTCCAGGTGTATAATTTTGTCAAGGATAATGTTAGCGTTTATCATGGCCAAATCTTTGCAACTGATAAATACGGYTCTGCTTCCACTTTTTTATTTCCCCCTACTGACATTTTTAAGCCAATATCCTGTAAATGTCAGTATTGTTAATTTTACATCTTGGAAAGGTGAAAGGTTGGAGAGCTGTATATTGGGACACAGAAACATCATGGAAACAAATTGAATTTTGATGAGGCTTTGAATAGAGTGCCTTTCAGACTGCTTTATTTAGGTGCAGGATATGTACATGTTCTTTATTTCACTGCAGCATTTTTACCCATGACCCCCCTTCCTGTTCTGTCATTTCTTGGTTTTGATTATTTTAATAAGGAAATGTGTCTGTAAACCCATGAAAACTGTCCACCATCTKAAACAGCATTGGAAAATTACCTTTAAAGCTGATGGAGAAGTTCTAGTCAAGTAAACTCGTTTGAAAATTGCTCATTTGAAATGATGAGATCAAAATGGGAGTTCTAGATATCTACTAAAAAAGCTTTCTATAACCTGAGGGAATGGCATTAATTAATAGAATCRAGTATATTTGTGTATCAGTCRTTCAGTGAGACACAGCACTAAAAAWGTTTYCTTTCCTTGGTTAAGAAYAAGCTTTTCTCTGTATCTCTAAGGTTTTCCTCCTTCCTTTCCTCTAGCCTGGCATGACCTTACCCATGGACTGTGGCTTCGTGGAGGCTGCTCAGAGGCCAAAYATGAAAGCTGCTTGAAGGTAAAGTAGACAAACAAACACCCTTAGAAAACCTGCTAAGTTATAATGCCATCATTTTAGAAATTCCTCTGTGGTGGAAAAAGTAAATCCGATTTTGCTTCTTCAGAAACTCTTAACTTTTGTTAGAATAATTTTTGTTCGTCTTTGATGCTAAAMATGGGGCAGTGATCAATTGATGACCATGGCATAAAACTGTGAGGCAGCAAAGATTTGAAGACTTAAAGCAGTAGAAAATTAACAGTGTGAAGAATTTTTTTAAAGYCCTTTGCCCTAAATAGAATCCTGTGGAGAGGTTCAGACTTCCAGGTCTCCTATTAGAGCTGAAAACACTGAAGGCAGGGATTGCTAATGAATAAATAGTGACTACAGGTTGGGCACAGGTGTGACAGTATTTACAGAGTCTGCTCAGGGGACAGGGGGATTGGAATTTGTGTTACTGAAGTTGTAAGGAAAACCCAAGAGAGTCAGTGTCAGTACCCAGGTAAGAGAGATGCTTCAATAAATGTTCAAAGTGTGAATTTTCAGTCAGAGCTTTGAGCCTCAGGGTGAAATGAGCAGCACCTGRGCTGGACAATGGCCACTGGCTTTCCTCCCTGCTTTGAAATTTGTGCAAGAAACGTTGCTCAAAGTATTCCATGTGTTTTACCCAACATCTACAAAAACAAAGCAAAATGTTGTGTTTCTCTTCACAGCGTTGTGTGGGTTGTTTTACTCATTAAGTTTTTCCCTGCTTTTTTTTTTTTTTTTTAAATGCTTATGAATTGTTTAATTTGGGACGTGTAAACACAGTGCTTTGATGCTTCCACAGATGAAAAACGCTGTCAGACCAGACTGTCTTTAGAAATGCTGCTGCACCCTTTGAGCCTCTGTTGTTTATGTCCTTAATGTGRTGCTGCTGCTACTCCAGCAGCAGCTGATGGGCAATTCCCAACACCTTTCCCTCCATTCCTTCTCCTGGCTCATGGGGCCAAGGGAGGGAATCCCTGCACCACTAAACCTTCCCCTGAGGTTGCCTGGTCACTTCCCTGATTAATAGGGACAGTAGGTGGCTGCAGCTATTTTTTCAATTTTTTTTTTAAACTTATAAATTAATAGGAATACAGATATTTTGCAGTATTGTTTTAGGGCTACAGACTATGGTGATCCTACCAAAACCAGTTTGGAATTGGGATCCTTGTATTAAAAGAAGGATCCCATACCTATCCCTCTGCTGAGTTTTAACATGGGAGAATGTTACTCATATCTAAATTATCAGAATAATTTAAATAATAATAATCTAAATTATCAGAACGCATTTTTCTTCTTTTTTCTTCTGTACCTATGTATCAGAAACTTGAGCCAGGAAAAAAAARTAGTATTGCTAGGCTTTTTTCTTATTTCTCTCCCTGTTTTAGATTCAATTTTTACRTTAGAAAAGTTACCAATGAAGGATGAAGAAATATTTCTAGCTGTTAGTGAGGGATGAGAGTATTTCAAACATCAAATGATCAGCATCCTGTGGGAAATAATCTTATCTCTGTCATGTGATTTGATTAAAAAAGAGCTCAGAAAAAAGGTTTATTGCTGACTAAATGTGGGGATTCGTCTGACCTTTCTGCTTAAAATGTTATTTCAAATCAAATCTATCTATTAAGGAGCTATATTACAGCTTTTAGTGTTTAAGAAAGCTCAAGTATGCACTTGGTATCTTCACACAGATCTCTCTCAGCTTATCTTGACTCTGTCTCCAAGCCATCTGCTCCTTTTCTGTGGTCATTGTTTCCCATATTAATTAGTGCAGAGCGTCTGCTGACTAAATAGGGATTTAAAGACTTAATTCCTCTGTGCCTAATTGTTTGAGGGGGAAAAAAAAAAAGAAACTAGAAATAAATATAGCAATGCAGTTTGGAATTTGCAGTCATTAGTATAAAGCTGTGAATGCACTTCTGGGTGTTTAGGCAGCTTGAATAATTTAGGGCCTTTATATATAGCTGACTTGTCTCATTTGATTTATCTCCTCCACATGGGATTTTGTACTATTTCTGGGTACTTTATTATCACTATTGTCTCTCATATTCATAATACAGATAGAAGCACAGAGCATGAGCAAAAATTTGAGGGAGAGGGGAGCATCTGCTTACCCTCAGTGGATTTAGCAGTATGTGGTATGTAAGCACATTTAGCCTTTCCCATCAAATATGAAATTCAAGCTCTGTGAGGCACCAGGACCTACTTTCTCCTTTCACATTTCAGCCTGCATTTTCTCCATTTCCCCCCAACATTTCCAAATGATGTCTATCTATCCATTACTGATGTCTAAAGGTACAGCTCTGTTTTAAACCACATCCTTTCTGTTGCTTCTCGTGGTGGCTTCCTCAAAGGTGTTTTGCTCCTCACAGCACATTTTTCTGTGTGAAAATGAAAGGCAGCGTTTGAGCTGCGTGAAAACTTTTCACCTCCTCTGTCATGTGCAAATGATTGGCCATTTCTGTGCAGAAAGCTCTCTTGTTTGCAGAGAAGCTGCTATGTTGACTCTAACAGTGTCTAACACATGCTAATAGTCTGGGCTGTGCTGCCCTTGCAGGTCCTGCTGCACGATTGTCCTTTGGAAGTAGCTGCTGAAGGATATAAACCTGCTGTAGTAGGGCTAAGAGCTGGTCTGGATGCACACATTTGATTCCTTCTGCTTTTTCTGGGTTCGGTCCCTTGCTTTATTTTGTGATTGCAGTAAAACCTGCCCTGAGCGTTCACCCTTGTGCTTCAGCACTGTCAAAGACACAGCATTGGAGAGGGGTTTTCCCCAGGATAAGGAATACCTCTTTTTTCCCCACCAGATTTGCTGAGATTGCCCTAAAATGTATGAGATGGTCCTAAGAGCTCGTGGTGCTCTGGGGAACCATTTGCATTTTTTCCTTCTGGTACCAGCACAATATTCCTGAGSGCTTTTGCTCTCTTTACAACTCTCACCTCACTGAGGGAGAAATGTTCTATTTGTGTGGAGAAATGCTCTCTGTGCTGGGGGTTGACTCTGATGTCCTTTGGCTGATAGATCCCTTCAGAGGGGTGAGCAGATTGACTGTGGAATGTGTCAAGAAAATGCAAAATTAAAAGTTGTACCATGCCCACCTGGAAAACTCAGTCTTTCTTCTGCATGGCTGTGTGCACCCAGTGCAAAACACAGCACGTATGGAATTCTAGTGTGGAGGCTGCTCCAAACTGTATTTTGTGAATTACCTGAATRAGGAAGCACAAGTCAGGTTTAGCTCTTATAGCTACTTGATCATTCTATCTTTTGTAGGCTTTATTTTGTTATATGTMCTATTTCATATTGCAAAATTACTATATGCAATTGAAAGCTCATCTAGTTAAGTACTGAAACAAAGTTTCACTCTCCTTCTAATACCTAACAGGTGTTGCTAATGCCTCATGTATCTATACAAAAACCATATATTTGGTCCCCTCAAGCGTTCTTCCAATCATAAAGAATCCTGTGTTTGAAATCCTGTGATTAAAGATGGGCTTTGATTTCAGTAGCACACAGTTGCTAAATGTTCCTCTTTAAAGCCCAAGTTCCTCCATTCACTTACAGTTGCTAGWACTCAGTGACAAAGTGATCATGGTGATTGTAATTAAATATTTATCATACAGCTCTCTTTTGTCATTTGGATGTTACAAGGCAAGCAGAGATATACTTTAAAGGCTGRGTAGTAAGCTATATTATGATAATATATCAGGCAAATGAGTGTTTGATGGGCTGTGTTAACGTGAGCTAAAAATAAAATCCCATCTGTTCACCTTTCAAACTGCATCAAGACACTGCATATGGGTTGAGGAATAATTTAATGAAACACAAATGAATATATGTTTGTTTCCATCTTGCCAAAACAAGTGGAACAGGCAACTTGTTAGTGAAGATGTTTTAACAAGCTGGGAATTGTGTGCTTATGGCTTTTCTGGAATACAGTGGCACTGCAATMATTTAAAATAATAAAGGAGTAGATCTAGAAACAGAGACTCACTSAAGACACTGTCTCTAATAACCATATACTTGATATACTGCCAAGGGTTTGAATTGTTTGCACAATTAGGGATGTGTAGGGTGTCAGAGCTGCAGAATCTGTTGTGTGCTGTCATCTTTGGGAACTCTGTTTTTCAGTGTTCAGGTTTTTTTTATAGTTGAATGAGTTCTAATGCACTGGTTGACTCTATGGGGGGACTTTAGAGCCATGTGCTGAGTTACCCTGYCAGTGATCTGTTCCATAAAAATCAGCTGTTTCCAGGTGTGGGGCGTGCTCTGTACCATGGCTGGGTGCTGMACAAGAGAGGGAGATCAGTGGGGGTGCTGCTGCCTCTGACTTCTTGCTGATGGTGGTGTAAATCAGAGCCACTGGAGCAGCAATCATTTCTGTGTGCTCAGGACTTTTGAGTATGCTGCTTATTTTAACACTTGTACTGGAATGATTTTTTTTCCTGCCTTTTTCAGGTAATTGTACCTTTGATGTCGATGCAGTTGTGTTCATCTCCCTGCTCTGTTTTTCTACAGGCCCTTGTAAATTCTGTCTGTTGCTTTCACCAAGCATTTCCTACTGCTTTGTCTTTATCTTCAAAGCTCAGCCATTTCTAGTGACTTCAAATCACAGCTCTCCATCTGTTRCTGATTTCTAAACCAAAATTAAAGATGCTGTGTAATCTGTTAACTGCATTTATGGGACTGTTTTCCAAGTAGTTCTGGGGCCTGATCCTGAAATTAGGAGATTATTTGCCATGTGTAGGTGAGGAAACACTTAGCAAGGCAGGGCCAGATAGAAAGAGTTCATTTAGGTACTGAAAAGAGTGAAAGCAAAGTATGAAAAGTCAGGAAGAGAGGAGCTCAGAGAATAATCTGGGTAAGATGTACCTTAATGTTCAGGCTAGAGGGGCACCTCTGGCTATGTTACACCTGGTTCTTGACAGAAAAACAATTCCTGTGTTGTTCTTAGAGGAAAAACTGCGTGTGCATTTACTCTGTGCTTCAGCAGAGCCCCAGGAGAGCAGGACWGGGAGGAGTGCCACAGGCTCAACTTGGTGGCTGCTGTCATTATTAATTTTTTTTAAAAGTAACCTCAACATGCAGCTCAGAAAGGGTGGGTGCATATATGTGTGTGTATATCTTCTTTTTACATATCTATAAATCCTAGCATTTGCTTTGGYTAAACAGATTGGATTCCCAAATAGCTGGGATGTGTTACAACAGCCTTGGAAGTGAAAGCCACTTGCAAAAGCCTTATGCTAGAGAGGCATCAAGTGTCTGACTTGGCATCTTTTCCAGGTCCCAGAGACCTCTGAAGCAGGTTGACAGGAAGTACTGAGCAATTGCTTTYTGTCAGTCTTCAATAGAAATATTTTTCTTTTTCTATTTTTAATTAAAAAGCGTCTTATCCAAGCATTTTTCTTAGATGTGTGAAGGTACCTAAAATAGGATGGAAAACACTTAGTTTTTTCATCTCCCCCCCAAAGATCTTATTTAAAAGACATATTCCAAAATCAAAGTGTTTTCTTGGAAAATTTTGAAGAAAAACTTTGATTTGACATGAAAAAAATAGTAATGCTTTTTTTTTTTACTTCTGTCCAACTCTAATTTTATGAAATTTAGTGATGAAAGATCTCTGAAGAATAATGAACGATTTTTCAACCAGCTCCTGTTAAAACATCATTCTAATTTGATTGTACTTGCTATGTCTAAAATATGATGGGCATAGTCAGGCATAGTAATTTGCATATATTTCTGATTTCTGTTATCTGCTCTTTAAAAGGTTACAAAAATAATCAAAGCACATTACCTGAAATCCTGAATTCATACATGAATAGATAGGAATCAAGAGCACTTATTTGGTTAGCACATGTGCACAGATGTGAAATGAGTCAGCATCCACTCAWGTGAAATAACAGCTCTTCATGTTTTCATTTTTAATCTGATGTAATATTTTTGTTTTCCCAATTAATGTGGTAGATTTCCATTATGTGTGGTCACCCAGTGTTTACAATAAATTTTGCTTGTAGGCTTCTTGGTTCTCCTTAAGTGAAGATGAAGAAGTGAGGACCAAAAACAATATTCCTGAAGCATCCCCACACAGGAATTAGGGAGCTTCACTGTGTCTTTTACTGCTGTATCTTCCCATAATCAAGTTTCAGGGAAGCCAGCTCCAGTGTGTTGCCACCTCACAGCAGCCACTGAAAATGCAAACAGCTTTTATTGACCAGAGGTGGTTCTACAGAGAAATGGAGTCAGGTGTTTGAGTCTCAAACTCCATTTATAGATCCTCAGTTGTTCAGTATTCATCAGAGCATCCCAGCTGCCAATTCAGGCTGCCTCCAGGAAATGCAGAGTATTTCAAGGTTTGGAAGYTGGCCTGGCCACATTTAATGGTGTGAGTAAGTAAATCTGCATTGCTGTCCTGTGGGGGAAGGAAAGGAAGCTCATGGGAGGTGGTTCTTCTCATGGTCTCTTCTGTGCTGATGATGAATCTCTCAGAATTAATATAATTTATTTTATGGAAAAGGTTCTAGGAACAGGGTTTCTTTTCTAGAGAAGGTTTGCTGTGATTTGGTGCCCTTTTTTGCCCCCCAAACAAACCACTGCATCACTGCTGCCCTCAGAATCTACTGCCTGCATTTTTTAATAAATTTCAAAGTAGGCAGGGCAAGGCAATCCAGAGGTGCTGATGTGGCCAAAACACATTTATGGTGGAGTTCTCCTCTTGTGGTCACTGCAATGCAAGGTCAGGGCATGTWATTTATTCATCAGGTACTTCACAAGGGAGTTTCAATACACTSTGTTATGAATAAAAAGCCCAAGTTTCCTCTTTGCACTTTCTTTCCTCTTTCCCTCTTTTTTTTTTCCTGTTAAGAAATCTTCATGAATGAAGCCTATTSATCATTTTTATTGCTCTTTGCCATTGTTCCCAGGAGGTACAATATTAYATTCAATGCATATGCTGTTCCAAATGCTTCTGATGATTTTCAGGTTGGAAAGGTTTTGGATTTTACACTTGAAAGTTTGGGAAAAGACCTTAAAGATTTCTTTTCTTCTGAAGACACACCCAGGAAGAATCTTTTTTCCCCCCTTCATTCTCCTTTTCCCTTCTCTTCATGACTTCACAGTTAGAAAAATAATCCACTTAATGATTTTGTCCCTTCAGATCTAGGACAACTTCCTCTTCATTTTACTTTTTGATGCTGCTGCTGCTCATCTGTGTTTCCTGACCCCTCAGAGGTGCATGTCCAGCTTCCCTTGCCAGGACTGATGCTTGTTAACACACTGGACTGAGAGTATGCAGAATAAAAGAGATGTTAATAGATGTGAAGGGTCTCAGAGGTCTTGCTGCTCCCCCTCTCTGGCACAGCAGACACTCTGTCTGCATGGCTGCTCCTCTTGCTTCCCCTGAAACAACCAGCCTGCAAAAATCATGAGGAAAACACACAACTCTGCAGAGGGGAACAGCTGTTAAGTTCTTCCCCAAGCCATCACGTGCATGGTTAAAAATTAGCTGAAAATAGGCAATAAGTTGTCCTTGAAATGGAACAGCCTTATTTGRTTTTTACATACTTTAACAGTGTGTTTCCACTCAAATGCTGGAGCCAGTGGTAGGTGTTTGTCATTGCTCAAAACTGAGCTCAACTCTGCCCTTCCAGGACCTGGAGGGAGCCTGTAACAACCATGGAGAGGGATGGYTTACATGGGCATGTAGTGACAGGACAAGGGGGGACGGCTTCAGGATGAAAGGAGGCAGGTTTAGATTGGATATATGGAAAAAAATCTGTACTCTGAAGGTGGCAAGGCCCTTCCACTATCCCAGGGTGCCCAGAGCAGCTGTGGCTGCCTCAGATCTGGAGGTGTCCAAGGCCAGGTTGGACAGGGCTTGGAGCAACCTGGGATAGTGGGAAGTGTCTCTGTGGACAGGGGCTTGAACTGGGTGGGCTTTAAGGTCCCTTCCCACCCAATCCATTCTGGGATTCTGTGACTGATAGCAGTGAATATTCATTCATTTTTGACTTTTATGGTTCTAAACTTGAGRACAGGGTTAATGATGGATGCAGTTGTGGTGCTGGGTTGGTGATTTGACTTGGTGATCTCAGAGGACTTTCGCAGTGGTTCTTTGATTTTCTACTTTGTTTGCTGTCTGCTGTCACTTCCAACACAGGAGTCAGTTCCTCAGGATGTACAGTGGTCCATCCTCACCACAATGAACAGTGGAAAACTGAACTGGAAGTTTATGGGATATTTGCACAGGCTGTTTGTGCAGCTCAACAGCACTAAACAATGTGGCTGAAAGGTAGATCTGAGTTTGTTTATGTGATACCTTCAGCAGAAAAATCAGCAATTTCTGTGCTAAAGACCTTGATTAAAGAAATCAGTGGCTATTGAAGAGAATACAAAAAACTCTTTCAAAATTGCCAGCAGAGCTGGATGCTCTGTTTTATTGTTAATTAGCAAATACAAACTTTAAAGAAGACYAATTCAGGAATATGACAAGGGATGTGAAAATAAAATGTCTCTGGGAGTCCCCTAAGGCAAAAATGAAAAGAAGTAATTTTATTCACAGTTGCCACCAGGCAGCAGTTTGTATCCATCCATAAATACAGGTGGATATAGGCAGCCTTAGGATGCTTTATTCTGGGAGCAAGGATCAATACCAAGCTGTGCTGAGTCCCAGGTGGGTGTCAGGACTGCAGGAGCAGCTTGTGCTTCCACTGATGCTCTTTTTCAGGCTCTCAGATTTCCAAACACCGGCGTGGCCTCAGTGGGCAGGTGAGCAGTGCTCCACTCACACTGACAATAGCAGTGTAAAAAGAGAAATATTGTTCATTGTTGTCCCCATATGGCTYGGCAGATCCCCTGTTTGCTTTGATAGCAAGGTAGTGCAGCTGCACATCCCACGTGGATTTACATCCAGGGCAGCCTTGCCCTTCAAATATGAGCATGATGGCTGAGCTCTGGGACGTGTCATAATTCATTTTGTTTTTCTCACAATACCTGCCTTGGGAAGTGAGCAGTTTGGAGTGTGCATCCTAAATCAAACCCTTATGAAACCTTGTTATTCCATGAATGGGTACTTTCCTGGTTTATTACACATCATCTCAGCAATAAGGTAGAGATTTTATTGAATGTGTACATTAACTTACTTGAAAAATATGCATGCAAATGTTGCTCCCATTTGTCTTCCAGAAGGCAGTTAATGTCTCTCTTCCTCTGGTACCAGGTAGCCTACTGGGACATAAAAATAATTAATGCCTTGGAAGCACTATCTCACAGAATGTTAGGTTTGTTTTATTTAAGGGAAAACATTTCTACCACAGGTTAAAAAAATCAGGCTAAGATTTGTGTTCCCTGGAGATAATTCAGATGCTTYAGCAGGGTCTGTTTGCATTTCTCTCAGAGGACAGGCTGGTATTGCTGCTGCATGCAGAGACTGGGATTTTGGATAACATCAGGATGTCCCAACTTGTGACCTTAGTGCAGGTTCCCACATATTCTTCTCATTTCCCAAAATTTTTCTTGGACATCATGCTCTCAAAAGAGCTAGGCTTCTCCAGTGCTGAAACTTCGTATTAGGGAATCTTTTAAATATTCCTATTCTTCGTGTTATTCTATTTAAAAGAAGGGTTTGGTTCCATTTTTAAAGCACAATTAACAGGAACACAATTAATGATGTTCCAACCCTTATTTTCTTTTCTRTGAGTCTCTGGTTGCACTTGACTTTGTGCTCCAGTCTGGTGCTTCCATTTGTGATTCAGCTGARAATACCTTACAGGAAAGAAAGTGTTATGGACACCAATTGTGAGAGGGGGAAAAAAGGAGGTAAATTCTGCTTGAGATTAAAAATATTAGTGTGCATCTCTGCCTGAAAGGTCACTTCTGGAGCTCCCCTGTTTTGGGTGTGCTTTATGAATACATCACAATATCTGGGGAGGGTRGGTGGACACTGTGGTTGGAAATGCTCAGAACTCACACTCAGCTGCTGTGTATTTGCCCCAGAATTACTCTGCCTGCAGTAAAGCAGGAGCAGCATCCCCAGACAATGAGTAGTCATCTCTTTAATCTGGGTGTAAGTTAAAGTTATTGGAATAGAATCCATATTTGTGCTTAAAACAGAGAGGAATATTAAGGAGTTCCCTTAATATTAACTTGGGGCACTCAAAGCTTTGTTGTGAAACTGCCAAATTAATTTTGTATCTGACATATTCCATTTTGAGGGTCTGGTCTGGTCTGTCAACAGGCTAAATTCTATCCTAATGCAAATGAAAATCAAATGGAACACCAGAATRCTTTTGTCTCCATTTCCTCTGACTCTCTTATACCTCATTCTAGGGATGACTCTTGCAGGCTTAATGGATTTGGTTGMAGGGAATGTTTCTGTTGGAAAATAGAAGCTTTATTCATCCTCAGCTTGAAAACATCTCACAGGCTCAAATCCATCAGTATGGATAAATCCAAATCACACCTGTGAGATGTTCTCCCTGCTCTGCAGCCATTCTCTGCAGCCCCTTTTGTGCTCTCCATGTTAAAGAATTAGGTTCAAAAAGAGAGCAGAAGGAGTCTGTACCACAGAGACATCTGCTGAAGTGGTGCTGAAGTTGCCCAGAGCAGCAGGTGAAAGTGTCTGAGAGCATCTTTGGTGTGGAAGATGCACCTCACGTAGGCTGTGTTTAACAGGGTTTGGTCACCTTGTGCTGGGGCAGCCCGGGTCAGTGCATGGAGTGATGCTCTTGCTCTGCTTCTTTCTCTGAAAGAAAGGAAAAAAAGTAAAACTGTGTTAACAGAGGGTGAAAAAAGGCAGAGAAACACTTACTCCAAAAATAGGAGCTATTTACAAAAGGAATATAGAAAATCACTTGTTAAGTCACAAGTATGTTTTTATATCCCCTCACTTGTTTCAGGCATATAAACAGGTCTGTTCAGTGCCCAGTCTAAAAGTTAACCTGAGCTCCAAGGCCCTAAACCAGCAAAAATTAGGATTAAAATTGTGTCTGTTTTCCTCTGAATCCACAGTGATGTCAGACACTGGTTTTTATGTGTAAAAAATATTTACACAAACACTGTAGAATAGAACATAGAAGAACAAATATGGTTTGGACCCCCAGGAAAAATTGTCTTAGGGATCCTGCAGAAAAATCTAAGAAATCCAGTATTTATATATATGTAAATAGAAATTATTTGTACCAGCCATGATGAGTARTGCTAATCTCATGGTAGTTATAACAATAAATATAAATTAATATTAAATAAATAGAAATAAACATTRCATTCTAATCATAGCAATAAAAATACTTGTGACCTGATGTGTAAAAGGCATTAAACTCCCCACCCAAAATCTGAACACGTGGGATTGTATGCAAAGCCATGCCTGCAAATGTGCAACCCTCAGTGCTGAAGAAAAGCACTTTAAATACATCTCACACATGTAAATTCAGTCTGAAGACTGTAATATATAAGCTGCCAAATGATGTGAAGAATTGGCTGCTGTAGACACTGGAAAYAAAGCAAAATGGATGTGCTGAAGTCGTAAGAATAGTAATAGCCACAAGGCCAGAATGTGATAAATCCACAGGGATCAGTGTTCCTGCTAAAAATGAGCTCAGCTCAGAGTGCACTGTGCTGTCCTGAAACTGGTTTCATTTTTTGTTGTTTTTAGGCAATCCCTCCTTGTTTACTGTGGTGGAATTAAGTGCCCTGTGCATTGAAAGCTCTTTGAATACATTCAGACCAAAAAAGTTCAGGACAGATTAATGATGGTATTTTTTTCCTGTGGTAAAGAGCTTGTAATGAATGTATAAAGAAACAAGAGCCAAGACAAATTTGCAAGACAAGAGCCTAAAGAGCCCAAGATGTGCAAAAGAGGAAACAGAAGGGAAATTTTGATGTGGTGGTTTGTTTACTTTTTGGCCTTAAAGTGTTAATAAGCAGGGCTTTGGAAGCTGTAGGGAGAAGAGGGTGCTGGTTCCTGCCTCAGTGCCCATAAAGARTATATTGAGATGCAGAAATCAGATTTAAGGTGGAGCAAATCCACAGGTCCTAATGGTGTATATATTCAGGATATAATCTTTTTCAAATGATGGCTTCAGCTCAAAGGGGAGTGCTGGGCACATCCAGAAGATTTCACAGCTGGAGTCCTTTGCAGGAAATGCTTTCTCTGAATTATGCTCAGGGAATGGACTTTCAGGTAGCTTTCCTTTCCTTCTTTTCTTTTTCTTTTTTTTTTTTTTCCTCCAGTATTGCTGCTTAAAAATTCAGCTTCAGATGTTCTGTACACAGAAGGATCTGGTGCAACTGCTGCAAAGCAGAGATGAATAGMTGTAGTCCAAGAAAATCCATAACTCTTCAGATTGAAAGAATCAAAAAAGTAGCTGTACTTCTTCTTATACTGTTGTTCCTGTAAACTTCAATTCAGCTTTATTCTGAAAGTGAAAATAAGAGGTTGGGTACATTTTGTAGAAGGACAAATGAATSTTGCTGCTTCAATGGCCTTGCAGTTTTTTTTGTGTTTCTCATTCCCAAAATCACCAAACTTGCAAAGGGCAAAGGAAACTCCTCCAGTGAAGCTGTCATGTTACTCCCATGATCAGTTATACTCTCAAATTGCTGAGCCCTTAAGCCTTAGTTGAAGTAAGTAACTTGATTAAAGGTGTTCAGGTCAGCCTAGATATTCACATTCCATCTTAGAGCCSTTGAAAATATGCAAATTGAACATAAGACAGCAATTTGGAATCACTTGCATTGTTTGAATGTTTTGCTACGAGTACTGATCAAAACTCTCCTGCCAAAATAAACATTTTAGTCACTGGACAGCAAGTGACACATTCCCTCTAAATGTCACACAGCCCCCACAAGCTGCAGTCTTTAAAGGGATGAGGGRAACTTCATTTTCCCTAACTACATTTTAAATTTGGTAAATACCTCAGTTGTGAGAACATCCAAATATTGATTACAGCCTGTGGGAAGGAACTGGCTTTTTTCTTTAGATGGAATCATCCTTTGCTATGTACCTCTGTCGGACATTGGGGAGTGTCAGGCTGCTGTATTTAAGTTTGGTACAGCTTAGTGATGTTTTTTCCCTCCAGAAAAATCATTTTATATGTTAATTAAGCATCCAAATGCAGAATTTGGAATTGATGAAAGCCAACCTCCACATTTCAAAAACTTAAGGAGATTAAATTTGCAATTACTTAATTATGGTCTATGAAATGTGCAAAAAAACCCCAAAACCCTGCATTTTGAGCAACTTTTTTTTTGTTTCAAAAAAATAGCAATTTTATAGCATTAGGTGCTTTGAATTKTCCAGGGTTTGATTTACAATAGGAAAAATAGCCCTTTAAAAATTTGTTTCTACTGTTAATAAATAACCCAGAGCTGAAGCTTCARTTTTCAGGAGAGCAAAAAATAGATTACATTAATGAAAGGCTGAGAAAATAAATTTTCACTCTCTTGGAAAAGGAACAGATTGCGTCTCTTAATGACTTTGCATTTGTTCAAATTATTTTGTAGCCAGTTAGGAATGGATCTGAAYTGTATCAACATTTATTATTACTACTAATATCTGGACTATAGTAAAGCAAAAGTATAAAAAAACACTCATGAAGAGTTGATACTGAGGGGAAGGAGTATGTGCACACACAACCTCAAAATAATTAAGGATGTATCCAAACATTCTGGCCAAAATGAGCTATATCCTCCTTAATTTTCTGTTGTTGTTTTTTTCCCCCAGACAAACGAAGCTGAAGAGAGACATTGATTTAATTTGGTGAGGGATGTGCTGTCTGTCTGATGCCTTGTTTTCTGCTTGCTCGTGTCTTGCCAACAATTATCTTGTCAAGAGGTAATGTAGGCAACAGAGAAGCAGTTACAAAACTTCTGATAAAAGGTAGAGTTTCCACTGCAAGAAAACTTGACCTAAAAACAATCATGGTATTATTTAAAGAACTCAGGTGCTTGTTTYCCTGTAAAACAAATATTGCCTTTACAACTGACATTTTCTGGACCCGAATCCCTGCACGTTAATGCGGATCACGGCGCAAAACAGAATTAGACCCGGAATGAAGATTAATTAGAGAAACATGGTCTAGGGCTGTGTCTGTGCTGGCTTTTTTCAGTGCTGTTTGTTGRAAAAGATGTGGCTGGAATGCTCTTGCCCTCATGGTGTCCTTGTGGGACTGGGCACAGGGAGCAACTTGGGACATTGCACCCGGTTGCCCTGCCAATGCAGCAATATCTGTAGGAAGGAGGGATCTCTTTTTAGACTGCTATTGATTAGTGTAATCAGCTTTAGACTCTGAGCAATTGTTCTCCATCTGCTTCAGCTTTAAGGGTTTTTGTTTCTTGCTCACATCAAAGAAAGCTCCAGTGTCCAAAAGATGATCTGTTTCCTTCCAAAAATAGCGGTGGGAAATATCACCTCACCCTCCAGCCCTTGGCTCATTTATACCCTGAAATCAKCCTGGGGTAAAGCACTGCTGGTACTTCTGCTCTGTGTGTGGCCACTCAGAAACTCTGCATAGTGAGAAACTGAGGATTTGTTTCAGGTCTGGGATATGTGTATGTCCACACCACGTATAGAGGCTGTAAATAAATGTCTGGGTCACTGTGAAGCCCCAAAATCCCTTTTGTCATTGAACTGACTTGGTGCTGCTTCTACCCATTGGCCATCCTTAAGCAGGGAAAAAGGGATCCTCTTTTTCTAGAGGGAGCTTCAAATGCTGCAGAACCATCAAAGAGGGAGTGAGCAAGGTTGGGCAGCCCACGGAGGAGTGGGAAATTTTGTCCCCTGTCAGCCTTAGGGCAGCGGAATAACTTTGGATTGCAGCAAGCTTTAAAGATTTTATCAAAATATCCATGCCAGCTCTCAGGCAGTGAGCTGGCTTGTTGGGGATAGAATTTTGGCTGGGTGATGTCTTCTGTACTTAGATGCAGTAGATGTAAGGATTTAGGCCAAAAGGCAGAATGAGATTGAATTTACCTCTTGGATTTTTCTTTCAGAAAGACCTGGAAACTGATTATGCATTCAATAAAGCTGAGGCACAAGATGGCTGAAACATTTTTCTTTCTTTGCTTTTGTAGTTCTTTTGTAAAGGTTACAATATCATMTTTTGGAGCTAGTTCAGACACTCTGGGTTTTATTTCCATTTAATTTAACAGCAAATATTGGAAGTATGGTAATGTTATTTGCCTTAAGTTTGGSGTGTGGGAGAGGCAGAAGCCTTGTGTTTAGTGAGAAAAGGAAAAACTTTTATTAGAAAGTTTCTATCTCTTAATATTTACAATGTGTATGAATTWAAAAAGTGCTTAGGTCTTCTCTTAAATAAAAAAGACATTAACATTGAAAATACTTGTACCAAAGCTGTGATTATGCAGTTTTTGCTGAGCTRTGATGACATCATAACTCATGTTTTRCCAGTTATGAGTTTATTWAAAAAGGGGGRTTTAGTGATGCTTATWTACATATTGTATTGGCTTTTTGTAGCAATTCTAGAAAATTGTTTCTCCTTTTSCTGAATGGGAGTTTCAGACCAAAATTCCAGAATAGTTACCTCCAGGTYTGCACACAAAATACGCCCCCATCTCTTCTGAAGACAGAACTGAATTGTGACATTTAGTTCCAGTGGCACTAAATCATTAAATTTCAATGTGTGGTGCTCTCCAGGAGCATTTTTGATGATTAATTTCTRATACTTGCCAAATTACTGGGGCCATAACCATTTTTCTGATCTGTATTTTATTTTCAGTGTCTTGTGCAATGTGACCTTGTCCCATACTTCTGAACATTGTGTTGTGGYTCTAATTCAAGTGCCTTAACAATAATAATAATAATAACATCAATTCTTTGTTAAAATAAATGCAAAAATGATTGTGACTAATGAATGAGTAAGAAAATAGCAGTGGTGTACTTAACAGCTCATGAGAAGAAAAAGAAGCAGAATGTTGAGGTAATTTGTGAACTTTTCTGCCCATCCTGAAATATTCGTGGAAGTTTGGAAATGGGTGTTGGCATCCCACTGCCATGTTGACCTTTGTGTGACATGAGTTTGAGTCAGAAACCTGGCCATGCCTTCAGCTGCTGGCTTTGTTTACATTTGTATGGGCTATGAGGGAAATGTTTTGCTTTCCCCATTAGCCATGAGGATGTGTAGCAGCAAAAGCCATGGATGATGTAAGGGGAGAGGAGACAAACATGGGAGGGAAAAAAATATCAAGGTAAATATAATCTGTGGTTGTTATTCACAGATTGTGGAAATGCAGATTGTGGCTGGCTGCTGTCAGAATGGAGATGCAGAAAACTTTATATTGGCTGGATTAGGAATCTTCCAGTTGGCACTAATGCCAAGGATGCTGTTGTATTGTGTCAAGGACGAAAAATCAAGACAAAATTTTTTGCTATACCTTTAGTTTTGATTGCTTTGGGCTCTCTTTGTCTAAAATTTGGCTTCTGCTTGAATATCTGACTTCTTTTTAACCTGTTTGATTGATAATTTCCAAACTTTGCATGAAAATACTTTGAAGTGCATACTAGAGGCTATAGTATTTCTAGCAAAGCAGGGAAAGGTTRGTTTAACTGGGTAATGTTGGGTCAGTCTGTCTTTTCAGCCTCCCACATGTCTGAGCTGTCAGGTGGTTAAACAAGGATTGTGTTCTCCAGATTCACTAATTTATTTGGCTTGCCCTTCACGCCCTCTTCAAGCAGTGTTGCAAACAGTGGGAGCACTTGATGTGAGTCAAATGAAGGGATAATATAAAGCAGATGATGTGGTTGAGTTACTTCTAAAACCTTGCCACTGAAGCCCAAGGTGAAGTGTGGCTGTGAGACCTGGGTAAAGCCATCTCAGATGCCACCTGCAGTGCCCACTGACCTTCACACAGCTGCAGCACTCTTGGCTGTCTTAAGTAACTGTCCTTCCTTTTGTAAATATTTCAACTTTTTATCTTACATCAGTCCTTCTGAGTTTTATTGTGGTAAAACTACAGATATTTTTATTGGTGTTATTCACTAACACAAAGTCTCAGTGTTAGCATTTTGTTGGAACAAATTCCTCACTATTTATGCTGCTCTTTTTTGAGAAAAAATCTTTGACACGGGGATATTTAGGCTGAATAAATAYAAGTTTTCTTTATGTACAGCAGGGATGTGTTAACTGTGGCTGGGGAAGAACAGCAGTGTGCTTTCAGCTTCCCTTTGAGCTTTGGTTTTCCCTGTGCAGAGAAACAGAAAAGGAAAAGGTCTCAGCTCCCTCTTTGTGGGATGGAAGGAGGGCAGGACAGAAAAAAAGTGTGGTCTCATCTCTCTCCACTCCCCTCCTGCTTGGTGTCAGCTTGGAAACCTGTAAAAATAGATTTTTGCTGTGTCAGCTTGTGTCCCCTTCAAATGTCAAAGTCAARCTCAACTTCTAGCCTCCAGTAAATAATTTCTATGTGTAAAAAACCTCTCCTCCTCTATTGGGGCTTGCTGGCTTTGTACCTTTTGGTAGAAAAGCACCCTCCAGGGTGTTTGAGGAATGAACAGCAGAKTGCTGGCTGCATGGAATTAATAGTTGTTCCTTTGGGGGCCACTCTGCACTTAAAATGCAAGCCAGGGGGCTGGCAGAAGTTTGGGGGTTCCAGAATCTGAAACCAGCTCCTTGTCACAAGGTCCAGCAGTTTCTCCTTTTAGCATTTGTAGGGTCACAGGCTGCACCATGAGCTCCCTTTGGAGCTTCTTCTGGAGGCACCTCCAACTCTGTTCCTAGAGCACAGCTCCCAGGACATTTGGAAATCTTGGCTTTTTGGGTGTTTATTTGGATTATTTCTCTCTGGATTTCCCCACTGGGGAAAGCGTAGTGCTGTGTAAAAGCAATGGGAATGCCCAAAGTGCAATGCAAAGGAGAGAAAGAAAAAAAAAAAGAAGAGGAGAGAAAGCTATAAAGGTAATATGAGCTGATGTAAGCTGCCAAGGAAATGGCAAAGGGGTAAAAAATGGAATAATTTTTTCTGACAAAAAGATGAAAGGCAAATATAAGGTAGAGGACTGTGCAAGGAGCCTTTGCACTCTCTCCTGAATCTGCTTTGTCCTTATGCTTGTAGTGAGATCTTCCCTGGCAGCATTTGTGAAGGGTATKTTTTGTGAAAAGCCCATTTAAGAAATGAAGCAGTGTGCAAGGTGGAATTACCATGAATTGTTTCTTCCTTCTGCCCTGATCAGATTCTGCTTCTCTCTCTGGCAATSCTGCCAGCTGCAGAGCAAGAGGAGCAATTCAGATTTGAAGATGCAGAGATATATATTTCGTTTTCTGTTGAGGTCTGTGTTAAATGTAGGGGTTTAGAGGGCTCCAATCAGGGAAGTTTATCTTAACAGACAGTGTGATAGCAGCCACGTGCTACTGCCAGCCACCTCCAGTTCCACCTCATCCTGTACAACACCTTAGCAGCAGCATGTTTTGCAACACCAGTGACAACTCAGGAGGGAAAAAAATTCCTGCTAGTCTTTAATTATCTATMCTGAGGTATCAGTTGCATGCTTCTACTCACTCCCACCTTTATTCCTTTGTAACAAAGAACCTTTGCTGGGTAATGAGACCACAGCAAGGTAGGAGAGCTGATGTTTCTGTGGGTACATGTTATGGCACTAATGAAAATTGAGGCTGGGARTTAGGTAATTAGAAATATTTGATGCAGACTGAGCTCTTGGAGATTGCTGCAACCCACTATTTYCTAGCTGCTTTTCATGAAGCAAGGGCATCACTGGAGATAGTCTCCTATAAAAAATGGGCTCTTTGGTTCTCCTGTTTCATCACTGCACTGTGGGATCTGTCCTGTCCATGTGGAACAACTTAGGTAAATCATTGACACTGTGTGATTGTGATTTGACTGAAAATAATTATTCAGAGGAGCACTTAATGCAGCAAAGAAATAAATCATTAAGATAATGCAAAGTAGAGAAGAGGAACCAARAAGGAACTGATGTGAGATGGGAGAAACCAGAACACTCCATTACATTCATGGTAGGATTAAATTTAGGAGCAACTTGGAGACTATGCTGATTAATTAAGCCTAATAGTGTTAAGAGAGCTGTAGCTGGACATGCAGCTGCCTGCTGATGGAAGAAGTCAGGAACCCAAAAAACTTCAGCAAATCAGCAGGAAGACACTACTTCCTGTTGCTGGAGAATTGAGGCAAAAAGGTCATCTGGCTGGAATTGCAAGTGAATGGCAAATTAACTCCTTGTTCTTGACATTTTTTTTCCTGGAATGTTCTGAATAGGAGTGACTCTTTGTTCCTTCAGTTTTTCCACCACTTATTTGAACTGAACCTATTTCTGTGTGCAAGTATTAATTCTGCACATATGTTGGATGGAAAATTTCAAATGCATAGGAGGTGAACCAGAAAATGTCACATTTTTCAGCCTATTTCATTTATATGTTTCAGTGATGTGCAGTCCTGAGGAAAATTTGATCTAAAAGTGTTACTGTAGTTTTTTTTTGTCTGGGGGGGCTGGGGAAGAGGAAAGTGGCTGAATTAATTAAAGATGGTTGAAGTGTGGCTATATTTCAAAAAGCCTCATGTCTGATGCCTTAAGGTCATTTTTCAGTTGGGGTKTTTATGTCTCTTATTTTCTGTAAGTATGTTATGCAGCTATATCAGGCAGAACTTAAAAACACAGACATGTAAACAGTGTAAAGAGAAAAACATTGTTAGAGATAAGCTGCTTAATAATAGAAAGACTCTGGTAAAAATAATTAGTATATTTTAAAGAGTTTAAATTTGCCACTTTCTATTTCCACAGTGTGCTGGAAATGGAGTTGTGGAGCAGTCTGAAATCTTCTAGRGAATTTAATTCCTATAAATTTGGCAATGTGGAGAGCAGAACCCTGCTGGAAGGCTGTGAGCTCTGGCTGCACACAGCTGATGTGCTGTAGGAGAGAATGGATATTGTCAGGGACATCTCCACAACACGTGTAGCAAGTCTTTAGCACRGTTGCAGCTGGCAGAGAGGAGAGTAAAAGATTGTTATCCCAGGATTTCTCCAGATTAACATGGTGAAAGGGCTGGGAAAACAGGGAACTAGAAATCACTGCTGGGTTTKGAGCCCTGAGGAGCTGGGGCTTTTGGAATGGGCTGTGCTCCATCCTGAAAGGTGTTCTGTACATCTCTCAGCAGGAAGCATCCCAGATTCTTCTGGGAGAAATCACTTTTGCATTTCATTCCTCAAGCCTGTCCTGCTGGGACTCAGACACCTCAGGATTTTGAAATCAGTTCATCCCCAGCCATACCAGGATTGCTGCAGTGATATTTGCTGGAGGATAAGAAAATGTTCCTATCTCTACATCATTGTCATCAGTGAGACCTGGGACAGTTCCCAGTTCCCAGGTCCATACAGACACCTATTTCTCAGTAATGATGGGGTCTGGGGTGTCTAAAATGTCCCTGAGTGTCTGCTTTGAGCTTAAGCTTGTTAAAATGGAGTTGGAATGGTGCTGGAGAGTGAACAACATGCAGGCTGTTGGTAACAATTCTCGATTTGTATGCTGAGCCAAAACAAAGGTGTTGTGAAAGTTTTASCCAGGGTTAGTCCTCCAGCAGTAACTGCAGCCTGACCTCCCCAAAGCCAAGAGTGAACAGATAATGGCTCTGTTAGGAGCTCTAGTGGGTTTGGAAGCTGCTTTAAAAGAATGAGATGGAATGGGGGAAAAGGAGAGACTTGGAAGAATCTGTGATAATTACAAGGCCAAGTGGCACTCTGGGTTTACACTGATGTAAATGCAGGTCAGACAACTTCTGCTGCTGGCACGAGTTTGGAGTAGCACTGGTTCAAGTGCTGACTAGTGTGTGCTGTATGAAACRTGCTCCCCCAGACAGTGGGAGATGCCTGAAGTGCTTTGCACAGCCCATGAAAATTGGCATCCTTAGGGGACTCCCTCCCTGCTCTCATCATTTCACCGCTTCATTTATCCACTAAATGACTCTTTCTGTGTGCAGCTGGGATAGGCWCTTCAGGGGGAGCAGATCCTTGTGCTTTGCTGTTCTCCAGGCAGCTGAGCCTTCTGCTCCACTCACCTGCTCCACACACCAATCACTCTTCTGGCAATCATAGCCAGAAGGTTATTTATTTACTTATTTATTTMTTTTAATAGCACCTTTAATGTTTAATTTTTTTYCGTATRTCTGAGTTTTTAATTCTGCATCTGCCAGGTATTGCTAGAAACCATTACAGCAGTRTCTGTGGTAAAATAGGGGGAAAAAAAGGAACAATAGGATTTCTTTTAAAGGATGCATTCAAAACTGATTTTACTGCAGATGAGCTCTGTCTCACAGCTAGCTGCAAACAAGATGACTATTCTGATGAGATGTGTATCAAGTTAGTGACTTCTGTGACGAGGGCAGAAATTTTAATTATAGAGAAATGCATACTGCTTTGTTCCTGCCTTTGTTAGAAATTCTCTTTTACTTTTATAAATGCCTTTTCTTACAGTCTTCTAATGGATTGTAAAGTAATTGGAGATAATTTTTTTTTTCATAATAGAAATGAATTTTAAGAAAAAAAAATCATTTAGACAAGTCCTTAAGGTAACACTGGTAGTTTCAGATGTGTCTCACCAAAAACTAGGAAAATCAGAGTTTTTTTTCATGTCACCAGAGTCCAGTTTGCATCTGGACAATTCATGTAAACCTCAGGGTTCTGAAAGTGTTGTGTGTCCTGTCTTGCTTTGAGTAGTTCTCAGGGCTCCAGCTGAAGCACTTCCTTTGGAAGCTCAATTCACCAACTGAAATTTTGCTGTCAAAAATACTTTTTGCTGTTCAGCCTGCATTTTCACTGCCAGGAACATTTCTGCATCTTCAGTCTATAGATGACCTTTCTTAAATTCCTTGTGTATCCTTCAAATACTCCCATGAATAGGTTTATCTAGACATCCTACTCCTTGGTGGAGTTTTTTTTGTAGCTCTTGACTTTCTCTCATAATTGGTTGGTCCTGTTTCTAGTTAAACAACATAACTGGGTTTTTTAATCCCTTAATTAATTACTTTACATTGGAGAAACATTTTATAAGATATGTGGCTCATAAATGCACTTTGTGTGTGTGTRTGCATTTCAAGTGAAAATTTGAATATGCATTTTAAGTGGCTGAGATGCAACAGGAGGATTTTTGAGATGAGATTCTTCCGGGATCGACCTCAACACAGCAAGTGTATTAAAGTTTTATGAGTGGTTTGTACATCCTGAAGCATGAACCATCTTCTGAGCAGCAATAAATCTGTGACCTTGCTCACTGGGTGCTCCACGAGGTGGGGTGATTTCCACTGATCCTGGTCTCCTCATGACCAGGAGCAGTGGCAAATAGARCTAGGTACCACTTTAAAATGCTTCCCAATAATGGCTTATAATTGGTAAATGTGTTGGTTAATAACTAATGATGTCTGACCCTTCTGAAATATTCCCTGCAAATAGCTCAGTCCAATTAAAGTGCTTGGTTTATTGATCTGTGTCCTTTTTCTTTCTCTTTCATCTCGCTGCAGCCTTTTCATCCTTCTCTTACTGCTGGGATTCATCAGTTTTGGTTTACATCTGCATTTGCAAATGGCTCTGAAATCCAAGCTGCTCCTTGGAAGCTGGGGAGTCTCCACCAGCTTCACTGGGTGGGCTCAGAATTTGTACTCCAAGGATGCTAAGGTTTCTGTCTCTCTTCCTACAAAGCGATTACTCACATAATTAATTAAAAAAGCTTCGTGAATGTCTCCATAAGGTGCTATTCTGGCACTGTATAAGGACCTAAAGTGTTTTTTAAATACGAGGAGTGACTTTTTGCTGTGTTTGTTATTAAAGACTTTGCAGACAATATGCAGCATTCCTTTGAGACAATCTGCTCCATGGTCTATACAAATTTCATCTCCACTTTTTTTTTTTGCCTCTCTTTTTGACCAGTAGAAAAATACAACTCCAAAGCAGCAACAAGCACATTTTGTAAACTTGGAAACTTAAAYTGCTAAAGAGACAGGCTGCAAGTTAGTATGTGTGGAAGTATTGGAAATATGCCTGCAATATATCTGGGATGTTTGGCGCTCGTATCTTTACGTGAGCAAGCAGTTGTTGCTCYGGCTGTTTGTATTTGCTTAACCTTCCTTTATCAAATAAAATCCAGAACAAAATACAATTTCTGTCTGAGACAAATATGACTGGAATCCCCCAGAAAGACTCTAAAGGTCAGTTCACCTGTTTTGAAATATTGTTCCTCAGTACCTGCAATGTCTTAGTGACATTAAACAGTACAACGTGGAGGTTGCTAGAAGGTACCCCAGTGCTGTAGATTTGAAGCACAAGCTTTAGACTAGAAATAAATAAAATAGGTGGTGRAAGACTTCCAAGTCTGGAATAAATATACTGTAGAAACTGGATTTAATTTTGTCAGCAGCAGAATTGCAGGTCTGTGATGCTCCTGGCCCTTTTTCTGCTGGTGTGGTCAGATGTGGTTCTCACCAAGTCCAGGGACTGTTGCTAAAGCTGCCTTCCACCCCTATTTATTTTGAAAAGAAGAATGGTGATTGCTTTATGCATAAACGGGCAAATATTTGCATTTTATAACCGTTTACTTAGAGATTAGGAAAACTGAATCATAACGAGGTGCTTTTCTTCCTTTGAAATGGAGYAGAATTTTAATTAGCCTTATTTCTTATTTAGGGAGTATGGCAGTATGGCCATACTGTTATATATTTTTCTTTTTTTTCAGTGAGTTTTATATGAGGCTTCTTAACTCATGTTGAAGTAATTTGTTGGGCATCTAGGTGGGCAAGCTTTTTCAAATTTGCAGTTGTTAGCTGGTTAATTTTTATGGAGGGGGAAAAGTGATAGTTCTGGAAATCAGTGGAAGTCAGGCAYGTAATCACCAGAATTCCTTCCCAGAGTTAATTAGTAGATGGGAAAKCTGAAGTGAGCAGTGGGATGAATATGTGTATGTGTGTAACCACAGCCACACACAGATATAACTCTGATATTCCAGTCAGCAAGAGCAACACACTCCAGTGGAATAGTAATTTCAGTYAGCAAGCAGAGTTTAGGGCAGAAAAAGAGAAACTCTGAGGGGAATTAAAGGCTGAAATGAAGGATGTTTCTCCAAGTGACTGCTTCCATATGATCACAACAAGATTATGTTTAGTTTCTCAGGAGATATGTCTATGATTAAATTTCACTGCTGAACTACCCTGGGTTCAGCACATGATTGAGTCACCTTGAATCCAATGATCATTTAAATGAGAAAAATCGTGTTCAACATCAAAATAATAATTTTTACTTGGTGTAACTCGTTTATAACATGCCCCTCTCTGTTACAGACGGCTACCAGAAACATTTCAAGCTGTTGTAAAACATATAGGAGTTCAAATATGAAYGAGATTTTACTCCTTTTACTTGGCTGTGCAAAAAGTTGAGTGCTAATATTCCAAGCGTATTTTTTTAAGAGGCTTTCTGCGATGCAGGGCAAACCTGAGAGAAGAAAATGTTAATTTCAATATTCTGTGGTGAAGGGAGCATCTGTTACTTACATCTGTATTGTGGTTTTTTTTGTGGCTTGATCATTCAGTAAAGTGCAATTCCACCTCAGAGTAGTTAAGTGTAGCTATGGGGGGAGAAGGTTGTGCTCCCAGCATTTACAGGATTTGTTAGAAAATACAGARCAATGCCCTGTCAGGTGCTGAAGGTCACCAAGGTACAGGCTAAGCTTTGTGGAGGTCAGAATCCAGCCCCTTTCTGAGAAAACTCTGGTTTGAGCTGAAAAGCCTTCATTGAAATGTGAGTGGCAAAGCAGAGCAGGCTCCTGCAGTTCATCTCGTGCTTGCACAGTGACACACTGAGCTGCTGCTGCWGCAGAGTCAGGACCACACTTCAGAAGATTAAATCCTGTGATTTTGTTTTCTTGTTCTTATGTCTCTCTCAGCATAATTGAGTTATGGTCTCAGCTTAAATCTCTAGTTTAATCATAAAAAAAAAAGAAAAGGAGAGAGAACCAGAACCAAGTGCACAAGGCTTTAAAATCTCCAGTCTTATCAAATTTTTATCACTGGCGTGAGCAGCCTGAAACACAATTAACCTGTTATCAATATCAGGTTTTATTTATCCTGGTGCTRAAACCATTGATGTTATTGATCTGCTGCAGGGCTAATCGCTCCTCTGTGTAATCTAGGAAGTTGTTGCATTGCTTCTCTCCCTGGCACTGATGTGTTTCAAACTGTAGATCAGGAGCAGCACAGCACAAATGGTAATAATTCCTCTGGTGACATTGTGTGCTGGGGAGATAAGGACAATTCATGGCTGATTGGGAGGGAAATTCTCACCACCACAGTGTTGTGCTTTTTTTCTGGCCCTGTAGGAAATATTTGCATTTCCAGCCCTTATATTAATTTTTAAGGAAAGGAGTTTAAAAGGTTGTCCTGATGATGTGTTAATATCACTAAATGTTTCATTTACAGCTGTGAAGTTAAGCAGAAGTGAAATGAAGGGCATCTTGTAATGAGTATGGGCAAGTGCTTTATAAAAAATAAGAATTAATTTTGTGTTGAGTGTAGGGTTTTTATACTTCTCCTTATCTGATGCGGATAATGAAATACTTTGTCTTCTTTCCTCCATTTAAGTGATAGTGTAGAGTCATACAAACAAATTACAGCACTAAAGTAAGTAAATGATAGAACTTGAGATACTCACCACACCCATATATATGGCAAAAGCCAAGGCAGAGGATTGAGTTGTCAGCAGGGAACTCTGAGCAGACATGGCACTGCCTAAAATGGGATTCTGGCAAAGGTTGAGATTTCTGTACCATTTTATATAAATGTGCAGGGTCCAGGCCTGTTTCTGAGAGCACTGCTGGTAACCCTACACATCTGTCTGGGGCACTGCAAAAGAGGTGCATGATGATTATCAGCAGGCAATAGCTGGTGTCCAATAAAGGATTTTAGCTGTTGGCACTCCACTATTTTAAAATATGGAAGAGTAGCCTTGAGAAATATTCCTGCATAATCAACTCCAAAAAGTTAATGTTCATGGAAAAGCCACTGTGAAAGGATTGCAGCAATGTTTACAGGGGATTCAGGGACCAGAATTTTTGGGGGAGAAGTTTATAGATTTTTACTGTCTGTATATGGAGTGGCACAGCCAAGGATTCCATGTTCTGCTGCACAGAGGGGTGGAGGTTTCAAAGGGTTTGGAGACTGGAAAGCAACATGTGGCCATAAAAAAGTGGAGTTGCAAAAGTGGTAGGGAGGACCAAGAGGTGTGGGAAAGAGTGAAAGTGTGTGAGGGAGGGCAAGCAGAGGGCAGAAAATGGTGGAAGCCAAATTGGTGTTGGAGCATAGAAACCTTATCCTCATGACAATCTGTTGGCTGTATAATTTCAGGGAAGATGTAAAATTAATTACTGCTTAGCTTGTAGAGAATGAGTTCATGAGGAAGGTGAGTAAACAACTGAAAATACCAAATATTAGCAGCCTATTCTCTTTCAGTTTTCCCATAAAAGGTTAATTATTTTGAATTGTATTAATTATTTTTAATACAATCATTAAAACACAACAGGGGACGGAAGAGAAGGAACAGGTCAAAGAAATTTTACATCAATTAGATGCTTTCAGGTCAACAGGATCTGATGAATTTTTCTCTAGGGCATTTCAGGACTAACTAAAGCAGTGTCTGTGCTTAAAATTGGGTAAAATCCCAGAGAACTTMGAGAAGGCACAAAATAAGCCTCATTTCCAATGACAGATGGAATGCAGGGAGTTTCAGGAAATATTAAGCAGGCAGCCTAATTACAAAAAAGCAAAGGAGATGCTGTAAATTTAAATGATCCATATGTGTGCATGTAGAAAGCTGAGAATCAGCTGCTGATGGTGGAGGTCTGTCAAGGACAAACCACATCTCCTCTTTGACTGCTCATAGCATGTTTAAATCAAGAGCACGTGAGGGGAGGGCACAGTAGCAGTTGTAATGAAATTTTGGTAAAGGTTCATGTGCTACCATCCATAGCATTTGCAAAAAAATTAATTTGCAAAGCAATTAGCACATGGCCTTAAAAAGATYTTTGTAGAATGCACCCACTTTGTAAAAGGGGCAGACACTCACTGCTCTCCAGGTAAAAATTGGTACCAGTATTTTCCTGTGATGATGGAAGGATTTTTTTTTCTTCAGGGTTTATTGCTAGGCAGAAATCTGTGTCCTGTAGGGTAGAGAATCTTGTAGCCTCAGTGTCTGAATACCTTTTTATTCCTTTTCAAAGTTCTACATTAGTACATTAGAGCTGGTACCTCATTGATTAGGAGGAAGTAAATTTACATGTTAATTATATACAACAGCACATATGCAAACCCATGAGCTGCTATGTCTTGTAGTGGAAATGTTCTGCCCTAAAACCCAAGAGCTGCTATGTCCTGGAGTGGAAATGTTCTGCCCTAAAACTTTTTCTTCATTTTAATTTCCTTTTATTGTAGGAAGAGTCTTCAAAACAAAACGGGATAGGCAAATTAATGACAAAAGTGGCAAAGCACATTTCCCTCCAGTGGTGTTTTGAGAAGGTTCCACACTCCTGGGATTTAGCAGTGCTGTCCTTTGCAGTCTGGGATTTTCCTGGGTTTGGTGATGATGGATGAGTAAAGACCTATCAGCATCTGAGCATGGTTTTCAAGTAGGTTTGGAAAAAAGCGCAACCCACCGGAGTTCATATTTTCAATCCCAACTTGGGTGCAGGGTTTGTAAAGTCCCTCAGCAGCAAGAATATGACTGTTCTTTATAATTCTGAAATATTTTTTTACACCTCATTGTTGTGCTTTTCATGATGCTTCTGATCTAATTTCAAGGGTTTTTTTCCTCTTTTCAAGAGTTCAGTCCATTGTTGACCTAAAAGCAAATCCCCAGGCTAGWGACCTTAACAAAATCCATGGGCATSCTTGTTCTGCTGGGAAGAAGTGTCCTTTGAGACTTACCTTTTTAATTTTGGGCAACGTTTATTACTGTTATTATGTGCCATAATTGTTACTGATTTAATTCCTCTGTGCCTTGGAGTGTTACATCATTGGGAAGAAGGCATATTTAGAAACTGAGTCTGAAGCCAGTTATCTTAAAATTACTTTGTTAAGTTCCACTATATAATAAGAAAATAATGTCTAAAAGTTCTGCCAGGCCCCACACAAAGTCACCAGCTCTTTGTCTCTTYTTGTCTCCAGTGATTTAGGACTTGAAGTGAGAGTAAAAAAAAAAAAAACAGTTTGTTTTTGAACATTTCTGTGCTGTTCATTATTAAAAAGTTTTGGTAATTAGGCTMTGATGACAGAAACTAAATATGCATCAGGAAATCCCATTAATCTCTAAAAATGTAAATGATCTTTTTGGTAGTGTTTTCATTCACTACTACTAATATCAAATTAATAATATCACRTAGTAACTGCCAAGTTTCTTCTCTCCTGTGTAAAGAGAAGTGGGAAATGGCATTATTATAATTCTTTTGCCATTTTACAGAAGAAAAAGCTGAAACAAATACACACAAACCCAAAACCAAGTAAATAACAACAAAAAACCCAAACAAGAAAATTCCCTGAACTTGCATGGTACAGTTTTCTTTTTCATTGAGTTGGAAGAGGGTGGCTAAAATGAAGAGTGGCCAGAGCAGCTTTAATTAAAATGCAATTCTGAACCCTTTCCAGGAGGAAATTGTTCTTTTCKGTTGTCTTGAGAGGAATGCAGACCAGGGGAGATGAGCTCAAGTTCATGTTTCTGAGTGTGTTTTTATGTGCATTTTACTGGATGTCATAAAGCATCCATGCTACAGTAAATTTAATGCAGCCTCCTGAATTCCTGCTGTCMCACAGCCACAAAAAGGCCTGAATTTCAGATTTTCTGTGGCCTCCTGATGCTTTTGGAGCAGCATGAAGTGACCCTGTAACAGGCAAAACTGCTGACTGGGGGATCTTGCTCTTGGCACAAAGCTGGCAAAACATCTTTATGCTTTGCTGTGGTGGTCCCCAATTTCAGGAATTGGAATTATTGGGATGGAGAAGGCAGGAAGGAGGATTGTTGTCAGAGATGAGGATGGATGGCAGATGTGAGACCTAAATYTGTGTTGGTGGGGAGCCAGGGCACAACATGCTCCATCTGCTCCTGACTGCATGTGACCCAAGCAGCCATGGACTCCAGATTATTTAGTGCAATTCATCCTCTGGGGCAGGAAACCCCCCTCTCAGAGGAGGAGAACAAAAGGGACAAGASTGGAAAAAACAAAGATCTTTGTTTTACCCATTGCCTGGCTGAGGAACAAAATGAGCTGAAGGGATGTGAGAGTTGTCCTTGCAGTGGAAGTTGGGGTTAGGATCCCTCCCAAGGGCAGCAGGATGCAGCTGAGAGCTGTGGGGGATGACTTGGAGGAGATGACCTTCCCTAGACAGCAGAGAGTGCTCAGGAGTTTGTCACAATGTGTTCATATCTCTGTGGGGATGCCTGCTGCAGGGGAGAACTGCTTTCTGTCTGTTTGCAGCCATAAAGAGTCTTCTGTGTTTGACAAAAAAATAGAATTTCTCCAAGTAGCCCATCTCCTTTGAACACTGCTCAGCTTCCTTCCTATTTTCCAGGCTGCTCTGGGCTGAACTAAAGCAAGTTGCATGTGAAGCCCCTCCAGATTGCATTTTCCTTGWTTTTGCTGGAAGCCCAGACACCTACTGTCCATGGGTAGTGAGGGAGCTGAATTGGAGTCTGTTGATGAGGAACAGAAATGTATGCCATGTTTTACAAAATGCTCTGCATGTCCTAATATTTTGCATTGTGGGAGCTTGGCTGCAGCACCTCACAGAAATGTGCATTTTCTCTCCTTGGAAAGCAGGCTGCCTCGTTGGAATAAAGGGGAGGTTTGTGCTGGGAGTATCAAGTGCTTCTGTCTATCCTAAGAKTTAGCTGAGTAAAGAGAAAAAGAGCAATGAAAGAGAATGAAAAATAAGRTTTTTGCTGTCCCCTGAAGTGGCARAAAAATGTCCAAATCATATCAATTTCAAGATCATCTAGTACCAATTAATTGACCTGGACAACCACTCACTACAGGACAATGTCAAGAGGGTGGTCTTTTTAGGGGTWTGTAATCAGTAGTTGATTTAAGGAGGGATAAATCTCAGGACTGGCTTTGTTCTGCTCAGAGAAAGACTGAAAATGAAACATTCTTTATTTCTGGAGTCTTGTAGAGTTTACAGGAGCGCAGAGAAAAAAATAATCATCATAAAAGCAAGAAAGAACAATGTGTTTATAAAATAGAAGTGTCTGTAAAAACAGCTGGTAGGTGATGAAAGAAAGAGGTAAAAGACAGACAAAAGTATTATTGTTTCAAAAAGAGAGCTTGAAGATAGAATTAATTTAATTTCTGCTTATTGCCATGGACACAGCTCCTGATCTAAACCTATAAGTTTCACCTCTGCCCTGTGATAAATGCAATGAATTCCTTCAAGTTSAGCTGAATGATAAAGCTCCTGGATGGTAATTAGCAGCAAGTCCTGAAATAAATCCTAATATATTACAATGGTTCACTACAATTGATTACGTTACTGATAATGTAAATATAATTTCCTCTGCTTTATAACAGGAAACTTAATCATTGGGAAAATGGTCCAATGGAAATGGTGCAGCAGTGCCTCTCAGTCTGTTGCTGTGAGCGTGTGGGTGGTGGTGCAGCTGCATCTCAGCAAGAACATAGATGCCCCTGGGATTGTACATTCCACTCAGTTTTCTGGTCTTTTGGCTCTTTCCATTGCTCTCTATAGCAGTGTGGCAACTTCTTGGAAAATTCTTTATTGAGGTAGAAAATGGACATAAGATTCAGAAAAATTTTGTACTCTTTAGTATGTCTTTGATCATCTTGGGGTTCTCTTCTCATTTGGAGTATCAGTCCTGCGAGAACTTTTTAATCTTTGCCTGGCTCCAGCAGGAGACCTTGCTGTTCAAAAGGAGACGGGGTAAGAGGAATCCATGTAAGTCAGAGGGATTTTCTTTCATGCCAGAGGAAAGCTTCAGTTTGTTGCCATTCCCACTACAGAGGCACTGGACTGATTTACTGCAAATACAGGGAGTTGTTCCTGCCTGTAACCTCACATCTCTCTGAAAGCCCACATACAGGTGGGATCTGGGAATACAGAATACCCCTGGTGAAAGTGCTCACTTCATCCAGAARTCTCAGAACATGTCCCCCCTGTGAGGGATCTCATCTTGTGGGTATCTCATGGTGGCCACCTGCCTTTGAATGGGGGAACCYGACTTGTGCTTTTAATTCAGTTTGAGGAATCACAACCTGCATCGTTCAAGACATTTCCTGAACACCCCAAATGTAAATTACTTTGAACCCCAACAGTGATTCAGGTATTTTTCTTTCCTCCCATTGAAACTTTTTGAATGTCATTTTCTGAAATTGGGCTTTCACTGAGTCACAGCCATTTTTCAGTCACTCCAGACTGAGAGGGATTAGCTGGTAATTGAAGCTGCAGAGCCATAACCAGAGGGTAAACTCATCAACCTCGTGCATATAGATCTTATTCTATACAGTAATTGATACACGTTTATCAGATTTGCCTGGTGGTCTGGGGTGAAGGGARCTCCTCACATTCCTTTTTACTTTCACACACAGCAATTTCATACTTATTATTTARATGAAAAAATATGCTGAGCATTTGCTTTTCTAATGCAGTCTGTCCTTCCATGCTACCTGACATTAGCTGTAAACTAAGATGGAAGAATTKGAATAAAACAAGCGTGAACAGAACCAAATAATAGGTTATTCAATTTTCAGGAAGACAATAGGTATTTAAATTAAGGAGACATCAAGAATCTGCATACAAAATTATTTAGTGTAAAGGCTACAACATCTAACAAGATGAGACAAGCAAGAACTCATCAACAGAGGGAGGCTCTAATTGGAGTGGCACAGGAAGGAAGACAAAGAAAACTGGCTTTTCAACCTCAGTCGCTTTTTTTAGGGAATGAAATTTGTCAAAAAACCTGGGAGAAATCTCATTCTGCTGTTTACTGCCCCATCATCAAGGTAACAGAACAAAATGTGCTAAAAGAGAGAGAGGGAAAAAAAAAGGCATTGAAGAAATTCCACAAAAAGAAATTCTGCAAAAAGAAATAGCAATCTGGGGATAGATGGAAATGCTCCCTGTGAGTCAAATGAAGCCTTAGAGCAGTRTAATGCTCTCTTACGTGTTATCTTCATTAGCAACTATTCTGCATCCTATTTAGTGAGTATTTCTGTGAGTGGCAGAACGCATGACGCCTGATTTTCTCCTGTGCCATCTGTCGCCAGGGAATGTCTAATAATGGTTTGAGCTGCTCTGTAAACACTTCTTTTTTCCCAGTGGGAGTATTAATCTGCCTCTCTCCTTGGTTGTTTCGTGCCATGTCTTCTGGCAAACCTGGGAGCTTTGCATTTCTGGTGCTTCTACCCCACTGTCAAAGAGGGTTGACCATAATTCCTGGGTGTGGCTGGGAAGTTTGGTGTTTGGAGAGCTACAGGGCACAGAATGATAGATAATGACAACCTATTAATTTGGTTTCCTTGGGAAGAAGGGAATTCTGAGCTGGGCTTAGAAAAGGAAGCTTTCTTCTGTAAAAGGTTTCATTTTCTTGCACGCATTTCTAGGAATGTGGTATTTGTGAACAATTGGTTACTAATGCAAAATGACTGAGCTACGTTCGTGATGCCCAGTTTGACCAGAACTGGCTGACCCCATCCCTCTGTGCACTGCAGTGCTCCATCTGTCATCAGGAACAAGCACTTCTGCTCACAGAAAATGTCCTGCACTTGGGTCACAGCAACCCCCGCACAGACATCCAGGCTGGGGGAAGAGCGGTTGGGAAGTGGCTCCGTGGAAAAGGATCCTGGTGGCTGAACAGATGAGGCACGTGGGCAGAAAGTCAGTGGCACCTGGATCCCAAAGAGTGTGGCCAGCAGGACCAGGGCTGTGATTGTCCCTTTGTGCTGGGGGCACTGGTGAGGCCACACTYGAGTGTTGTGTCCAGTTCTGGGCCCCTCAGTTCAGGARGARCAYTGAGATTCTGGAGCAGGTCCAGAGAAGGGTGACAGAGCTGGTGAAGGGAGCACAAGTCCTGTGAGGAGCAGCTGAGGGAGCTGGGGGTGTTTAGCCCAGGAAAAAGGAGGCTCAGGGGAGATTTTATCACTCCTTTCAGCTGCCTGCAGCTACTGCTCTCTCTGTTACCAGTGACAGCTCCCGAGGGAATGGCCTGAAGCTGAGTCAGGAGAGGTTTATACTGGGTATTACAAAAAGGTTCTTCACTCAGAGCATGGTTGAGAGCAGAACAGGCTCTCCAGGGAAGTGGTCATGGCACCAAGCCTGGAGACAATCCCTGAAGTGTCTGGACAWTATTCTCAGGCACATGGTGTGATTCTTGGAGTGTCCTGAGCTGGGCCAGGAGTTGGACTTGATGGTCCTTGTGGGTCCCTTCCAACTCAGGTCTATGACTCTTTAGGTCATAGCAAGGTGAGGGTCAGTCTCTTCTCCCAAGTAACAAACAACATAAGAGAGGAAATGATCTTGAGTTGTGCCAGGGGCAGTTTAGGTTGGATGTTAGGAATAATTTCTTCACAGAAAGGAGTTGTCAAGCACTGGAACAGGCTGGTCAGGGAAGCTGTTAAAGCACTATTTTGAGAGGTATTTAAACATTTGGATGTGGCACTTGGGGACATGGGTTAGTGGTGGACTTGACAGTGCTGGGCTAACAGCTGGACTCAGTGATCTTAAAGGTCCATCCTTAATGATTCAATTCCATAAAGCAATTCCATTAGCTCGAGTGTGGTGGTGGTAATCCTCATTTACACGAGCATTGTTGACAGAAGACAGCAACCCTCTGTACCTCATCTGAAAATGTAATTGCTCTGTGCATTTAGAGATTGATCAGATCCTCCCAGAGTCAAGGAAAAGCCTCCCAGTGATTTCAGGTTTTGGGCACTTGTTAGAGACTTTCCTTTCATTCTGAGCTACAGATAAATAGCCTTAACAGCAGTGATCAGGCAATGCTGGTTCTGTTTAGAAGATGAATTTGCTGGGGAAGAGAAATGAAAGTTTGTATGAGAGGTACTGTAATCTAAAGGATAAACCATTGTTTTCTTAACAGCAGTAGTTATCTCAGTAGACTGAACTTTTATCACTGAATAACAAACCATCTTTAAATCTCTGCTCCGAGTTGGCTGCCACTGAAATACTTGTAATGCTTTGAGCAGGTAGGAAAACATGTTCATTAAGGTCAAGGATCAGAGTCTTCTCTTTGGTAGGGAAATCTCCATCAAGTGAATGTCTCTATTATGATAAAATAAGGAAGTAAACTACAAGGAGGTCATTGACTGTAAGAAGCAATTTTCTAGCTCTTATTGCCTCTGAAACTCTACAGTGTAATTCACAAACAAAAGCATAAATCACCAGCAACCTTTTCCAGCAGGTTAGCGGAGAATGGGGAGAGATGAAGCCACATAACACAGGATATTAAATTGCCATGACCAATTTTCTGTAATCATTCTTAAAAGAAAGCAGAACATCTCCTCTTTACAATTACAATGATATTTTGCAAAATCCTGCGTGTTTGGGGAGTGTTTCAGAGCACCCAGTGTAATAACTCTTTCTGCTGTGAAAAGTAGGAGCAAGCAAACAAACAAATGCAAGCACTCATATATATTCCTCTGCCATGCCAGTGAATTTTCCCATCACATGCATGACTGCTCCCTATTCTGGCACTTATTTTATCACAACATTTACAGAGGCTTCTGGGCCATGAACAAGTAGTTTCAAGGAAAGTATGTAGAGGCTGCCATGTCTCATAAATACAATCCGTTTTCTTTCATCTCCTGATGGTGTATGCTCAACTCTCACAATTCTGCAGACTCAGCTGYTGCAAGTGTTTATAAATTGTATAGGTTTGTATTTCCCAACATCTCTCACAGCAAAAATTATCTCRGTGTTTTGATGCTTCTTCAGTGAGAAGTGCTTCTTCCAATCCTCACAGGCATGTTTTGCTTGTAATTAAGCTGAATTCATAGTAGAGTCATAACCTTTTGAACTTAGATTTCAACTCTGAAAAATTGTTATCTGAATTTCAGGGGTTTGTGATGTGTTGGAACTAAGTCAGTGGTCCAAGCTGCTCAGCTTCTGACAGACCCCTCCCAAATGTGCCAGTCTGTGGTTCAGGTGTAGTTTTRTAATGATACCTCTTGTGGCTGATGGGCTGAAATTCAGAGTGAGGGTGTGCATTGAAGATGTGGATTAATTAGTAAAAGAGGAAAACATTTATGCCCACAACATAAACCTGTGCTGAGCTGGTGGAGCTTCCCGGATAATTAAGGAATCTTTTTGTGTGTGCATGTACATGTAAATTTACAATTAATTAATAAACTGTGCCGTGAATGTGTCAGAAATAAAACCTGGCACTTGAGAAGCTATCTGTGAGGGAGAAGTTGAAATGGAAAATAGAGTGTAGAATGTAAGTGTATTCAGTAGCAGAATCACAGAAAAAAATCTACTCCCATATCCTGAAATTAAACTGTATGTCCTCTTTGAATTAATTTTAAGCAACTTGCAGTGTGCATTAGGACACTCATAATTAACTTCACCCTTCAGCTGGTGCACTAAGTTACTTTTAGCTGAGTATATGATTCTGTTCAATGCCAGCATTGGAGGTGGGCATTTTTACCTGGCAGGAAACTTGCTAATACAAAAAGCMAAAATTTACAAAATTACTCTTTAAGAACCATTTCAAAAAGGAGGAGATATATTTTTTTTTCATTTTTGATCTAGCTATTCTAGGAAAACATTTCAGAACATTTCACCTGTGAAATTAAAGTGCAGAAAATAACTCRTATCAGCAAAATTCTGTGAGCAATTCTGTTGTTTGACTAGGACAGAATAGGAAAATTGTAACAAAAGCTCAGACAAACCTATTTCTTTGATATTTGTGATGTGTTTTTGTAAGGTAGGGGTTGTAAACCAGCAACTTGTGGAGTGTGTACAATCATTTTTCTTTTTATCTCAAGTAATCTTAAACTCAGTCATCCGTGTAGACTCTGGGTAAAACCTTTCTAAATTAAAAGTGGTGAAACACAAAATGAAGAAATATTAACAGGCAGACAAAACCTTATAAATGGAAATTATGGCTAACAGCTTTTTTGTTGTAAATATRCTGATTTCATATGTCGTTATAGGRATAATCTGTATTTTAGAGATATTTTTTCATATATCTTATTTATTTGCATTTAAAATATGTTTTGATATGATATTCACTCCTTAAAACTGGTTTTTTAAGGGGGAATAGCTGAAGCTGAAGGAGGGTAGATTTAGATGGGATATTAGGGAAGGAAATCTTCTCTGTGAGGGTGGGCAGGCCCTGGCACAGGGTGCTCAGAGCAGCTGTGGCTGCCCCTGGATCCCTGGAAGTGTCCAAGGCCAGGCTGGATGGGGCTTGGAGCAGCCTGGGCTAGTGAAGGTGTCCCTGCCCATGGCAGGGGGGTGGAATGAGGTGTTTTTTAAGGTGCCTTCCAGCCCAAACCRTTCTGTGGTTGTGTGATTCTGTCGCACTGCTCGTTCTCTGCAGTGCTCTGCACCTCAGTGGTGCTTCTGTGGTGGCTCCAGGTGAGGCTCACCTTACTGATTTAAAAGCTGTGCTTCTCTAAATCTTTCTGATATTAATTCCTATGTGTATAAATAGAAGGGCACTGCCAGCAGGACCCCCCTGTTTTCACTGRGAATCCCTTGCTGTGAATGACCCCCAGTCTGCAGAGCCATGAGGCCATTTCCATGGCAATGGGTGAGCTGCTCTTCTGCTGGCTCTCCAGCAGCTCCTGAGCTGCAGTTCACACCATGTTCTGTGCATGGGATCAGAGGCACAACTGGGACACTGCTCATTTCCAGCCTCCTTTGATAAAGATGACTCCAAACTTGAGGGTGGTGAGAGAGGCAAGGCTTGGGTGCAAGMCTGAGGGAGGTGCAAGTGATGGTAATGTCAGGGGCATTGAATGCTGTTGTAGATAATGGTCTCCTCCTTCTCTGGCCATAACACAGGGGAACAGCAAAGACCTTTATCTAAAGGTAGAATGAGCTCAAATGCCTTAACTTTCATAAAGGGAGATGCCTTTTTGCTTTTGGATGATGTATTGGTGAGTCTTRCCAATTAAACCCAAGTATCTCCAGYACATCAGCAGGKAMTTACCCARCTAAGAAAGCTRTGTGTTCTGATTTCCCTAAARAATCAAAATTTCTGAGAGACAGGCAATGTGCTGATTTGTTGAAAAATATGGTTGACTCAGGTTTTATTCTAAAGCAACTGTCTTAACAAATGCAAGTAAGTTCAGGTAGAAATAGCAGGTAATTTTGGTGGGTAGCCTCCACTGAATAGCAACAATTGCAACAAAGCCATGGTAGAACTTTAGCTTGTATTAATTAATKTTGAACTTCACCATTTAGTGAGCAAAGGCTACAATTTGGGTAGGGGTGTCCTAGAGTGCTARGTCTGTAAATTGGTGATTTGAAACTCATTTCTAATAAAGGAGCTGCTGAACTCCTAGGAATATGTGACACTGTACTCCCAGCTCACAGTCACTGAATAACATAAATGATTTAAGTAATTTTTCCCATCACAAACAGATGGAAAGTTATTAGTTATATGAAACAGTCCATATAGCCAAAAAATGCTGTTGCCTATACATGCACACACACCCTTCTCTGCGTGACAGCTTTTGTTGTTTTATTTTGAATGCCCATGGCTTCTTTTGGATCTTAAAACCACTCTTCTTTCAGTCCTGTAAATTATTAAAAGAATTCCTCATGATTAGAGGGAACACATTTGAAAAGCAAATCTGTGAGAATGGGAAGAAATAAATGTGAAGAACTGTATTTGAACCTCTGTAAAGGTGAAGGGATTGTTTTTCTGTAGATTTGAGTTACAGACATTATAACTCAGTTTTTATTGTGAGATCTTCCACACATTTTCATGCTTTTAAGTGAGTGAGGATTGGAGGGGGAGGGTGGAAATATAAAACAAGAAATAGAAAGGGATGAATATATCTGGATTTATTTTGATTAGTCGTAATTTGACAGTAAAAAATATTGGATCTGGTACCTTAGCTGGCTAGAGTTGGAGAAAAATTTGCCATAATATAGAAAACTTGCAGTTCTGCTCCCCTTTGTAATTAGGGGCACTTAAAGACATGGAAAGGATTTGGGGTCATTCTGTTTCTTGGGTAGGAATGTAAGTTTTTGAGCTGCTGGTGTGTGGATGGTTCCCCACCCTCTTTGCCATAAATGAAGAGCGTTGTTTAGGATGTCACAGATTTTCCTTTGCCAGTGAAGGAGCTGCTTGAACTCTCACACCTGATATTCTGTGGGGGAAAAAAAAAGGTGAATTGTGGACTGGAGGARCAAGGGAGAGGGGGGAAAAAAAGAAGATGGACTGGTGTTGTGATCGTTCCCTGGTAAAAGTGACACTGCATTTATCCCACAGAGCTCCAGGGAGGAGAAGGCATGCTACTTGCTTGTACACAGAGATCTGTCAGGGGTATTCATCTTGAACTTTGCCCACCTGCTTATTACTGYATCAGGATGAAATACTGGGCAGTGGCTTTCCTTCTGAGCAAGACAAAAGTGGAAAAAAAAGCAAAAACAACAAAAGAAGGAACAGAAATAGAATGCAAGTGGAGATTTTTCTTACTGTGTGAGCTCTGTCTGATGTCTTCTGTCTCTCCCCCAGAAAATGCAATTTGGAATAGAGTGTGTATTAAAAAAAAAACTGCTTGAAAGAGCCTTCACAAATTGTGCAGTGCATTTATTTATACACATTTCAGCCTGACTCATTACACATCATCATGAGGCTCCCCAGGCTACGCATAAAAAGAAGAGCAGGCATAAATCAAACTGGGATGCAGCTCTTCCCTTCAATGATTTTCAGATTCCAGCCTACCCACCTCCACCCCATGATGGGCACAGAGAACACGTTTTTTCCTTATCACTCACAGAAGGAATACAATTCCTTATATTATCATTTTTGTTATCCAATAATAATGATAATACTCATTGCATATGTATCTTAAAGCAGGAACTAATTGTGGTGATGCAAGCCATTGTTTTTGCCATTTTTCYTCATATCTCTTGGGAATTTATCTTTCTAGCAAGCAGTGGATATTAAACTTTTCTGTCCACTTTTAAGATGAAAAGTTTCTGCTAAATAATTCTTGAGTGCTTTATCCCTCTGCTTTTTACTCCATGCATGGAAAAGAATCCAACCTTTACAKTATATACAACCCAAATATCTTTTTTCCTTTCCTGTGGGGAGGGTATATAAAAAATAAATTCTCTTTGAACAGTCTATTGACATCAGAATTGAATTCTGAGTCTCCTGAGGAGTTTTTTTTTTTTTTTTTCCTGCAATCTGTATCTTCAGTAATTTTAACAAATTCCCTGTGGGTGGTATTCTTTCTGCCTCATTTTAGGCTTGTCTGCTGAAACAATCTGTCTAGACTCTTTTCTGCTCAATGAAGTGAGAGAGGTTTCCCTGGAGGATGGAGCACATGGTACCTAAGTGAGTGAGTGCTCTGCTCTGAATTTCTCCTCAGAGCAACAGGGCTTGTCCTGCCCCTTGTCAATGCAAGGACATGCCTGTGTTTTCTATTTCAAGTTGATAACTGATACCTTTTAGTCAAATTTTGTTGTTGGGATTTGTTGCTTTGTTTGGTTTTATTTCCTAGTGAGATGCTGATCTTTCGGATATTCAAAATATGTGGTGGAAGGGCTCTGCAGTCAAGGACTCCCCCACAGTCTGTGTAGTTCACCAGATATCTGTCAACAGCTTTCAAAGGGCTGAAAAAGCCAGGGTAGGGTGTTCCTGGCCAAAATCTGAGTAAGAAAGCAGATTTTGGGAAGGTGACCAAGTAAATCGTTTAGGACTTTTGGAAAGTTGTGATGAGAGAGAGAAATGTCTAGCAAGGGCATCAAAGGGAGCTCTTGATAGACCAGTAAGCAGGATGCTGCTGCTGGGCTTCATCCAAGGCAGACTGAAGTTAGTTATCTTTTGGTTTTTCTTTTTTTTTTTTCCCCTTTCTGATGTTGCTCAGGCTCAGTGTGGAAGTGAGCATTTAGTGGAAATGACAGGCAGGGCTGAGGGGAGGTGAGGTCCCCTCTCAGATCCACTCACTGATGAGTCAACACGAGCTGAGAGTCAGCTTCATCATTTAAAAGGGATTATGTGAGCAGAGAGGAGGGGGCAGAGGTGATCAGAGACACCCTTTCCCCCAAAACCATTGTAAATGTCCTTTGCTGAAAGAAAGATGRTTCTTCCCTGCTCAGACATCTCCCAGGACTTGTCTTAGGGCTTGTTTGTTCCACAGCTGCCAGAATGCTCCCAGCACACACTGGAGAAGGCAGTGGAGCTGAGAATTGAATCTCGCTGTTGTTCAGGTTGGTAAAAAAAAAAATCATCCAAAATTGTAAATATTAATTAACACTGTTCTTCACCCAGTGGATGCTCAGCCTGGATAGATCAGGAGGATTTTATTTTCCTTATTTCCAAAGGTTGTTACAAGAAGGGTTCTTATTTACACCCTTTGGTGGTGGTTCTTTGAAAATTTGTCTAATTCTACTTGATCAGTGCTGATCTCAGTTATAAGTGTTTTGCATTTTTTCCATCTTCATTTTTTAAGGCAAAAATAACTAAGCACTCTTCCAAATTGAGCATGGCATTTATTTAAAGTCTTTGAGTCAAAAATGATTATTTTTAATATAAAAATCTGTACATTGCTACATCTAGCAACTTTAAGCAAACAAATTACAACTCTAGCAATTTGAAGTGTTACAGAAGAACATACAACAAAAGCAGGTGATCAAAACCTGTAGTGGTAAGGACTTTCATCTTCCTACCAGTAAAAATCATCAGCTTAGGTAATGATGAAAAGAGATTCTTGAGGTTTTATAAAATACTGGCCCCTCTCTTTTTTTTTTTTTTTTTCTTCCTTATTATAACATGATTTTTAAAAAATTAAAGTATACTCTATATCAAATTGGAATAATGGTTGACAACCACCTATTTCAGTCATCCTGCTCCACTGAACAACTGAAAAATTTTGGGGGAGGGCTCAAAACCCAGGCTTTTTCTTCTGCTCACAACTTTCCCAGCTATTAAGACAGACTGCTGCTTCTTGCAGCTCTATAATGTACTGGCTGTCTCTTTGGTGTGCTTTTTGGAAAGAATAAATGCACTCCAGGAGGAATTACTGCCTGGAGAGGGGAGAGTGCCTCTCCCAACAGCTCCCTGAGCCATCAGCTGGGGGGAAGTTGCTGATCCTGAAGCCARTTCAGCTCACAGAGGTTCAGCCACCACTGAGTGTCCAGGCCCACATGAAGTTTCAGACAATACAGGCCAAAAAACCAAAAAAAAATGTTTGTATCTAAATTTGGTGAGTTGGAGATTGGAAATCTTGCATGAGAATTATTTGGTGGTTAATTCCAGTTCAGTTTGCAGCTGTCCACTGGTGGACTCTGTCCTTCCTCATTTTTCACTACCTCATTTTTCAGCACAGTTCCCACAGTTGAGCAAGATGGAGCCTCAGTTTATAATAAATCTGTGTAATTTWGATAATAACTCTGATTGCTTTAGATTAGAGGGGCACTTTTAAAAATCGCAGTTTGTATGTAAATCCAAAAATATTATTTATATGGAAAGAAATAGGAATAAACAGATTTTATGAAGAGTCAAACCCATCTATCTGAGGATTCAGACCAGRTTTGCTGAGAAGGCTCTCTGGAAATGCCATTATCAAAATGGAGGGATCTCTGAAGCATCCAGTTCTTGTCTGATGTCAGACCAGGTCCCACCAGTTACTCCAGCATTCACTGTGTCTGTCACTGCTGCTCTGCTTCACCAATGTGTAAGCTCTTCACCATATCTAATATCCTTTATGTTCACTTAAAACAAAGCACCCCACCCCACAATGCTTTGAAGTAAATGCCATGTTTTCAAGTATAGTTTGGCATATTTTTTGAATGGTAAAAATAGTAGAAGTAATTTCTTCATAAAAGTACTGTTTCTGAAGATCAGCATGTGGGAAGAATAATTAGGTAATTTTTAAAGGCTGAAGGCAGATACTATTAATCTATTTAATTTTGGTTTGATAAACTCAGGTGCAACCCATGGGTGAAGTTAKGCTGCTTGTGTTCAAGTGATAAATATAAGAGTATTGCAGTTCCCAGATAAATTGTTTGCATTACAAATGCTGTTCTCTAATAAATGTCTGACATCAGACTCCTGTCATAGTTCTACAATTYTTCTCAATATTATTTRAKWRCAATTCCTCTCAAGTTCAGGATACCAAATACTTCATTTCAGCAATTAAACTGAACAATAGATAAATCCTCACCTGTAATTTGCTTTTGGCTAGGCACTGCACTAAGTTTTAACATTCCAGTGTAWGAAATTTTCTTTGAAAACCTGCATCCCAGTCATGTAAAGAAGTTATTCAGATGACATTAAATATTGCTTTTTTTCTCTTTGCAAGATTAGGTACTCGTTTTCTTCTGGTGTCTTGACAGTATCTTTGAAGGAAATCRCTTGTGACAGAGGTTTTTGTCTCATCTTCCCATCACTGCTGGCATAACAAAGCTATGCAAYGTTATCTTTTTATATTTTTAAAAGCCAGTGAGTTTGCTTCCTCCCTCAGTGTGACCTGCTCTGTTGTGATGCAGAAGAARCAGTTGACATTTCCCTAATTTTGCAGTGATAAATCATGATCTGCACTGATCAGTACCACTCAGCTGGAAGCCCAACAGCAATGCTTTTCATTTCAGTCTGGCGCAAAGAAGGGGAAAAAAAATCTTCAAATATTTCTTTAGAAACATTTGGAAATCTGCTTGGGAAGTTGGCACCAGATTTAGTTTGCTAACATTACAGGTAAAGGAGAAAATTGTGCTTGGAAGTGTAAAGAAAACAGAGGTTTAATTACTTGCTTTTTGTGGCTGTTGAAATTTAACTTATTGAAAGAGCCAATCATTGCTGCAAGTAATAGTGCCTGGAAGGGATTTGCTGTTTTCTCTCCATCCTTAATGGCTGCAAAGCTGAGCAGAAGTGAAGAACAGAGCTTATATTAATGTGTTGGAATTCCAAAGAGGTGTATTTCAACCATGAGGATATTTATCTTTTCCTTCATTAAAAGTAGTTTTTAAAGGTGCTACTGGGAATGGGATTTACATATGGATATTATGTGTTTTTAGGGTGTTGTGTTTGAGCTGCATCACATGATGAGGAGTCAATARTTTTCTCAAAATTCATACTTTGTAGAAGTTCTGAGTGAATCATTTGGGCTGGAGATCCCTTGATCCCACATCTCTCCAGTCCAACAGGGGGTTTTTTTGGCAGATTCTGGTCTAAAAAGCAAATAATTAATATTAGCTATTATTTAACCTTGTTTCCCTCTAAAAGTGTCTCATTCAAACAGCAGGAATAAYATTATACGAATTTTCAAAAAGTTATAGATAAGCAAAAATACAGAATGATAAAATATTAAAATAGTATTAAGTATAAAAAACTACTATAAAATAGTATTGAATAGTTATTAAAATAAAATATATTTAATAGAATTAGATCTTATTGTTTAAAATAATAAATAATTTAAAAGTCTAAATTATATCAAGTTTGAAAAATAGCAGTAATCCAAGTTATTAGCCAATAATAAAAAAAATAGCAAACATCAGTATAACTGAATTATCAGCTGAAATCAYGCTGTGTTTATCCATGCCCATGACAAAGAGGTGGATAAGAAGTAATAAATTAAATAAAAAATTTCAAAACCCCAGACATGCTTTTCGGGAAACCAGAAATCCACGTTCCAGGAGCTTTTCCTAGCACAGACCCCCAGTGCAGCTTGATGGTTCTTCCCTTTAATTGAATTCCTCTTTCAGTCTGCTTGGTGTTTTTTTGAACTGCTATTTAAAAGACTCGTCTCCAGGGAAACCAGATCWGTGTTGGGCCGAGAGACTCTGACTGACAAATTACAGCGTGGTTGTAGTCAGGAAAAGTGACTCTGGGAAAAATGGCACTGTGGGCTTCCATATTTTTCCTTCTCTGGGACTTCCAGCTGCTGAGAAGTCAGGCAGTGGGGWTTTTCCAGCTGCTGGTGCTTTTGGCTCTGCATGGGAACACAGAATCGAGATGTGCCCCGGTTCTTCCTCTTGTGCAGCGATGCTGGCTGGGAGACCCGAGGTGCTGATGGGATCTATGGTGTGCAAGGCAAACTGCTCAGAATCTGGGATTTCCTGGTTTTTGAACAGGGACACGATACCTGTGGGAGAAGGGAATCCAGGTGAGCTGGCCCCTGATCAGTCCCAGCTGTGTTAATTACCAATACAGCCTCAACCCTGATGAGTCCCAGCTGTAGCCAATAAAGAGAAGGTGATAAAAGGGACTGGCTGAGCTGCTGAGGGAGCATTGTCATGGAGGATCCTGAAGGAGGAGGAACCCTGAGGAAGAGGGAAGGAGAGGAGCATGGAGCAGCAGGATCCTGAGGAGAGAGAGTCCCTGCAGTGAGGTCAGTGTGGGGCTGCAGTCAGAGCCTGTTGGTGGAACCTGCACTCACAGTCTGGCTGGGGAAAAGCCTCATGCAGAGCCTGCAAACTGATCCCTGCAGTCAGAGCTGAGCAGGAAAGAAGCAGCAGTGAGAGGCTGCCAGGGAAACCTCCAGCAGGAGCTGCTGCAGCCAGGGGCAGGGAATGGTTGGAGTCAGGATGGCTGAGCTGGAAAGAGGAATAAACCAGGCCCCTGTTCATGCTGGGATAAACAAGGAGTCTGTGTCTGGGCTCATTGCTACCCTCTGACAAGGGGCTGCTGCAACAGGTCCTTGTTTGTGGGCTTTATGTATTTCACACCAGCAGAATCCATACTGGTCCTTGGTTAGAACAGGGCCTTGTTTTCACYTTCTGGGGACTCCAGCTTGATGTAAGTCTCACACAGAACAGGTCAAGTCTGTAACCTCTTTCTTTACACATCAGCTCCTTACTTTAAATAGACTGTTCACCATGTGGCAGTGCAAAAGGAGTATTTCTCCCGTGTGTGCACATATATGAACTACTTCATATATGGACTACTTTTTTCTAGGAAAACTGTTGGTAGTGTTGCAAAATCAGATAAACCTCACGAGCAGGAGTGTTGCTCAGTAAGCATTGGCACAAAAGTCTGGTTTGTTCATGTTCTCTTACCATTTTTTCCTCTGGGAGAACCATTTATGCAGCTCAGCAAATTATTGTCAGAGTTTTGCTTTTGTATTTCTAAGTGTCTTTCAGGTTTTTATAAAAATAAATGTTTAGGCCACATACGTTACATTTGGAGTGGAATGGCCTGAAACTTTTTATGCTCAAGGGGGATCTCCTCCCCCTGCCTTGGATCAGTCAGAAGCTGATTGAAAATGCCACTGTGAGCTGGACAGGTGAACTTCACCTTTGTGGTTGGAGAGTGGGCAGAGGAATTTGACCTTTGGTGCAGAGCTCTGCTGGGTATTTCTCACACTGACCTCAGCTCAATAAGTGTGCTGGGCCAGCAGATCCAGGGACTGAATTAATATTTAGCTGGCCTTGATTTTCAGTGGAAACAAATGGAAGAGGTGGAGGACTTGCCCTCTGTGTTGTGGGAAGATGAAGTGCAACTCTGGGCACTCCTCAGGCACAGAGGGAGTGGCTGGTGCCCTGAATGCCTGTGCAGTGACAGTTGTCTTCTGGAAAATATAATGCCTATTTAATAGAGCACTTTTTAATGCTCAGGTTGGGTGAAATTTGATTGTACTTAACCATTTCAAGCCAGGAAGCAGATATTTTAATCAAATTCAATGAGCTTTCTTTGTTTTATAAACCAGTGGCAACATATTAATGATGGCAATTCTGTGTCTCTGTTCCTTTTACTCATTTAGAAATCTATTATCATAAACCCCTTTTTGTTTTATTTTTCAATCARCCATCATCAGACATTTTATATTTTAAATTTCTTCACATAAGCATACCATTATTCTAAAATGATCCTGTCTGCAGATGAGTGTTGCACTAAAATTTCCCCTGATTATTACTTTTGACATTAGTACTTTATTGAATTAGCTGTTTCCAATTTAATTATRCTTGCTTCATTGTCTAGGTCACCTTTTAAACAAATTCATATCAGTATGAAATTGCTGTTATTACTGAATTGGACTGTGATGGCTCTATGCTCATGAAAAGAATTTCTCTTTTGTTAACATTTGGAAAAGTTAACAGTAATTTACTAAAATGGTTTAGAAATGTACTATTTCTGCTTGTAAAAGTGGATATAAATAATATTTGCTTGTTTAGTTAAAAAAAAAAAAAGTAGAACAGCATTATTAAGAAATCCTTAGTTTAATTACTGTTCATTCCAGAAAKTGAAAAGGTGAAGTCATAACCTTTTCTATTATTTTTATTTCTGAGATATTACAATATGCTTCAYAGAATCAAGCAAAGACATTGGTCTTTGAAGGGCATAAGGTGTAGAGAATTTATCCAGTTGGTATTTAAGCCTTCCCACTAGACTTGGGTGAAAATATCTAATCGCAGCTGTTTTAAGATTAGATTTTGAACTCATAACAAACTCTGGWCATAACAACTGATCCAAAATGTAGGTGGACAGGTTCAGTGATGGATATAGAAGTGTAATGACAAAGGAAATGCTAATTTTAATAAGAACATAGTGGTAAATCAGATTCCTTATAAACATCTTTACAGTCCCGTTATCCTCTCCAACTGAGACATGCTTTTTAATAAGGTTGTATAGAGGATGTTGGCAACTTGTATTAATAAAACTAATGCCATTTATATTAACTAAGCAAACTGTTGCTACCACCAGGTGGTCAACTAAATGTTTATCTTTTTTTTCCTTTCCATTGTAGGTGTCATATCTGCAGAGCTTTGGTGCAAACAAAATACAAGGTTTGTATTAACATCCATTTATAAGCTTGCATGAATTTGCTCAAATACCACTGCTTATMTATGATTGTTTTTCTTTCAACACTTTTCATTGTAATATCCCCATAGTCAGTATTAAAATTTCAAAGGCTTGGATTTTTTTTTTCTTCATGGCACAAATATATGTGAATGAGTTTATATATATAAATATTTATGTGGTGATGTGCATGTGAGAGGGGCCAATCTGACTTTCATTTATGCCTCAACATATGTTATACATGATGTGRAAAATTATGTACATAGGGCCTGTCCCTGGCTTCTCTTTCTCAGTCTCTCTTTTCCCCTCTTTGCTCTCTTTTCTATCCACTTTCTCTAGGAACACTTATCTTCCTTTATCAATAAATAGATACAGTACTGCTGCATTTGCCCTTTATTTTTGCCCAAGAAATCTATCAAAAAGATTCCTCCCTGACTCCCCGTTGTAGGACCACATATAATATCAATTTTTGGAGTGCAGAAGTCAAGAAAGTGCTGGCTTTAGCTGAGCCTAATTTAGAAGCCAGAAAGATAAAGCTGGAGAAAATCTATTATACAAGACATTAAAAATGAAAGATAGCCAGGCCAGTGAGGATGGGATGTCACATTACAAGGGTGACAGGACAGAGGGGAATGGCTTCCCACTGCCAGAGGGCAGGGTTAGATGGAATATTGGGAAGGAATTATTTCTTGTGGGCATGCTAAGAGAAGCTGGGGCTGCACCTGGATCCCTGGAAATATCCAAGGCCAGGTTGGACAGGGCTTGGAGCAGGCTGGGATAGTGGAAGGTGTCCCCTGCCCATGGCAGGGGGTGGGATGAGATGGTTGTTATGATCCCTTCCAACCCAGGCAATTCCATGATTCTGTTATCACTGAGAAGCTTTTGCGTGGTTTTATCCCTCTCAAAGAGGTTCTTCTGAACACTGGTTTTTTGCATTAATGGGATGTAAAATATCCTCTAGCTCATGGTATATCCTTTAGCTCCATGCAGTTCAGAGCATCTCCAAAATGATGACATGTTAACAGCCACAGTGAGTGGCAGAGTCTGTCCTCCCCTGTGACTGAACTTCAGCATTCTGAGGCCTTGTCCTCTTAGGTTTCCTTCCAACTGCTTCCCACATTTATTTATCTGCAGGAGGGTGTGAGCCAGGCCTGCCCTGCCTTAAGAGACTCAGTAAAATGGATGTGGTGGCACCTGGCTGTGACTTCTGCACCGGTGCCACCAGGGGTGGGTGCTTCTGTGAAAGCACACAGGACACTTGTTCTTGATCACTGGGCACAGATCACACAAACCCAATCCAGGCTGGGGTTTTGGGGTGTGCTCATCCCCACCAGAGATGCAGAATGATCTGGCTGCATCGTGCTGACCTTCAGTCCAAGGGAGAAGTGCTTCCTCCCATTTAGATAAAGCCACGTGGCAGAAATTTTCATATGTACCAATGTTTGATTGCCAAGGCTACTAAAAAAATCACTTGGGACTGATGCACACAATATTAACCACTTGTTCTTTGCTGTTTGGGGAAGCACTTGTTTCTCATGGAGCCATTCTCCTTGCTGTCAGAGAGCTGAATCTGAGATAACAGAACCTGGAGCTCAGCAGCATTTCTTGTGCTCAGCTTGAAAAAGATGTTGGAAAAATGTCRTGGTGTTTAGCAGGAAACTTTGATGCTTCATAAACAATAATAGTAACAATGTCTTTGTAAATGTCTCTTGAGTTCAGGAGAAAGTTTGAAGATGGGGGGAAATTTCTTCCAAGGGAAAAAAAATATAAACCCAGCATTTAATTTACATTGACACAATTCATTTGACAATTCAACCTTAATAATAGACTAGGGTATGCTGTTAGGTTATGTTATGCCAAATCATATTTTAAGGAACAAAGCCTTTTCAGTCAGCAGCTGCTGAGGTTTGAGGGAACAAATTAATTTTGGAAACTGTGTGTTAATATTTGTCCAAGGGGAAAGTTGTGCAGATCATGTGTTTTCTGGGACATCTAAAAATATTATATGTTATGAATTTGAAGAGAAGTAAACTTCCAAATGTCAAAAAYCTCATGTAGACCAAAAATTCTCCTCATCAATCAGCTCTGTTCAGTGCATATCYTCTGACATTTTTGCAGGCAAAGGAGAGACCCTTTGTCACCATCCCAAGTCCTCCTGCTAGCAGGGTGAACATTGACAGCATCAATGACCAGGTAAGATACAGGACTTAAACACCACAGTAGTGACATCTGCAGACACTTCAGAATCTTAAAATCCTGTGCTGGGGGTTAACAAGTACAGACTTCAGATTTTGTGTCAATGGGGAACTTGCAGCTGATATGGCTTCTGTTTAATATCATCTCTGTCCTTTATGGSAACAAAGGGCCTGGCCTGCCCAGARAGGCAGAGAATGCACCTGGARCAGCACTGACCCCACAAGCTGCTGTGGGAAATGGTCTTGGGTCAGTGATACGGGGATACTCCCTTTTGGACAAGTTTGTTTTCTTCCTCCAACTTTACTCTGGGAGTGCCAGAATCCTTTGGTAAAAGGCACACAATGAAGGAAGTAACACACAAGAGACAACATGCCAGRAAGTTTGCTAAAATAATAGATATTGAAAATTAAAATAATATGGTAATGTGCTTTGGAGAATCACACAAGGGTCAGGACTACCAACCTGACCTAACATTCACCAATAAATAAGCTGATTTATGTTGGATTCCCTCATGGGGAGTTTGTTTGGATAAATACTTTAATTTCAGTGATGAAAATATTTAATAATAACATAGCCTTGACTGGATGCCTTGTGTCTTCTGTCTTAGGGAGAGATTTAATAAATGGGGCCCTGCAACTTGTATTTAGTGTCTTCAGGTGGTAAATTAACTACAAGTAGGCTTCCCTATTGTTCAATGAAAGCAATAAAAGCAGAGGGAGGATTAAAAGCCAGACACTAATTTACATCTGAGTAAATGGGCTAARGAGTCAGAGATCCTATCCTTGGTATATAATAATATTCATATGAAGGCAGAACTTCACAGAAATTAAATTTAAATGTAGAGCATATATTTGAATATGTGAACAAACTCCTTTCTAAACCTATTTGCCATGCCACTAAAACCAACATTGTTTCATTGCTTTACTTGTAGAACCTTCTTTGCAACTGAAACTAGGAATAAGTTTGGGGGTTTTAGGGCCCTTCATCTGACTGCCAGATCACCAAMTGATGCAGGGAAATATCTGTCCACTGAAGCCAGCCCTGACTGGCAGTTAAAGCAGTGGGATAATGGCTTTCTGTGGGTGTTCTTTTCCATGATTCATGCTGGACAAGAGCAAAGAGAAAGAAAATCCCTTTGTTTTTGGTGGATGTGTGAAAAGGGGCTTTACAGGAGGGGACTGGCAGCTACAAGGAGGGACAAGATCCAGCCTGGCTGGGAAATGGGCAGGCAAGAGTAGGGGAAAGGTGGAGAGTAAAAGCTGTGCAAAAAGACTTTCAGAGTGCCTGGGAAATGACCACAAGCTCTTTCAGGGGATTTCTGTGCACCTTCAATGCCTGTGAGCAGTGGTGGGACCTCTGCACAGGCCCACTGTGGAGAGCCTCTTGTGAAAGCTCAGCACAGAGCTTTGCCCTTACTAGGAGGGAGTCTTGGGAAATCTCTGCTCCCCTCAAGCACATTGCCATGAAATCCAGAGGAGCCCCATTCCTTTGCCTGCCGAGTTCACTGTGAGGAACATGACAGCATAAGCATCWCTTCCAGGGGAAGCTGAACTGAAAAACAACGTGACAGACATGGAGAAAGAGGAAGGTGCAGATGGGACCAAGGTGGGGGGGTGGGAGAAGATAAAAATACCAAAGTTGCAGAAAGAGACACAATGCCAAGGCTTGGGAGAGTTGGACCATCTGGTTCTGTTGCAGCTCCTCTCCACCATCCTCTCCTCTCCTTGCTTCTCTTTGTTAGCAYGGGGAGATAAACTGAGTGAGGTGTAACACGAAGGCTTTGGTGTAAAACAGATGATGGAGTACCTGCATTAGGCAAAGCTCGTTTCATCCCCTGTGGTTTGCACAAGCTCTCTCAGCAGTGCAGGCTGTGACAGGGATCTGCTSCATGCAGATTGTTCACTGCAGCCATCGCTGTTTGCAGCCCCTTCCTCCTCTGGAAGGTGATGCTGATGCCCCAAGGATGAACTGGGAGTCCCTGGGGCCAAGCTGAGCCTGCTGATGTTTTAGATGCCTGTTTCCAGTTAAAGCCGACYTGCATGACAATAGATGACCTCTTCTCGGGAGCTGTGTGATGCAGGAAGGCTGAGCCAGGGGCTGCCACCAGCCCAGTTCAGAGAGTTCACATGGAATGCAAGGCCTTTCACTGCTGGGTTGCCTSTCTTGGTCCAAAATGACAGCCAGAGCTCTGTTTGCATGGCCTGTGTGCTAAAAATGGTTTGTTTCCCTCTGCTCTGCAGTACAGCTGACACATCATAGCTGTGGCTGCAAGGAGCAGTGGTGATCCTGTGCTCATGCCACCACCCAGAGGGAATTCCTGAGTTTCCACCAGGCCATGATGGAGTTTGCACCTTCTAGGCAGGAGCTTGCAATGGCACTGCCTCTTCTGGAGCTCCTGGGGAATGAAGAGCAACCCAACCCTCAGTCCCAGGCAATCTGGCACGTTTCATGGGCACTAAAGTGACTTAGGAGGGACGGTGAGAAAAGCATTTGGGAAGTGTAGAACAGATCCAAAATCATCTTCAGTGCCTGAATCTGGAGTTCACAACAGAACAGAAATTTTACATGGAGACAAATTTCAAGCAAAACAGCCATGGGGAGAAGAGAACAACTCAGCAAAGCTGCTGGTGGGAGAGGGGAGAGCTGAGTGCACGTTCTGCCTGTGGCTAAAAGTGAAGCCAGCATGGGAGTCATGCCATCTCTGTGAGAAGCCCTGCATTATTTAGCACTTGGCATGCAGCATTTTAAGGAGRAGAAGGGCTGGGTGACAGTCACAATAGCACGTTACATTGTTCATAACAGTCAGGTGTCAGCAAAATGGATTGATATCTAATAAGGAGCACTATTGAACGTAGCAAATGTTCTGTAGTATCTCTCTGGCATTTCTTGCAGCTTCCTGTAGTGGTGCCTGAGAGAAGTAAAAATAGATGTGTTAATACAGMAATTAAAGAATTAGCAGAGTACAGATGCTGAAAAATTCCTGTCTAGGAAGCTCTGTGGGAGCCATGCTCTYGTTTACTGCTTCCAACCCTTCCTGACAGGATGCAAATTTCTATAGTTATGGTCAGAATAGTGCTTTTCAAGAATGCTTAAGGAAAGATGCAGATGCCACAGAGAATGCAGTTCTTTGTTAGACTGACCAAAACCATGTCAAGGTATTAGGAAAAAAATGGATTTTCTTTAGCCTAAGTCAGTGAAGTTAACAAAAACTCAATATATTTTATAGTGCTACTAACGTGAATTTGCCTTAAATAGGATAGGAAAAAAATCTTTGGCTTCTTATTCAAGATTTCTGAAGTAGCAAGGCCTGTATTACCTTGAGGATAAGAGCTCTGCAGAAAACTCCTTTTCCCCATAAGAATAGTTTGCTGCTGTCATCAAATTCTGCTGCTGACTGACCCAGATGAACTATCCTTGCTTTGGTATTTAGTTCCTATGTGTTTGAAAAACCTGCCAAACTGTCAGTGAAGGCTTCTGTCCAGGCTTTGTGGCAATGCAGTGGCACCTTCTTAGCTTAAATCTAAGCAGAAATCTAAACAAACCCCTCTCAGTCACACAGACTCCCTGTCTTGTATGGGAAAGTTAGTTAGGTGATGTGAGACATTTTAAGTGTCTTCTAAACACATCCTTCTGATCCTCTAACTTGCACATGTTACAGGTGAAATAACATCTCCTGTATGTGTTCTGGCACTCCAGGAATATGATCTGGTTTGTTTTCTGGTGTGACTTGATCTCATCAGGAGTTCTTTCTTTATAGAACATTGGCATTTGAATAGGTTATTTTTGGCTTGACTTTGTTCCATGCYATCTCTGTTGTTACACAGAGGTATCATTAATTAAAACAATTGTCAGATGSTTTAATTTGGGAACTGCTGCTGGTAAGGAGCACCAGTGTGATGAACATAAAAGGTTAGCCTTAAATACCAAGTTTTCATCTATGGAATTCAATGACTTGATGGAAACACACCCCAAGAAAACTCTGCAGTCARTGGTGATAGTGAGCACAATCTGAATTTCTCCAGCAGTAGGTTGGGTCCTGAAATCAGTAGCAGAGAACTTTGTCCTTGCAGGCATCCATTGTTGGACAGAGGATTAGGACAGTAAATTATTGCTCATGTAGCCTCCTTGGATATGCTTATAGGAAAGAGTGACTGCAGGGTGCTGTAGYCTTTGCTACAGCAGCACAAAAAGCAGACCCAGAACCGTGCAAAGAAGTAAAAGCAGTGAAAATTACTGGGTTTGCACGTCTTGGGCAGAGCAGTAAATTTGCTTTGTCTGATGCACAGTTGAGGTGATTAGAGAGCTATCAGCAGTGAGCTATGTATGACAAGAGCTGGAAATCAGCACTCCCTGGGGAACTGGTGGATGTATTCTGACCCACGTGCAGAGGCACACATCTGGAGTGCTGGGGATGGAGCTTGTGCAGTTTTATGTGCTGGGCACAGCTACTTACCTTTGGAAAAATGAATCTGGTGCTTTCCTTGGACTGGTCTGCAAACCATTTCTGTTTGGGAAGCAGAGCCTTGATTGCTGTTGGTAGTCTGGGCCTTGCTAAGTAAACAAGACCTTTTATTATGTTTGACAGCTGAGATGTTTTTATTGCTGGTTTCTAAATTCTGTCAGTGTGGAAGATCAAAGGGAAATAAAAACTAYCTCTTGATTTTGCTTCTTTTACTGGTTTAAGGAATTTGAATATGCCACTGTTAATGTTACCTATGATCCCACCTATGTCCTGAATGGAAGAAATAGATGTTTGGGGTGGTTATTGTATTTTGTGATTTTGTGTAGCAGACTAACTCACATGGRTTGAGATATTTTGGGTTAACAGGCTGAGAGTTAGGGTTGGCCATCCTGGAGAAGAGAAGGCTTTGGGGAGACCTTAGGGCACCYCCCAGTGCCTGAAGGGACTCCAAGGGTGTTGGAGRKRGACTTTGGGCAAGGGTCTGGAGTGACAGGAYGAGGARGAACAGTTTTAAACTGAAAGTGAGTAGATTTCTATCAGGCATTAGGAAGAAATTCTTGGCTGTGAGGGTGGGGAGGCCCTGGCACAGGGTGCCCAGAGAAGCTGTGGCTGCCCCTGGATCCCTGGAAGTGTYCMAGGCCAGRYTGGACAGGRCTTGGARCAAGCTGGGATAGTGGAAGGTGTCCCTGCCCATGGCAGGGGGGTTKGCACTAAGTGATCTTGAAGGTCCCTTCCAACCCAAMCCATTCTATCATCATGAGAGAGAGGGGAGATTGAGAGAGTCCAAGCTGGGCATGCTGTTTTAATAAAGATCTCTGTATCAGATGATRGCAGTCCACAAAGCAAACTGGCTAGATACAAGATATTAGATCAGAGGAATCAATATTGCCCTTTTACCTCTCTTGAACTTTGAGGTTCTCTTTTGTCACTGTTATGAAGAGGAAGYACTGTAAGTTCACGGGAGGAAACAGAATCGTTTGTGTCTCATGAACACAAATGTGGTTTGAGGTTTGTATTTCTCCCTCAAAATGACAGCGAGAGGCCTCACAGGTGCATCTCTGAAAGCTCAGAAGTTGAGCCACATGCATCCTAAATAGCAGAAAATTACAGAAGGAGTAGTGTGATGATTTTATGGCTTTTCCCTGAATCAGCTCCAAGCTGACACTGCAGATGCCAGAAGAGACTGATTAGTATGAATATCAACACTGTAGCTGAGATACTCAAAATAAGCAACTGAGGAGCTGTCAAAGATAGGGCTGGGCACAAATGATGGTGAGATTAAAAACAATCATTAATACTGAAATGCTCAAGTGGGATAAAAGGGGCCACGAGCATCAGGGTGCAGCTTCCCATGAAGCCTTAATACCCTTTTGTAATTAAGAAGCCATTAGCAAGCTAAAGGCTGGGCAGTGTTACTGCAACTCCCACATCATGTCAGTTAAAACACCATTAATATATCTGATGCACTATGAGGCAAATCAGAGATAAACTGCTCAGGTCTAGGAACATAAATTTATCATAAATCCTTTTATAGAATTTGTGTGTGTGTGTGTGTTTTCAGTTCCAGTGCTCCAGTTTTCCCCCTGAGTTTCCAGTTCACAGYGGTTTGGACTGAAACTGGGTGGAAAAGGCTCAGTTCTGTAAGCTTACTCTGTGATCCTGTCAGTCATTTTTTTTCCTCCAGTAAGTCTGTTGTTTTTATGTGTGGAACAGAAAAAAAACCACAGTGATTACTACATGAAGAAATTGGAGTATTAGAGGTTAAAAATGTTGTTATTCAGTTATATCTAGATATATATACACGCATATGCATATGTTATCACCCAAATCATTGAGCTTCACACTTTGACAAAGTGTACATCTGTTCCCTACTGCTTTCAACAAGACACTCTCATTTATTAACACAAGTGGAAATGGAAGCAGTTGCATTGCTAGTTTTAGCTTAAAATGTTCATCTCATCCCAAATTTTCCATAAAACGTTACCAGTCAAAATATTGAGGGAGTTTAGAACGTGTATGTACCCACTGGATATTACAGMAAAGCTGGAAGGAACACTAACAGAAATTAAACCCTGATCTAAAGATCTGTGAGTCCCAGAGGTACAGATCAATAATGAATTAATAAAATGGTTCAAAAGCATGCAGAGAAATAGTTCTTAAATTGATCTTAGAARGCAAATCAAGGGTTTCAAGTAGAAAGCAAGAGGAAAAGATGGGGACAGCTGTATTTGGTACTGCACTATATATATATTTTTTAAGACACCAAATGTAATGGTTGTTCAGCATGATAGAATAGAAATTAAATGGTACATGTTTCACATGTATAAAAGGCTTTCAAAATGCAGCAGTATTTCTTATATAGAAACCCTGCTGGTGGCTTTGGATGGAAGAGGGCAACAACACTTCAGCAGTCTTGAGCTTGAGATTCATTTCTCCATTTAACTTCCTTGTTAATTAGTTCATTTCACTAACTAGCCATTTACGTGATAGATGACTCCTTAAGCAAATGCAACCACAGGCATGCRAGCTTGGAGATAGTTTTTAAGAAGATCTGCCAATATTGCAGTTAGAGGTTTCAGGGATTAGTGATTAGCTGATTAATATGTACGTTTATGTTCAAAATGATAACAGCCTGTGGTAYTGAGATGTCTGGAGCTTGCTGTTAGCACTTGGTTTTTCAAGATGGAAAATTGCCTAAAAGGTGTCTAACTTAGCAYGTTGTCAATAAATAGGTATAAGGCTTTATATATTACTTGAAATAATACATCAATCACAGAATAGTCAATACTCAAGGGAAGTAGAGGAGACTATAACTGATTCTAAGAAAATATAGAATAGTGCCCTGAATTACTGTAAAAAAAAAAAAAGCCAAATAATTTACTTTTGCTTTTTTCTGTATGCCAAAAAGTGTTTTAAAATCCCTCTGGCTTTAGTGAGTGAAAACCTGGACCCACCCAAGTCAGTGGGAGTACTGCTGTTAAATTCAGTACAACCAGGATCTCACCTTGGGCTCAGGCTCTGSGAGTTCAGCAGGCAGAGAAGTGAAGGCATTTAGCTCTTGATTTATGAAATGTGTCTTGCCATGACAGATTCCTGGATTATTGCAGGTTTATGTTAGAGGAGGCAGGGTCAGATCTCCCTGCTGAAAGCCCCCACTCTGCTGTCACTTGAGCCAAACCAAACCTCTGCTCCTTGCTGGCAATGTGGGATTTACCGAGTGGATCCGTGCAGTCGTGGTTCCCTGTGAAGTGCATCGGGATGAAAACAGATATTACCCAGCAGCCCTGATAAAGCTCAAGYCTGTAACTGCTGATAGCCAGAAAAAAAAGATGAGTGTGTGAGGGAGGAAAGGAGATCCTGTCCTATTTTCTCTCATGGCCTTTTCTTCAGCGTTCCCTGTTGGAGATGTGGGAGGCAGTTCAAACAACTGTGTGTGGACACTGTGTGATGTTTCTTGTCACTATAAGCTTTTGAGGGAAAACCTCCTCCCYTTCCTTCCCTTTTTACTGAAAGTATGAAGCAAGAGAGCAAATATCTAAGGCCTGAGTAAGGRAGATAGACAGCCCTGTTCTCAACACACTGGATTTGGGGATGCTGTGGAAGTTTCCCTGCAGTGTGGCTGAGATATTCCAGCAAGACAAGCTGCAGAAAGGAATGSTGGTCCATCACTTCTTTCTAACAGCCTTGAGTTTCTAAAACACAGCCCTGTGCCAGCCAGCTGAAGGTCAGGACTCTGGTAGCACTTGTGTCTATATACCTGCCTGTCAGACATGAAATTTGGGTCGCATCCTGTACCTGCAATCCCTAGCATCTCTCTTAGTTAAACTGCTCCCTTCCCAAACCTGTGTCCCTGCTTTTCTTGAAACCTGCAGTTCCTCTCCAAATTAGGTGCAAGAGCAGGTAAATCTGTACTCCTCCTGCCAGAGGCTGCAGATGCAGAGCTCTGTTAGAGAATCATGGAGTGGTTTGGGTTGGAAGGGATTTTAAAGCTCATGTCTTTCCATAGACACCTCTCACTGGATCAGGTTGCCCAAAGCTCCAGCCAACCTTTTTGTAGCTTTTTGGTATCAGCACATGCTGCTTCCCTGGTGTTTCCCAACCCTGTCTTATCCTTAACTTCAAGAGCACTTACCCACTGTGGCTGTGAGACAGAAAGAAGCAGGGAAGGGCTGTGTCATGAGCTCTGGTGAGGATCTTGTTGGTGAAAGGAGCCTTCAAATTCTCTTGGCCCATTGCCTTTCTGGTTTGCTGCTATTACCCAAACTGGTGGTTCCTGGTTGTCTGGGAGCACCTTTGATTTTATTTCATCTAAGTCACCTAATACACAAATAAGAGGTGTTATTTGTATGAATAACTGTATGAACTTTATAAATACAGTAAGGCTTTGAGWGGMATGTCCCACAAATAACCAAACAGCCAGGGAATCGATAGAGGCCTGCTTCAATATGGACATTTATTATTAAGTCATGGAAAATGATGATGCAAATGGGGTTATCTCTGTTGTGATTAGGGTGGGCAGGAAACCTGAGTGAATTTGGTGCCTGGAAAAGGAGTGGAGTTGTGCAGAACAGTGAGTTCAGTCCCTGCTTTGCTGTGTGCCCTGGGGGTAACCTTCCCTGCTTTCAAAGGTGGTGAGCAAAGGAAAAAGAACCCAGAAACAAGGAAAAAAACAGAATTCTGGATAATGCAGTTTGTTACTTTGCAACTCTGCTTTGCACACCATAAAACTTAAGAGTTAGCATTTCTGCTATTTAATCTAAAATATGGTAGAAGAAATACCTTCTTTTCCTTGACCTTTCTGGAATTACTGAGATGATTTCCTTTTAAGAGCATAGAGAAAGAAAGGCTATAAATATGTAAATATTCTTGTGAACTAAACATATGTTTTTGAATCTAAAAAAATCCAAAACTTCATTGAGCTCCTTAGTGCTTCTGCTGAAAAATATCAGATTATTTTGGTCCAGACAGAAATTGAACCTAAGGAATTAAATTAAATTAAATTAGCATCTCCAGATGTCCTATTCATGTATTTCCTTAAGATGTGCATCAAAATTGCAAGTGGATCAGAAAAGTGTTGTTAYAATAAATTCTAACTCCATAAACAGATGCTGAAGGGTTTAAAAGATGGTGGGGTTTTTTTCCCCTTTGTGGAGCAAAATTGAAGTGATGAAAATGCAGAGTAGTCCCAGACATTTTTACATACTCCTGCAGTTGCAATATTTCTGATTTTTTCAAAACACTAAGTGACAATGAAGATCTCTTCCTATAGCAAAGGAATGTATGAATTGCAGTGAATATTAGAATGTAATACTTTTAATGTAAATACTGCAATAGTAGTATGCTATTTATGGCCATCTATAGATCTCTTTCTACATTTTTATGAGATTTACTATTCTGCATTTTTTTCATCAAGCCTTTTGTTTGCTTGTGGAAAAATGAATGCAGATTGTTCAARTTTGAAAGGTATTTTTTCTTCTTTCCACAAATAGTTTTTCTCCTCCTATTGTAAGAAATAGTGTCTAGAAGAAGAGTCTTGTGTTATTGTACTAGACAAATAGAACATGTGATAGGAAATAAGGAAGGTATGGAATTATTTTAAAGCCAATTTTTAGAATGAGCCTCAAGGGAATTGTAGACCCTTTTTTACACATTATTTGCTCAGAAGTATCTGTTTTGGATTGTTCCATCTTTTTACAGTCTTATCAGTGAAATCTCAGTCCTGATGTAACTTCTTGGGACACTTACAAGGTACCACACAAACAAACCTTGCAAATCTACAGAGTCTGGTTATTAATAAGGAGCAGTGGAGGCTAATTTACTTTTTAGGTGGTAGTTTKATGTGTTTTCCTGCACACACAAGCTCTTTCCTCTCATTTCAGTGGTCAGAACACCGACAAATCCTTTTTATTCAAGATCTAGAAGAGAAATACTGTTAAATTCCACAGAAGTCTCTGCAGAACCTTTCCTTGGCATAAGTTCCAAGAAAGACTTTTGTCCTCTTAGCAACCTGAGAACAGGAGCCATCTAACTTAGTTAATTGGGAAAACCCCCAACAACTCAATATTGCATGGCCTGTTTTTGAGGAGTGGTTCCTGAGTTCTGTTTTGTTGTGGTGTGTTAAAGAAAGGTTCACCAGCAAAATGATTGGCAGAAACGAATAATTTTTAAAAATCCCTTTTTTTTTCCTCTGTAGCAAAATCCTACGAGGAGGAGTCTTGTTCTGCCTCACCTCAAGTACCTCAGGTTGTACCCAAACTCCTGACTTGTGATGTAGCAGTGGCAAGGAATTCAATGTCTGTAACAGCAAGGAGTTCTGGCTGTGTGAGAGGAATTTCAAAGTAGGTTCTCCTTGCTCAGTTACTTTTGCAAGACTTAAAGGAATATTGCCCCCCAAGATTAAAGTAGAATGGGGTTGGTTTAATGGTGGTGATGGGGAACCAAACCAAAACCCCAAAAGGCACATAGTTAAACAGCTCCAGACAATAAATGATTGGGTGCTTTAAACAAAATGGCAGCTAAGAGAAGCTAATTAAATGCCGTGGGTGTAGATTGTTAGCTTTAGTAAAACATAGTGGTGTAGGCAAAATTGTTGTCTTTCATTTTTATCTCTGAGCTTATCTCTGACCCCCCTGAAAAAGGGGGTCTTGCTGTGGGATGCATTAGAGGTAGATCTTGCTGTGTCCACCATGGCCCAGCATCACAAACATCAAAAGCATCCCATGTACAATCAGAACAGCTGCTCTTTTGGCAGTTCCAGACCTGAGACAAGATGGGGTTTAATAAAAGGAGATGTGGTTGTTCCTCTTTGAGGTGAGGTTACTTCACATTTAGTTGTTTCACACAGATAAATGGAACGCAGGCACTGAAAAAACACCAGGTTGGCTGTTAAAGGGAACTTTTCTGCTCATCTTGTGCTCCCTAAGTGTGAGAAGAAGAGAATATTCCCCATGCATGATCTCAGTTTGGTGATGTTTACAGTCTGTGGAACCTCATGCACTGGCAGATGGCATYACTGTTCTGTCTCTCCATACCCAGTCACCACATGCTTGGAGATGGCAGGAAGGGAATTTGAACATTCCTCTTTCTAGACAGATTTTATCCCTGAATTGAAAATTCAAGACCTCTCCAAAAGTACTAAGGAGGGTGGGGCATTAAGAGCAAAGTCTTTTTTTCCTCTGTCTTGGAAAGAAAAAAATAAGATAAACAGTAAGTGTTTATCCTCTCTGTTTGCATATTCCTTCATTCTTAGTGAAGGTAATAAAATCATAAAAGCTTAGAAACGGAGGCCAGCTCTTTAAATTTATCCTTCTCTCGTGGCTCCTTACTTCTAATTTCCATGTTTTGAACTTGCTTAATTAAATCCTGGGCAGATTATGTTATTACACGTAGCCATCATAGATTGTTAGCTAAATGATGCTGTAATTTATATTTCCTGGGCTGTTTAGGGACGTGTATGGGAAATTAGAACAAAATATGACTACACAGCTTTTATTTGTATGCAAATCTCTGCTGTTCTGCATGCAAACACTAGAATATCTAACCAGACCAGTAATAAAAAATAATTAATGTCAAAGTTACAGCAAGGAACAAGGAATGATTTTGCCTTTGTAGAGTTTTGTGTACAAGTTGATAGAAGGTGGGTRTTTAATAATCACTACTTTTGCAAGTTTGCCATATTTATACATACACACATGTATGAATCTGTTTTTTTTAAATTGGGTGCTCTTATTCCCTCAATAAACATAACAATTGAACATTTTTTTGCCATTTTTTCAACGTTCCTTTTCATATGCAGTCTTCCCAAACCCAAGTGGAAGATGCAGATTAAATTGTAAAATTAGTACAAATGATGAATTTTGCACATAATTTTCCATTCTCATTCTACTTCAGAACACACATCTTCGTCCTTGTTAAAGGAGAGCTATGGTTTGAGCCCTAAATAGCCTCAAAAAAGTCAAAAGAACTTTAAAGTTCTTTWAAGTTCCAAATTAAAACCTGAACTTCTGTGCACCACCCTCTGCAATGTTCCTCGCATTTCTCAACAGAAATATCTGAGATGGAGCTGCTGAGCACACAACAATTCTAAAAAAGCTGTTGCAGCCAAGTAGAAGCAGGAAGAATTAGGTTAATATGGATAAGGACATTTAAAAAAAGCCATGAGTTAATGTATATTTCTGAGTATTAAAAACTTGGCCAGCTTCRTATAAAATAGATTCATTAGATATGGAAAATGTGTTTTAAAATTRCTGTTTTAACACAGGGTTTTAAATTGCTCTGTCTTTAACAAACATCTCAATTGAGATGGCTCCAAAATAACAGCAGAGTGGTTGGTTTTGAAATCTCAACAAGTTAAAAAYGTTGTAACTTCCAAAATCTTTGTTACTCACGTGCAGCCAAGAGCTCTCAGGGAAAGTTGTGCCTTTAAATGCAGGGAAGGGAATCTGTGATGTTCATAGAACTGCCTAAAAAACCCTTTAATTTCCTGGGTAGAAAGCACAACTTTGGTAAATATGTGTCTCTGGGTCTTGCCAAGCAGTTTAAAAAATGGGTTGTAGGTTCTTAAACACACACACATAATGTACACACATCTATTTGTGTGTATCTGTGGAATGTGCTGGTGGAAAGTGTTTTAGCCTCTGGGTTTGGAGAGGTTTGCTGCTAGTGACATAAATTGTCCTCTTCCCCTTGTTTCCCATCAAGTCAAAGAACACTTTAAAGCTGTAGTTGTAATTTCCACATCTTTCTTGATATTCAATCTAAACTGAATCAAAACTGGGTCATTTYTATGCCATGGGTTTAATAACATGCCAAGTCAAGTGCTGTCTGAGTAGAAAGGGGATATCACAAGGTGGTCTGGAGAGAAGGGCTTGCAGAGACATCACTTGATGACCCTGCAGGTCTTTTCCACCCTTAGGTTTCCATGATAATCATGCAGGGCTTTGCTCACTCATTCCAGGAGCACTGCTCTGTCTGTGCATGTAAACTTTATTTCTTCAGTAACTCTACATGACACATACACTCTGTGACAGTCCTGAGACTTACTATAACAAAATAYAGCAGGCAGGTATGAAAACCTCCGTGGTCATAACACATAGGAATATTTTACTGGTCTATCAATGTCTTAATCTTACTTTAGGCCTTCATCTGCTTTTTTTTTTAATGTCAAAATTAAGTGCTGATTAAACTGCAGTATCTAATGACTGCCTTGGTTATTTGCAAAGTTATTTTCAAATAGATTAACTAAAATAATATAACTTAAAATATGATCTAGATGTTGATTTAATTATAAGATTTCATGTCCCTTTTAAAAACAAGCAGTAYATGATTTAATGCAATTATCATATCTATTTGCCTGCAAGCATTTCATTTCAAATTAATCTTTGGACCTGATGGTTATTCTTTTCCCTGTTGTTTCAGAAAACCAGAAAGATAYGAACTGGTGTGTTTTATTGAATTTTTTTGTTATTCCATCTGGCTTTCGAGCTCCCTGAAGCACTAATGAAGGTCAAGGAGTTKCAGAGTGAAATGCAATCCCTTCACCTGGAGTTCTGAACCTGCTAGCACAATAATAACAGAAAAGATCACTCTCTTTCTAGAGAATATTAGATTGCTTCACAGCTCAAGATCAGAACAAGGATGCTGAAAAATAGAAATGCCTCTTGGAGTGGGTCCTGGTACTTGAGATTCTAGTGGCTGGTACCTGATGGCTAAAGCTTATTGTTATTGYACTCAGGAGGAACAGGATGATCATAACAATAGTTAAATGCTGACAGTTAAAATAAAAATAGTTAAAAGTCTTTCTGTCGTGGCCCAATTCTAGCACAGGGAGCTATGGAGTACCTGCGGTACAATAAAAAACAGATGTAGCATGAATTCAAGATGAGTGTATGTGCACATCCTGACTTGAGGCTTTGCATAAGCATTCAGTGGCACTGCCTGSAGAACAGCAGTGTGCTTGCTTTAATGACCTGCAAAGCAGCATCACCATCTCTTTTAAGTTCTTTAAGGCAGAAGTTTTTTCACTTATTTCTTCTTTTTTATTGGACAGTGTCATGGAGACACCCTCAAATTTAGCATGTTGCTCCATCAGGGTTCTTATTTTGCCTGTTTATTTAGTTCACTGCTTCCACTGGCTGCAGTTGATTCAGAGCTCAATAACACTTCCCCATCAGGGGAGCAGAGATGTATAAGTGAAGGGGGGATAAASAAAAAATACATTTTAGTCAAAAGATAATTATTGAGGGAAAAGAAAGAATCTAATTACAAGAAGYCTCAGAGGTCTGCCTCATGTTAGGACTCAAATTCTGTAATGCCTAGAGAAYAAAAATACCTTGTTTTGTTGCTTTTCTACTCAGTGCTGTGCTTCCCTGCACAGAGCTCCTCACTACTGACCTTGCATATATTCTGTAATTGTGATGTTCCTTTTGGGTGYGAGATGAAATCTCCATCAGGGACATGGAATGCCTTGCCCCTCATCTGAAATGCACATTTCTCTTGTGGAAGGAAAGAGAAAGGAGTGATAAACTTCAGAGTGAGGTGTCTGAGCCCTCCTTTGTCCAACACAGGAGAGGCTTGTGCAGAGGCTCATTTCTCTGTGCTTAGCAAAACCTTAGCCAAATCTTCACAGTTTGAAGCTGTACAATAGGCAGACTCTGTTATGCTAATTGAGGAGAAAATTTTCAGTCTCTGTTCTAAAGGCTGCTCCTACAGTCCCCCTAAATTACGTAGAGCTTCACAAGTATTAAAAGTGTGTTTATATCACTCTGAGCTACTSTTCTGTCACGTTCACTAATAAGAAAATATCTAAAAACCACAGGAAATAAGGGCTTTGAACAGCATCATTATGAGAAATGCTGKTCTGGTCTCCTGACTTTCTTTTGTTCCCTTGCCCTTTGTGGCATTTGCTCTGCACATCCTTGGAACATGACTGATGTCAGAGCAAAGATCCATTTCCCTCAGTGATATTTTCTTGCACTCTCCAGTAATGGATGCCAGGGAAAGATGGAAACTGGAGATAAGCAGTGCTGTTCTTTCAGAGGAGCCTGGCCTGCAGCACTAATGGTGGCTCTTTAAATTTTAATAGTGTTTAATGGGAGGTGTATCCCTGACTCTGGTGGRTCCTGGTGCTCACAGCTGTAGTGAGAAGCACCTTCCCCACAGTACAAGCTCCCCCTCCATGTCCTTCCTTACCTCTCTTTTCCTGTGCTCCTGCTTTTTAGCAAGCATTGCAGCATTTTAGGAAGTTTCCACATCTTTGGATGCTTATCTTTTGCTCTTCTTTAAGTCAAGAAATCATTCCCTGGCACCTCATGCTGATGAAATCTGTTGTCGCAGGGAAGAGGGCCCAGGGGCAAGGCTGTGGAAAAGGAAGCCTTTATGTCCTCACTGAGTGCTTAGAAAATTGAGTGGATAGGATCTTACTGGCTTTTCAAACACTTGACCATCTTGTATGCAGCCTTTGATTTTACCTTCTGAGCTGCAGAGCTGATGGCCAGAAATACAGTTCTGATTTACAGTGTTTAATACAGAAAAAAGTGATGGAGAAGTTTGCAGAGGGTAAAGCAGTTGCAGAAAAGCTACTGCTTCAGAAGTGTGGGTGTTTATCTGCACTAATTAGACACAGAAATGGAGGTGTAAATCTGAAGGGATCAGGATTTTGTTCCAGTGCTGCATTGCCCATTTCCATACAACCCAGAAATTGCACTTACACTTTTCCCTCAGGCAAATTTTCCATCCTAAGCACATGCACATAATGTAATAAACTGTAGATGAACTTCTGTGATACTGGGCTCAAAAGGARAGAGGAGAAATTAGGTTGGATAGAGGGAAGAAACTCTTCCCTGTGAGGGTGCTGGGGCTCTGGCACAGGGTGCCCAGAAAAGCTGTGGGTGCCCCTGGATCCCTGGAAGTGTCCAAAGCCAGGTTGGATGGGGCTTGGAGCAACCTGGGATAGTGGAAGGTGTCCCTGCCCATGGCAGGGGGTGGAATGGGATAAGCATTAAGGTCCCTTCCAATCCAAACTGTTTTATGATTCTAAAGAGATGTCTAAATTCTATGGCTCTTTTAACGTCTTGTGTAAAATTAAACATCACCTTTGTTTCAGAAATRCTTGCATTTTTATGTTGGCACTTGTATCCTCAAGACTGAGTAGGCAGAAAATTATTTTTTACATTATCTTTTTCACACACAGGTGAAAAACCCAAAACTCCCATCCAACTTACTTACCTGGACATGAACTTGCAGGTTTTAATCAAATATATAATTTTAAATCAAATATATATTTTTACCTGCTGAAGAATTCTGAATTTGGATTACTCTGACTATTTTTGCACAAACTTTATATTGGCTTGCTGTGACTTTATTCCTTGTGTTTTTATGGCTTTATTCCACAGCTGTAATGGTTTTGAGGACATCAGGCAGGTTGCTTATCTTTCAGGCTTAGTGGGCTTTTTTCCCCCCACAAATAAAACTAAAACAACTGATCTTGTGGATCACTGTGTTCTTTGGCCTTGTCTCACCAATAATTGTTCAGTGTTAATTCCAGAGGTGAATTCCTGCATTTATGTGGGCTAATGCCACACTTGGCACTGTAGCCACTACTGGAGCAGGGGTTTAAGAACTGGGTGCTGCTGTGGTAATCTGAATTTCCTTCTTGGGTAATTCAGTCAGGGTTCCCTCWGTAAATGGATCTCTGGCAATGTGGTGTAAACTTCAGTGTCTTTGCTGTAACAGCAGCTTTTAACACCTTTTAGTAGTTTCCCMAGGAATAAGTGAAATGCTTGATTTCTCTGGTTAAATTAAGACTGATAGAAAGAGACAGAATTTCTTGATTCTGTCAGTATCTTGATGTGTTTGATATTAAAACACTTTGAAAAATCTATTTTTTATTCATGCACAGATTCAAAAAACTTTGAAACTGAGACATTCTCCCTCTGAGAAAATTATTCTTATTGTCATTAGTCTYTTATTGTAAGAATAATGGGGAATATTTTTAGAAAAAGAAAGCAGAGGAAATATACATTCCAGAAAGCACTTTGAAAAAGAACATTGTCTTTTTCAGATCTGAGTATACTCAATATTATTGTTGTGTTTTCAGCTCTGGGCCCTGAATTCATCACTTTCTGCCTCATCCCAGAGGACCTGGCTTCACYCAGTGAGCAGGACAGATGTTTCTGAGGTTGGTGTATCTTTTTTTCGTGAAAACTTCAGTTTGTGTGTGGTTTTTTTTCTCTAATTATGGATAGAAAGTGAGGTTTAATATTTAAACATTTTAATATACAAATGTCAACATCACTACTTCAAAAAATATTAGGAAACAATGAATAAATTAATAGCTGTAGGAGAACCTCCAAAAAGGTTAGAGATGCCAACATTACATTCTCAGGGTGTCTGGAATTCTTCTGTGCAGCTGTATGCARGTATTTAAAGTGCAGAGGTATTTAAAATAGTGACATGAAGTTCTCTTTCAAGGAATCAAGTAATGCAATTAACATTATCCACAGACTGCTTTTATAGACAGGAAACCATCTGTAAGAGCATTTTCACTGCAGTGTTATCATTTGGTGTTTAAAATGCTGTGAAATTGGAGTGTGGGACTTGCAGATCATACCTATAAATGACATCTGTCAGTGTCCCTCATGAGTGGCTCTGTCTCAGTGCAGAAATAGGAGTGCATTCAAAAGGACTCAGAGACTCTGGRTTTCCTTACCTTTTATTATTTTAAATTTGTGGTTTTGCTTGCAGTTCACACTTTTGCCTATCTTGATTCTTTGAGTGGCACTGAGAGCAGAGAGGGAATATAAGCATCCYACCTTTTCATAAACATGTCAAAGGAAAGAGTAACCTAAAAGGGTGTTTTATAAGCACAGAAATCTGTGATAACTGCAGCTAAAAGTTGTGTATCTCACTGAAAATGTCAGAGAAAGATTATCCTAAAACAGCAGCAGCTGATAGGTTGCTGTTGGCATTTGATAGCTCAATGAAGGAAAGGGAAACAGAGTCGTTTGTGCCCCTGGCATCCTCCTTTGTGTCTTTCCTGCTGAACTCGAGGCAATGAGCAATTTCTRGATCGTCTGTGTGACACTTTTCATGCTGGGGTGTGTTTTAGGAGAGACAGCTTCTGTTGGAGGCTGTCGTGGTAGGCTGGGCTTTCCTCCTCTCTTGCTGAAGCTCTGCTCTGCTCACCCAAAGGTGGGGGAAATCAAGGCATAGAAAATACTCAAAACCTTGTGTATGCAGGCTCAAATAGARTAAAGAATACAGGGTTCRACCTGAGGCTTGGAAAAGGTTTTCAAATTTAGAGACCACAGGTAAGAATGTGGGCTTGTTGCTTAGCTAGGTAGTGGAAAGAAAGTTTTAGGGCTTTAAAGTTAAGATAYAGAAGTAGTTCTAGAGGTAATAAGAAGTTTTAAGGTGTAGCAAGTAGTTTGTGTGTCACTATATGAYGGGATGAMAAAAGCCCCCATTGAGGCAGGATGTGTGAYAGAGTTTAATCAGCCACTGGTGTGAAAGTTAAAACAACATGTGTGGCAAGAGTTTCTTGGCTGATAAACCTTTAAAACTCTCTGTAACCTGTGGTCCTGTGGCCACTGGCCACGAACTCCTGGTGCATGCAGTGAAGAGGTTCTCACTCCTTGAGACTGARGCAATAAAYYGTGTTTTAARACRTCTCCCAGKKSTYCTCACTCTCTTAAAATCCAAACAGAAGGGGATGCTGGTAGTTGGCCAAAACCCCGCCTTGTGCCTTGCAGGGCCACTGTGGGGGCTCCCCAGACAATATCTGGCACTGGAAATACTTTCCTGGCTTATCACAAGAGTAGTGAACAGGACAAAGCAGATTTGGGCTCCCTTTAAGCACACCAGATCACTTCAGGCTCGATGCCTTTGGCAATCACTCATCCAAAGKATCTCTTCACCACATTTAGAACAAGATTCTTGGACACTACTGCAGTGATGGCTTAGAAAGGCAGCTGCTTCTTTCCTTGCTCAGAGTAAATCAGCCTGCTGCAGTCACAGCTTGCCCACTCTAACCCAAGAGCACTCGAGTGCACTGTGGGGCTGTTCTTCATTTCAGTGATTGTGTYCTGCTGAAATTCAGAGAAGTGTTCAAATCAAGTGTCAGCTTCCAAACACTCCCACTGCTGATTGCACCGTTGGATAACACCATGACTTTTGGAACCAGAGTTCCAGGCAGGGMCAGGATTTAACCTGTGATGTAAAACCGTGTCTAAACCTATAGTGCATCAGAGTAAATTCCCATAAAACATGGGGATTTGGGAGCTRTGTGTGTTAGCATCCCCAGGCTTCTCCTACCAAAGAGTCTTGCCTCTCTACAAATTCCTTTGAAGTTCTGGGAATTGCTGTCATTATAGTTGAGAGGAACAGGGCGTTTCTTTCTTAAARGAYATTCGTTTTCTAAAAGCCTATGTTKCATTATAAATATTTTAATGATAAAGTATTTTTCTTTTTTAAGATAGATCTATTTTAAGATAGAAGAAAGATAAATGATGAATATTTTCCCCGTTTTAGTGCTTGCTCCGCCCTCCCCTCGGTTTTCCTTGCAGTGAGGCTGATCAGCTTTCTGGCTGTATGGTAGCAGTATAGAGATTTTGGGTTTATTCCGCCTTTTTTTTTCCCCCCTTTTTTCTCCAGAGGCACTTGGAAAGCACCTGTTAATAGTGTTGGGCTGAGCTTTGTTTTCGTGGTATTTGCAGTGGGTCAGACCCCTGGGGCAAGGGAGTGGAGGGGAGTGAGCCTCTGCCCAGGGCATGTTCCCTGCAGGCAGSTCTTAGAGCTGGCTTAAGTCTTTTGGCAAGAGAGTAGAACAGAATAAGTAAAGAACAAGCAGCTTCTGAGGCAGTGAATTTTCAGACAAGGTGGCTCAGCAGGTCTGCGGTGAGTCAGGGCAGTGCAGCAGTGCTGTCAGCCCGGTGCCTGCTCGGCAGGACCTATGCGGTCTGAGTACAAACACCACCTAGAAACCCGGATCTAAGGAGGTCAGGGGAGCTGCGAGGCAGCGATTTAAGGAGGAGACACTCTTGTGCCTGAACAACAAAGAGAACAGCAAAGCTCCTGGGGAYAACTGGGCGGAAAAAGCACAGGAGCCGGGAAAGAGCAGTGCCATCACACTGGGGATGGTTGGCCTGTCTCAGGGTCAGCTGGAGGTGAGACAGGAGCCGCTGTGTGTGAGTGATGTGCTGTCAGCAAAGCTGTGCACGCAGCAGGGCCAGTGCCCATGGAGCGGATGGAGCCTGGGCTCAGGGGCACAGCACAGGATGGGAGGAGGTGGTGGGAGCACTCCTGTGCACTGAGGGCTGCACTCTGAGCTGGCACACACACACAATCACAGAGTGACCTCCAAGATCATCGAGTCCAACCCAGCCCTGAGACCTCAACTAAACCGTGGCACCGAGTGCCACATCCAGTCTGTCTTTAAACACATCCAGGGGTGGTGACTCCACCACCTCCCTGGGCAGACCATTCCAGTACTTTATTATTCTTTCTGTGATAAATTTTTCCTAATATCCAGCCTACATTTCCCCTGGCACAGGTTAAGCCTGTGTGCTCTTGTTCTCTCAGATGCTGCCTGGAGACAGAGACCAACCCCAGCTGACTACAGGCACCTTTCAGGGAGTTGTAGAGAGTGATCTGTCAGGGCAGGCTTTGCTGCTGTGGGGGGTTATGTGCTTATTTCCTTGTAGTGACATTAGAAACTGCTCTGAGGGATTTGATCCAGTGGGGCAGAGCAGGAGTAGCAACGTTCCTGCTGCTGGATCAGGTGTGGGTTTGATCTGGCAAATCCTCTTGGAGCCAGAGCAGCTTCTGCCCTCGAGCATCGTGGGGAGACTCCTGACAAAGCACCAGGACAGGAAGCCAGGGTGATAGCAAAACTTCGGAAGTGTTAGGCCATCTTAGGTCTCCAAAGTTTTGTGAGAAATCTTACAAGGATCTTTTGCCTCCAGCTGTGTCCATAAGTACCCCAAGCTGTCCCCCTCCAGGATATTCTACCTCCCACAGCTCCTCCCCATCAGGGCTGAACTGCAGGGGAAGGGGATACCGGTGAGCTGGCCCCTAATTAGTACCAACTGTGTTAATTACCAATACAGCCTGACCCTGATGAGTCCCAGCTGTATCCAATAAAGAGAAGGTGATAAAAGGGACTGGCTGAGCTGCTGAGGGGGRATCATTGTGGAGGAGGAACCTTGAGGAGCATGGACAAGAGAATTATGAAGAAGCAGGATCCTGAGGAGAGAGAGTCCCTGCAGTGAGGTCAGTGTGGGGCTGCAGTCAGAGCCTGTTGGTGGAACCTGCACTCACAGTCTGGCTGGGGAAAAGCCTCATGCAGAGCCTGCAAACTGATCCCTGCAGTCAGAGCTGAGCAGGAAAGAAGCAGCAGTGAGAGGCTGMCAGGGAAACCTCCAGCAGGAGCTGCTGCAGCCAGGGGCAGGGAATGGTTGGAGTCAGGATGGCTGAGCTGGGAAGAGGAACAAACCAGGCCCCTGTTCATGCTGGGATAAACAAGGAGTCTGTGTCTGGGCTCATTTCTATTCTGTAACAAGGGGGCAGCTGCAACACAGAAATATCTGTTTGTGTCCTGTAAAAATTCAATGTGCACATTCAACAAACAACAGAAACAGATAGTATAGTTTAAATACTTATTTTTTAAAGACCATAAAATCTATTTAAAATAGTGAAGAAAGCTTTTCTTATTTTCCTTTTCTACAGATGAACATTTAGTACAAAATTATTTTTCTAGTATATCAATTGAAACCTGGCAAACTTAACTCAGTTAAGGGAATTCCAATATTGAACTGTTCARTGATGTGTGACTTTTGTCTTTTAAAACATAACTTCTATTTATAACTTTTTAAGAAAATAAATGTAGAATTAGTTCTGGATTGCATTTTTTACTTTAAGGATAGTAAAGTGGTTGCTAGTCTTACACTTAAAAATTTGCCAGTAGTTTGCATATTTTTGATCCTGTTAATTATGTGCTGATAATATATTTTGCATCAGAATATTGAAGCATAAATTATAAAGGAAAATACCACTGGAACATAATGCAAAATGTTGATGTAAAAAATAAATTATTTCAGGTTGTCAAATTCTATCCTTAATTAAAAAGTTACTTTATTTTCTCATGTCTGGAAGGTTAAAACAGGCAATGATCTTTTCACTTTTGCTGTAGAAGCTCCTAATTTTATTGTGGAGTTTAGGAAGGTGTTGCAGAGATCWGCTGATAGAAATACATGCAGCACATCAGTTTTCTTTGGAAAGCTTATTATTCTTTTGAGTAAAATGACTTTTCCACTCAAATTTTTAGACCCAATCTCATTGGTTTAGGATACAGATTCAAAATCTGTAATTKTAGGGTACAGATTCAAAATCAGTTMRTTTCTTGGCTTTTTTAAAGGCAGGTATACATTGGCATTAATTTTGTGATGGTGCACTGCATTTTATTGTGACACATTTTCATCAGATAACCTCTCAAATGTCTGATTACAATAGTTATAGTCCTGCCATTCACAACCTAACTGGTGTTTTCAGAAGTTTCATGTRCTGTGCTTTCCTGCAAAGCCAAATCTGAGTCTGGTAATCCCCACTTATCTGCACATCAGTGTTTTGCACAAGAACATCAGCTGATCTTTTATCTCTGCATTTTCTTGAAGGAACTTCAAAGGGAAGTTGATGCAAATGTGRCAGCWACATGAAAATGCTGCAGWTACCTCTTGTGCTTGCTTAGTGAGATCTGAAAATTTCATGTGCCTAGGTATAGAATTCTTCTCCCATCGTTGAGATAGCATGACACAAGCTGGCACAGAGTTTGATTTTGTGTTTGTGTATATCTGGTGATGGTGGCAGTGGATTTGGATGCTTCTTGTTTGGAGGGGTTTTTCCTTGTTTTGTTGGTTTGCTTTTGGTGGCATTGCTATAGCTAAAAATCGAATGGMAAGGAAGTTGAGCTATTAATGATAAATATTGGGGCTTGTTTTGTTTCCTTGGCAAAAGTGCTCTCTGTTTGTGATGATCTGCTTCCCTGGTGGTATTTCCTCCAGGCCTCATGTTCAGGGCATTGCCCCTGGCACTTGCTGTAGGATTGGGAATGTTTCATCAGCCCAGAGCTGCCCTTAAATCCAGAGTTGTGCAGAAAGTCACCAAGAATTGGGCCCAGAGAAGCATTTCTCTAGTGAATACTGGTGGTGGATCAAGCCAGGCACAAGGGCTGCTGAGTTACCAATGGAAAGGTTTTGGGTGAGTGCCCCTGCTCCTTGAGGAGTGGGATTACAGCAGCAATAATTCCTGCAGGCCAAGGTGAGGGATGATGCTGAAAGGGGTCAGCATCCCAAAACCTGCACCCTTTGGCACACAGGCATTAAATAAGCAGCAAGCAGGACAAAAAAAGTCTGTAAAGAAAGTGATGTCTCAGTGTTGAGGTGAGGTGCCCTTGAAAATACTRCACCTTGCTTGGAGTCTGTCTTCCAACTGCCTGCTTCTCTTGACTTTTCCTTGAGTTTAGCCAGCTGTTTTCCTCTCTGGCACCCATTTTGGCTGGGTGTTCAGATGCCTTACTAACTCTGCCATTTCAGATATTCGTCCCTGCACCACTTGTGCTTCATCTCATGCTGTGTMAGAAAGCTTTCAGAATGGCTTCCTACAGGTGTTGAATAATTTAGCTGAAAAATGAAACTTGCTGAATGCCACAATCAGTTTTAAGTATAGAGAAGAGTTGCTGATAAGAATGACCTTTTCAGAGAAGGACTTTTGAGGAAGGTTCTCTTCATCCCTACAGCTCGTTAGAGATTTCATTATCCCTTTAAAATTAATAATAAACATTAAGATTATCTTAGTGCTGCAGTAATAATAAGGCTTTATAAAGATTGATAATGTTGTTAGCAACAAGATTAATAAAAGAATGAGCACTTGGTCATCAAATAAAGAAGTATTTTAAAATAGTTTGGACACCAGCACAACTGAAGYTGTCCTGAACTCCATCTTCCCAGGATTTGGCAACTCAGGTTAATAAAATGCTATAGGAACTCAGCATTTCTCCTTAGGCTCTGTGTTTCAGGAGTTTTATGATACTCCATGGCAAAAATTCACTGTGAGTTAAAGACACAGTTTCTCTGTTCTAATTATTACTATTTTGAATYTTAAGGAGGAGGGGGTAAATGGTGTCTTAAAATACAGGTTATAAAGTATGATGTGATGATTTTATTACTGTGTTTTGAAAAGTTTGGCCAAATATGGCTTAAAACCACCCCTCATTAAAAAAAATTGAAATACTTGAGAGTGCAAATGTAAGACCACAACCTGATGTAATTTCCTCTGTTATTTTAGTTTGGAAAGCAGGGGTGCCACCCACCAGTTTTTAATTACATATTCATAAATGTAATTCATAATTATATCTTTATAAATGCTCCTGATACATTCAGGTTTTGTTTTGGGTTTTTTTTTATATTTCGCTTCTCCATATTTAGAAAGCAGACTCACAGTTCCTTCAGACCTGTGCATGACAACAATGCTCATTTTAAAAGCATCCACTTTTAACTCAGTTTTGTGTAAAGCTTGCTGCTTTGTGCTTCACTTAGGGAATAAAACAGAAATTAATCTGGAGGAGAAGCTATTCATCGTGAACCTGTCAGCTTCCATAGCATCTTATGGGTTTTAAAGAGGTATTTTGAGCTACATTATAAAACAAATAATACCCTTCTTCTGAAGGAGGGCAAAGAAAAAAATGTTCTTTAAATAGTGCTGTGTTGTCATGAAATATGTGCTTACTCTCAGACAAATCYACTTACTTTTAATAACAGCCATGCTTTTATAATGTGCTGCCTTCATGAAATTCCTCAGCAGCTGATGAAGCTCTGCTGATGGATGGCACTGTGAGGCCAGAGGCAGTCTCACTGCATTTATCTGCCACATTCCCACTGAATCCATGCAGTGTGGTGAAAAGGGCACCTGGAAAAATCCCCTGCTTCCTTTCTTGGTTAAAATGTGGGTACAGCATCATACATCCAACCCAGCCTTAAAACTGTGGCATGGGTCACTTCCCTGTCTGGGTGATGGAACAGGGGGGAAAAAATGTCAGTGCTTGTGGGGAATGGGTTTGTAGAGAATTCCCAAAGCCTGACAGCAGTCTCACATCTGTATGTAAACCTTGAGATAAAGTCTGCTGACTTAGAAAGGCCATGGAATGGGACAGGCAGTGTTGAGAGAGAAACGGAGCTAGAAATAAATTTTAAGTGATGCAAATAGTTCTATTTCTCTAAAATATCTACTCTATGAAAGATGTGTGACCCACAAGGGGTAATTTTAGATGACTGGAAGCATTAGCAGCTTTATGTGGCAAAAGCTGATAGGCCAAAAAATGTTTCTAATCTATTGTTATTAGGAAATAGTTTGGTTTCTGATTTAGATAGTGTGARTTGTAACATCTGTACTGCCTCACCCTCCTCATGAGGCTGAAAATGGAGTAAAATMTTTTAAAATGCCTCTCAGGAGCCCCATCTCTGGGTCAGTAAAAGGCATAATCCCACAAGTGCTGGTCTTCCCTGTGGATGCTTTGGMTCTAGGGGTGAAAATCCAAACTGGAGGGTTTTTTTTTTTATGGTGGGAGATGGATTTGTAGAGAATTCTCTACAATTTGTAAAAAAAAAAGTATGAAGACATCCTTCAGTCTGTTAACCTCCCTCGTGACAAATTCTGGCTTTTTCCAGCATCCATGGAGAATGGATAAGTAGAAAGCAAGTGGAAATGTGAACATGCTCTCTTTAGTCTGGGGTAGGAACTTGTGTGGACACAGCTGGGACAGGGAGAGCTCCCACTGCCACAGCCATAGGGTGACTTTGGGGAGCTTCAGCTCTCCCCAGGCTGAGACAGCCACGTGGTGGAGCCATGTAGTGTCAGTGAGGGCAGATCAGCTGGCTCTTAGGTTAATGTGAAGTTAAAGATGGTGTGAAATCAGCCAAGTGACCCTTGAGTCAGCAAAGGGAAAAGGAGAGCAGATGAGTTTGTCACCTTGCCACAGGGAAGGAAGTTGTTGGAACTCCAGGTGTAATTCTTGGTGTTTCACCTTGTCCTTTCTGCCTTCTTTTTAAATTTTTTTCTTGAGGGTTTTATTTTAGTATCWTTTGATTTAGGACTGATTGTGGGTAAATATTAATACCTGGAGACAAGTGCAGGTAGGAGCAGCCTTGGCTGAGGGTGCCATCCAAGCAGCTGGATGTGGGTTAAATATTTGYCAGGCCATTGTTATTATGTCTTATCTTCATCTGTGAATATAAAGGATGGATAAATGCCCTTGCTGGCTTCATTCTCCTGGGTCACCTTATTTTATTTTACAGTGACTTRTGACAGATAGTTATGAGATGAAGAAAGGGAGGGCCTGCTTGTAGCTGTGCTCTTGTCCTGGCAGATGCTCAGAGAGCTCAGGGACAGCAGTGCCAGCTGTGCTGGGAAGGGATCTTTGCTCATGCACGGGAAGGTCTCATTTGTCAGAGYCATTCTGGGTTATTAATTGGGGTAATTAATTAATTGGGATGTATTTTCTTCACTCATTTGCAACTAGGGCTTTTTTTTTTCAACAAAGAATTGTGGTGCTACCCCGTGGCTCCAGTTTGAGCAGGCTGTTTGTGACCACTGAAGTGAACTATTACCTGCAGCTGAAACAAAGGCTAAACCTCTGGAAGGCAGGCATATTTCCATGTGCAGTGTATGAGTTACTCCACACATCTCTGTAGGGAGTTAGGGACGAAGATGTTGTTGAGAAGCAAGAAGAATATGTGGGGTTTCTTACAATTTTTAAAAACTTTCAGTGCCTTTTCTGTTGTGTGATTAACCTGACTAGAGTCCTGCAATTCATTTGCAAACTGTAGTGGTGTCCTGGGTGCAGCAGGGATAGAATTARTTTTCTTCCTAGTAGCCAGTGCAGTGTGTGCTTTGGRTTTAGCATGAGAACGATGTTGGYAACAAAGGRATRTTTCAGTTGTTACTGGGCAGTGCTTACACTAAGTGTTYAGGRTRMAAATCRRGGATTTTTCAGCYTTTCACCCCTCCCCACCAGTGTAGAGGCTGGRRGATACAAGAAACTGGCAGAGGGCAGGGCTGGGGAAAGCTGACCCCAAGTATCCCAGGGATATCAGCAAATAAATGAGTGGGAGATGTGTCCAGGGGTGGCTGCTCAGGGGCTGGGCATCACTCACTTCATGGTGAGCAGCTGTTTTCATTTACTTTGCTTGTTTTTCTTGGAACTCCTTTACATTTTTTGCTATTTTCCTTTTTGTTGCGATTATGATAATTAATATCAGTAATTATAATCATAATTTTGTGTAAGTTGTGGAGCTGTTTCTAATTGAACCCACAAGTTTTCTTCATTTTACCTTTCAAAGTGCTTTGGATGCAGTGCCACCCGTGGGTACTGGCATTCCTTGGGAATGCCCGGGTGTGGTGCTGGCCAGCAGTGCCTGTCTCCATTTGGATCTGGCTGGAAGGGCACACACTGTCCCAGTCTGGAGCCTGTTGTCACTGCAGGGTGTTGTGCTGGCATTAAACCCTGCTGCTGTGCTGTGGGCTGTGGCTCAGAGGGTTTGCACAGAAGGCACGTGGCTGGGGAACCAATTCCAGCACCGTCATGTCCCTTTCTTGAAATCAGGATTTATCCTCCTTAAGAGAGCTCCAAAGCCTTGACGTGGCTGACCTTCCTGTGACAGCATCTGAGAAGTGAAAGGTTCCTTGGCGTTYCCTTGTGCAGGAAGYTCCCCTCCAGCAGTTTCTCTCCTTYSRGCACTCGCTGTGCTGAGCCCCAGTCCCTCTGCAGCCTGACCTTCCTGGTGAGCCTGGAGCTACAGCTCTGGTGAGCCCCGTGTGCCTGCATGATGGCAACTTCTTCTTCCCTCTTCTCTTAAATGGTCATAAGACCAAACTCAATCTGGTATTAAAGTGGTGATGTCAGCTAAACTCAGACAAATATTGCAAGACAGTGGCTTTGCCCACGTGCCTGCTGTTTTCATTGCTTCCTTTACTGCAAGTAACTGAAGAATCCATTGCTTGTGTTTGAGCTCTAAGGCTCGGGCTGTAAAATGTCTGATAGAAATTTTACAGCACAATTGAAAAACTATACAGTTCTCTTAATAAGAATTTTAGAGACAGTTGCAACTTTAATGTGTCTGCCTCGCAACTGCTGCTTAATATCACATAAATCAAGCAGCATTATGAGAGTGACAGTAATATCAGGGGAGGGACTATGTGCCCAAGTTGTTAGCATGCAGTATTAGAAATAGATTAATCTGATTAAATTTTAATATAAAATAAATTGCACTTGCAATTTATTAAGATTCTCTTCCTGGGCTAATACTCTTCATCTGTGGCATCCCTTATAGCTGATCYTGATGCACAGCTTTATTTAATCAACAACGTGGCCAACTGCAAGAAAAGAAATGGAGAAGTGTTTGTGATCTCTGGAAGTGTAACTGTGTATCTCTGAATATTATTTTCACAGAGTGATTTGCTCACTTTTTCTGCTTAGATCTCATGCCCTTGACCTCCTGAATTCACAGTTTTCACAATATGAGTGMTCTTTGAATCATCAGTGTGAGTAACAGAGCGTCACCTTGAGCTAGGGAAATGCAAATCAAGTAAAAAGGCATCAGCTGGTCCCAGTCTGGCCATCATTGTCCCACACCAGGGACACGTGGGTTTGTGAAGATGATGCTTTTTTAGAAGCTGCTTTTCCACCAAAACTCCTGAAGTGTGGCAACAGCAGCCCCAGTGAAAAGAACTTCCCAAGTGATTCTCGTGTGAGGACTTTTAACCTGGAAATGGCAGTGAGGAATTCCTGACCTGTGATCCTTTTGGCTGAGCTTGCTGCTGTCTTAACAGGAATTGGGTGGAATACAAGTTTTGGGGTAGGAAAAAAATCCAGGAGCTGTGAACTCAGCGTGTGGCTAAAGCTGACACAGAGCTGATGTGCCACGTGGATTTTTTGCACTGACAAATGCCCCTTCCTTCGTAACTGGTAGGGCCATGTAAGCAGATCCTCTGGTAATTCCCCTACCTATGGTGATCAATGCAATGGAAAATTTTATCCTCTCAGCAGCATTGAGACAAGTGGTGAAATTGAACCAGGCACCACTTCTTTTCCTAGTTGCAATTAGAAAGACTTTGCACTGTGAGGAAGCAGAGTTAACCTGTTACAGGAATTTCCAGGCACTTGAGGCTATTTTAAAAATACTCTTTTGACTTTTAGTTATAGACTGTACAGAGGAAACATTGGTGGGAATGGCTGGATTCAGAGAGTTCCAGTCAGAGGTAAATCTAATTATAAATATTGAAACTCTGTTTCAATATCAGTAAATTAATTTAGCCAGTAAAGCTAAAATCTATCAATAGATGTTTCTTGAGAAACACAAGTCTTTGAAGGTTTGTATTGGATAATACCTTCCTTTTTTATTTTTTTTTTTAGCATGATCATAGTGTTTCTTTCCAGATGCCCATTTTGTCAGATCCATCACACCCTGTTTATTTTAACTTCTCATGTCTCAGGTTAAATCTCCCCCATCAGCTGCAGCGATCACAGAGCAGAGTGCCCGAGGCCAGCTGTGAATGCCAGTGTAGCAAAGCTGTCACCACTGCTTATCCAGACTGGGGGCAGGGAAAGCTTGCTTGAGACGTGCAGCTCAGACAGTCTAAGTTGTCTCTTTGGCTTTAATCTATTTAATTTTTCACAGTAAAAATGTRCCGTGGTCATGATCTCATATTTGAGTAGAAGAAAAATATGAGTGTTTTTCCACTCCATTAAAATACAGGTATGCATGAAGTACATTAGTTGAATATCAATGTGTAGATCAGTCACGKTTTTCATGAACTTTAGGTCAAAATTTATGTTCAAGACCAAAAAAAATGCCCATGGCTGCTTATGTCATCCATCTGCATTGAAATTTTGTATCTTCAGTATTCTGTTGCAAGAGCTTATRAATATACTTAATGCTAAAGGCATAAGAGCTACTAAAATTGCCTTCTGTGCAAAAATCCCTGTTTACCTACTTCTGCATCATCCATCCATCCAAACCCATCTCATGCCAGTAAGATTTCATGTGAGCACACACTCCTCCTGTTGCTGAAGTGCATTTCAGCTGGGCTGATGGAAGGCAGCAGCTCTGGGAGTGCCAGCAGCCACATCTATTTTACTTGGCTTAAACTGGGAAACGAGAGGAGAAAGATCTGAGTAACCAAGCAATTCAGAGAGACCTCAGCATTGTCTTCAAATACAGGATTGGCTGATAACTTCATACTTCCCTGATTTTCTTCAGTTCTGGGGTTTTTTGGGTTTTTTGACCTTCTATAATGGAAGTTTCCAGCATAAAAAAATACATTCCCTGCTTTCATTTGAGAAACACTTGCTTTGGCCTGGTGCTTAACACCTTATTTTTAAAAAAGATAAAACCCTCAAAGAACAACAGCAACAAAAAGAAAAAAAAGGATTCACCAGGTTAACTTGCAGGAAACAGAACAGCCTGACTTGGCAAAATGATATCTGACTTTCTCCCTAAAATCAGTGATCAGTGTTTTCTGTATAGCCCCAACATCTGCTTTTAGTAGTTTACTTTTTCTGTCTCAGTTTAACTGACTTATGCAAGGTAAAAATATCAATGGGCAATGTAAAATTATTTTGATATTAGCACCCAGTGACAGAATATAAACACACAGTGCTTGGTCCAGTGTTTATCAGAGTGAAGTTCTTCTCAGAATGGAAACCTGGAGCTTKTTATCTGAGGGATGAAAGCTGTTGTGACATACTGGAACAATCAGTTGAACAGCCATGTAGAAATTGTCCAGATCATTCTCCTCGCCCTCTTCCCACCTAAGTGCAAGTGCTTACWTTGTGAGATGAAGCTACCCATGATTTTGGTAATTCAGAAGGAAGAAAAAGGCAGCCAAGTCACTACTGGGTCTGTAGTTTTATGCCTAGATTCCTGGATTTAATGTKCTCTGCATTTTTCTTTTTCCATTCTTCAGTTTTAAAAATATCCTCTCCTYCTATGTCCTCTATTTCCATTATTTCACCTGCTTTTTTTCCCCCTTGAGATCATCATTGTATTCCTACTGATGTTTGAAGCAAATTATTTGTATTACAATTTATGCCATGTCTGACAGGGAGGAAAAAACCCATCCTTTCTTTGGTGCCTAAATATGCAGCTGAAGMAACTTTCCTCCCTCTTTTTGTGCACACCACTCATCTCAGTGTGACTCTGTGCCTTTGTTATCTCTGCAAGACATAACTTATGTAACTTCATTCCACTCCTGGTGACTAATGGTTTCTATTACTGGCAGCCTCTTATTGGGCCTTTATTTCTTTCTCGAGGTAGTTGCTCAGTTCTGTCTCAAACAGCTCTGCCTACCACAAACAAAGCTCTTTGGAGAAGGTGAGGGATGGGAGCAGCAGATACCACCTTCATCTTCACGTGTTCCACAGCCTGAATTCCCAGGTGTGGGTGCCTTTTCTTGACTAATATAACTTAGCTGGAGACCTCCTTGGCTTTTTAATGCTAAGCCTGACTTATCCCAGACAAGAGGTGCTGCCTCCTGGCCCAGTCCTTGCTGCCACTCCATCCCTCAGCAGCTCCAGTCTGGAAGCCTCGTGTCTGCCTTCAGTTGCAGCACACCAAATCCAATCAGTGGCAGCAGATCTAATTAGTTTGCACAAGATGACTGCACGATGTGGTTATGTCTTTTTGCTGGTCCCATGTGTGGGTTTTGTTGTCTGGGGGTTCAGGGCTCACTCTCTGCAGCACTCCTTAATAAACAGAAGTATTTAAGGGCCAAGTGCTGCTGTTTAAATTCCTGTCAGTATTTCATTTTTACTGGAAATCTGTCAAATAAAGCCACTCATTACTTCTTGCAAATGGAGGAAGCCGTGAATTTGTCTGAGGGATCTGTGCAGATCCAGCCTGTCCCTGCAGCAGAAACCCAGCCTTGACAGTGAGACCTGAATGCTTGAATCAGAGCAGCAAGTCTGTGTGGAACGATCAGAAAAATACTGATTTAATTAGTACTGCTAATTTCTTAAACAAGCAGGCAAACTTTTTAACTAAAAAGCATACAGCTTTTCAGGCTGCTCTTGGTACAGTCTGAGTAAAGACCAAGCTACTGGCACTTGCAGCATTGTMATTTATCTGAGTGGTTTGAAAGCAGACCAGGTGTTGGGTATTACAGAAAAGGAGTGGTCTGAAGGTGAGCTTTGTAAAAATCAAAAAAAATCTAAAGAATTTTCATTAAGTCAATTAATTTCTAAGTTATGAAGTGTGTTTTCCAGAAGTGCTTTGCTGTGTTTGGTGATGCTGTGGTTACTGACAGCCTTGGTAATGCAATTTAGGCAGCCAGTGAAGCACTCAAGTTGAACAATCAAGTGAAGTCACGTTAAAAAACAGAGTAACCAGCCTGGTTTTTACCTCTGGTGCATTCTGTAGATTGTGGCAATGCTAAGCAGATATGGGTCATGATTGGAGAGCTGAAGAGATAATGGTCCAGCTTTAAATTTGCAGGTTAGCTCGATTATGACAGTGACACCAACAGGAGCTCTTAGCCCTGCTTAAGCCAAAAGGGTAATGTGAAATCCTGACAGGGGTTAAAGTAGGGCTGTAGTGGAGTTGGTTGACAGGTGGAGCTTTGTCCTGCCCTGGTTTGGTAGTTTGGATTGTTCACATGTTCTTGTTAAACTGCTATTAATTTTACATTAATCAGGGTTTCTTGTATTCAAAATTAATATAGGATTTTTGAGAGTTCATTCATCATTCATATGACCCCCAAAAATTTATGTGGGAAATAAACATAAATAGATATWAATATAATAAACAGGAGACATTTATTTTTAATCTTGAATGAATACTCCATTCCCTTTCCTTCCATTCCCTTTTAAAATTATCATTGTCAGTTCTTCAGCTGTCATTAACCAGAGTATCCAAATAATTCATTATTCTACAGGAACATGGAGACTGTGTGAAAAGTACTCCATCAGTTTTACTGTTACATTACACAGATGCACCCTAACTGCTAAGGGGTTTTTTGGGGGTTTTTTTTGGATCTGTCAATGTTTTTGTTGGGTATTTTGTGAATAGGAAAAAGGATGTTGTCATCTCTAAAATTCCACCCATTTATTTCTTTGCTTTACAGTCTGCCGTGTTAGACAAAATGCTTTCTGTCTAAAAATGACCCGATATAATTAGAAACGGAGAAAGCTTTGGGTTTTTTCCCCCCAGGAAATAAAAGCTTGGCATTTTTTAGTGTTACATCTTTAAAAACAATCTGCTCTGTCTGCATAGTTGCGTTCTTCCATTTAGGTACAACTGATGTGCTGTCACTCATTTCTCAAAGTCTGCAGTTTGCAAATGTCAAGCAGTCTCCTTGAAGTATCTGGCTTAGTGGAGACAGGTATTTATCACCTGACATGACACATGGAAGTGTATGGACTGAGGCTGCTTTGCTGCCTCTCCCATGGAAAGGGCAGGAAGGAGATGTTAYCAAGTTGTTCCGTGGAATAACTCATTAATAAAACATGTTTAAAAATGAGTGAACCCTGCAGTGGCTTCGTAAAGGAACAACTCTTTGGGAAAGGGGGGGTGACAATATTATTGTTGTTCCTGAGGTATGTTGCTTGCTAAGGATGTTGACAATTCTGATTTATTTCTGTTCCCTGGATCAGATTCCTTGAGCCAGGGAGACAAGCAGGTGAGGCTCTGGCTTCCTGCAGGATGAGCCATGACTTTAAAGCATTTTGGTCCTTTGTCACTTGTCACCCACGCACTGCATTCTGCAGATGTATGGGAACAAACTGGAGAAGAATTAGGCAATCCTTCATCATTTACAAGCAGTGTGATGCTACTGTGCTGTAAGTGCTGGCACAGAGCTGACAGCTCTGAATTGAAGCACGACCCAGGGAGACCTTAGTACTCCCTTCACTGTTACTCAAAGAGGAATATCAAATGCAGTCCTTGATTTCCTGGACTTGAGGGGCTCGGGGGTGCTGGGCTTAGCCCAACAGGGATGGGACAGCAGCTGGAGATGTCTCAGGCAGCTGCAGGAGTGGTGATCCAGAGGTACAGTGGTGCTGAGGATATTCCTGAGGTATAGACTGGAGCAGGCAGACACAGCCTGAGTGTTCAGGGCTCACCAGAGTTGTTGGYATCTCTCATCTGAATGCAAAATCAGCATTTCTGCGACAAAAATACATAAGGAGGTGTTGTCCTTGACTTGTTGTCTTAGTGGGAGGGCACTTTTTCCTTGTTCTCATTTTTTTTTCCCTGTTCTGTGACTATTGTTTTCTTAGTCTTAGCTCAAGGGGAATTCAGGAGATAAGGGCAGCTCCTGTGKATTGAAGAAGTGGTTTTTCTCCATTCTACATCACTGTAATTTCCTTCTGCTGAATCCAGTGCAGATTTCTTGGAGCTGTTCCCATGCTGAGCACCTTTCCCATGTGTCCTACACCATCTCTATCTTCTAAGTAAGAAAAAAGGAAAACAATCTATGTTTCTCAGAGTGTTTTACTGCCCATTTTCTTTCCTTTAATGTTCCCACTTTAAACCTTTATTGGCTGAGCAGTATGACCTTAGTTTTTTAGTGAATTTAAACGACCTGATCCCATTAAATTTTGTGATGGTAATTTGAATTTTTATTTTACAGTGTAGATAATCTAAATGTTAAAGGCGGTGTGGGGTTTTTAAAAGCAGGAATTTAAAGCGTGTCAAACTGAAGGGTTTTCCTTAAGAATAAGTGCAAACCAGATAAAYATATAAATGCAAGCCTGAAATCTATTATAGAGGATGTCAAAGTGATTAAAGTAATCTTGGAAGTTATTAGCAAAATCATCCTTACACATACGATATTTTAATTCTAATTTGACCTATTTAAGTCTTGCATGAAAAAAAGGTTACACAATGCAAAAATAGGCAAGATATGCCTGCTTGTGTTGGRTGCTTACTGCCTTCTGTCTTGAAACTTTCCTTCTTCAACAAAACTGTAAGATAGAGAAATAAGGCAATTCAGATGATCACTCAGTGCTCTGTTGATTTTTGAAAGCACAGAGGATAGACACCCTCTTCTGTTGGTATCAGAAACTGTTGGGTGTTTCTGCTGCAGCTGAGCAAGCACTGAAATTAGAGCAGAATTCAAAAATTGTGGCAGATTTTGTCCTTGTGGGTAATGTGTAAACTTGCTGGCGCTGTCAGCATCAGGTAGTCTGCAGATTTGGAATTGTTGCCTCCAAGAGTGCTTTTCCCTGTTTCTGTTCMTGTTTCCCTTTTGAATTCCTGATCCTGAGGGGCCTTAGAGACATGCATGAAGTATTCCATTTTGGATGCAAGTCTCCAAGCCATAGGAAAAAAAACAAAGCAAAATATTGAATAAAACAAAGCAGTTGGAGATTTTTTACATCAACGTATAGGAAAAAGAACGTGGGCATGTGACAGGGAGAGGGGATTGATTATCTGCTGTTCCTGCAACCCTTGTGTATCCTGCTCTCTGTTTAAAGTTCCCCCTGCTTGTAGCAGGGAAGGCCTGGAGAACACCCTCTCACAGACACAATGCCCCAAAATCTCTGCAAGTGTCACACTGGGTGCTGTTCCACCAGCAGCTCTGGGAGCAGCTGGATCATAAAGCTTCCTGCTTTAAAATATAAGGCACTTAGATTCTCAATGGAGTGCACTGTTATGGATAAATGTGAAATTTTRCCTGGCATAAATGCTCCTTTCTCCATGTGCTGGGATGCTTCAAAGGAGAGCTTTCACATCTGGAAATGCCATGACATTTAACTGCAAGGGGTGGGCAAGGTGAACAAGTAAAGGGGACTTCATGTTTTGGGGAATAAATACTTTTGTAGGTTGTTAGTAACTTYTCTGGGTATTTTTAGTACACTAATTATTTGGCTGGGTTTTCATCAGGACTGTGAAATTTCATAAAGYTATTGAATAGAATATTTCACAATAAGGAATTGCTCCCTTTGTTGACCAATGCATTAATAYAAAACCATCACAGGGAAGCTGCCCACTGCTGGAACTACTCCCATTATCTCCATTAAAATGGTGCATAATGTTATTCTCCCTTCATATCAGGATTCAAAACACTGAATAAGCCTTGAGAAAAGAATTCAATTTTTTTTTGTCAGTATAGGAGAAAAGGAGGATACCCAGAAAACATTCTCRGGGAGAGTGATAAGGATGACAGCTATTATTACAAGTGCAATTGAATTTGCATCAGTATAGTTTGATGCTGGATTTTCCCCTCCCCTGACTTTGACAGAAGAAGAAGTTGGGAAGTGCTCAGTGCTGTACTAAAGATTCTTGGCAAAGCAGGAATTTACTCTCTTGGAGGAGGAAGCTGTCATGTTTTGGGTACAGCTCCTGCTGTATGGCTTCTACCACTTTGTTTCCTGCAGCAGGCATGGGTTTGTCACATTAGTCAAAATTGGAAGGCTGTCCTTGTGCAATTTGTAAATATTCCCAAAGCTTCAGAGACAATTCTCATTTTCTGACAGAGTTCTTGAAGGGCATACCTAAACTTCATCTGCAGTTGGCTTGTCATTCTTTAATCATAAAAACAAAAAGCTGCTCTCGCTGCTGCAGAAATTACCTGTTGTATATAGTGGCATAATCACATGCCTCAAGACAGGAGAAATGCTRCAATTTCAGCCATTTTCCCTACATATATATTTGCTAAAGTACCAACATTTTTTAAAGTATGTACGTGCATCTATCCCCAGACAATTAATTGATTTAACAATTTTGTTGCTGAAGTTTGAGTGCTCGAGTTTACAGCATGCAATAATTATGTTTGAGTCTCTAGGAAAGTGGTTTTATGGTAATGTGGGGAAATTTGGGTATCAGACAGATGATCAGAAGGGTTTTGCTRACACAGAAGAAAGTCACTGACTGTTGGAAAGGTCTTGGAGTAGAAAACTGGGAGAAAGAGAAATGCTAGACCAAAAGAAAAATTCTGAAAGTACCCATGAACAATACAGCTTCTGAAATTTCCTGGAATGTTCTTGCAGGTGAAGAAGAAGGTTGTGCAGTGCATCGAGTTACTCCTGATTTTATTTTTCCATCTCTGAGTCTATAGGCACAGGCAGGGCTCTTGCAAGAGGGCAAGAGGTGCAAGTAATTTCACATCCTAAAATTGAGGAGATGCATTGTCTCTCCTGTTTGCTGGTGTCAAGTGAGATTGCCCTGCTCCCAGACCATTCCAGAGAGATGTCTGTCTTCTCCAATTCAGAAATCTGATAGAAGGGATTATCCCATAGCCYCTGAGTGACCTTTTCCAGAGTAGGTCAGTGGATGCAAAGGGGTGCACAGCACTCGTTTTCATCCCTGTAAGGGCYTCTCTGTTATTTTCTGAATTAAAAAGTTGCTGGCATTTAGATATTCCTTTTTCCCCTCTTATCTTACACCCTTGATGTGTGTCATTGTCTCATGTTCCTTGTTGGCAGTAACAAAGTTGCCATGGGAATATYGACTTGAAAAAAAATTAGCACTTGCCTTTGGTGATAGAAATATCTGGATGTTAACATTTCTGTGCTTATCTTGTGCTATGAAATTTAAATGTCTACAGTAATTAATCCAATTATCAGTTAAAAAACGAGATTGCTGCTATTACAGCTCAGCAATGCGTTTCTCTGGCTTAGGAAATGCTTCACAGAAGTTAATTGGCTGAGTGTTGCACAGCCTGATCACTTAACCTGACACTGGTTAAGTATGGCAACAGTGGAGAAAATTTTGGTGTAAGCATCTCCAAGGAAAGCATTCAGGTTTTTCTCTTTACCATCTTAACCTGACTGTAATTTTACTTTAAAATTTACATTTATGGCAACACCCGTTTCCTTGTAAATGGCTTTCCTCAAAATACTCTGTGTCTTTTCATCTTTTTTTACGTTGTACCAGTCCTTGTTTTCTTCCTGGATTTAATGACAAGGCTCATTTGTAGAAGGCAGAAATGAAATGGCAGCATCTGCCCCCTCCCAGGTTGGTGGAACATTTGTCCTGGCAGTGCTGGAGTTGCTGCAGAGCAGTCTCTTGTTTGGGCTGCTGAAGGCTGCCCAGACCACCACAGCAATCTGCACYCTTCRTTTTCTGTGTCTCATTAAAGGTTTAAGAGAAAAAGAGAAATTAATCACTTTGAAGATGACAGAGCAAAAGAAAAAAAAAACCCAAAAAACCTTGGACTTGGAAAGAGCACAGTGATAAACTGTGATGTTGTTGCATGGAAAAYTCTTGAGAAAGGGACAGAAGAATAGAAATATTTAATTCTTGGGTCTGATTGAAATCAGACCTGTTGGAAAACACCATCTCTTGTAAGGAATGGGTGAAATCTAGGAAATGCTCCGGGAACCAGCAGCATTTTGTTCTGTTGTACTCTTTCTTACATCTGGACTGGTGTCTGTGATAGTTCTCTGTTTTCTGATCTCCAAACTGGGGATAAAAAGGAAAAAGATCAATGATTTGTTTAAAACAAGCCACCTATATAGAAGAACCGCAACTGTGGAGCGTATTTGAGGGCTAAAGAAATCTTTCAGACACCTTTGGGAGTAGTTTCCCACTTCAGTCCACAAATACAATTCCTTTCTGCTTGCATGGCTCGCTCCAAAAGCCTGGCCTTCAGCATCGCAAGCAGCAAACCTCGGTGGTGCGGGCTAGCGCTGGGCTGTGACCAGAACTGAGCCTGAATTGCTCTAATTAAAGGCTACTCCGCAGTAAGCTGCCATTAGCATCCATTACTGCAGGATTAAAGGCCGTTTATCGGGTTGTTATTGATGGAATTGGGCCGAGCGATCGGGAGCAGTTCAGAGCTGAAAGAACTGTCCTGCAAAGAATGAGACCACTCACTGGCAATGTCAGAGAACATTGGGAGGCTGAGACAATTGCAGTCCAACAAAAAGCTCTAGCATTGAATCTGATGTGGTCTCACAGCCCTTGGAAGTGGASAGCTGCTCTTGTAAGGCCATGGGATGCTCCAAAACCTTACCAGCCCTGCTGGTGTGCTGGGGATCACTTCTGGATCAGCCATGGCATGCRCTTTCCAAGCCCCTTCCTCTGCACCACAACCATTTCCTTGCTCATGCTGCAGGGTGAAGTTGCTGAAGCAAATGCCCAAACTTTGGAACACAAGAGCCAGCTGGAGCCCTGAGCTGGGGCTGCAGGAGATGCTTTCCCTCAGATGGAGGATGCCATAGGACACAAAGGAGATGCCAGGAGAATGAGATCTGGGCTTGGTGCCAGCATCACCCAGGCCAGAAGAACAACTTTAATTGGCCTGTCATCCGCTCTGTTCCCTGCTCCTGTTTCCCCRGTGCCATCTGAGGAGACGGAAAATTAGAAACCAGCTTCTTCCCTTTTTTCTTTAATTGTTCTCCCTTATTCTTCAGAGAGGCCTCTCCTGGTCTAACTGCAGGTGATCTATAATTAAAATGTCATCTTGCACACATTTTTGAAGCCATCTGGCTGTGTCTCCAGGACAGAGGAGGATGGGGCTGGGGGATGAGTGGATGTATTGCATTGAAAGGCTGTTTTCTGCCCGAGCCTAAATCAGGCCCTTTGTTACCTCTGGTGATGCAGGGATGCTGTGTGCTTACAAAGATTTCTGAAAAGCCTTTGCTGGTTCTGTCTGCACTGTGCTGACTTTGGTTAGCAGGCCTTCTGGTATGCTTGGGAAAGATAAAATGAAAAAGAAAGAAAAAAAAAAAAACAAAACCCACCCCAAGAAGTACACTTCCTTTTTACTGCTCATGGTGATTAATGTGAGTGGCTTTTCACAATCCATTTCCAATTAATTTCGGTGAAGGGAGCTCTGCTGGCCTGTATATGAACTAAATTTCATATTAAAAGATTATTGAGGGGATTGCAAGCTAAGGATTGAACACGGGGCTTAAGCTCCAAACTAGCCATCATGTGAGTCACCAAAAAACGCCGGTTCCTCCTCGGTGTGAGTCATCCTAATGACACACTTGGAGCCAGTGGAGCTCAGAGCTTAATCCCCTCTGCCACCGGCCTCAGCCGTGGCTGCAAGGAAACAAGGAGAGAKCACAGCGTGTAACACGCTTCCAGCTCCCAGGTGATGGAGCTGGAAGGGAAATAAATGGCTATTTCAGGGCTTTCTGCTTCGGGGCTGGGACTGGGTGAACAGCAGTCGTGCTGCAATCCTCTTCAAATCCCCTAAAATCAGAGGCAMCTTTTGTCTTTTTGAGAGAAGGAGAAGAAATTTGCTCCCCCTTTTATTCARGCTCCTTTGAATACCTGTAGCACAACTTTATCTCATCCTTAGTATGGCAAATAAAACTCCTAGAGCTTATGAGAATGCAGTTATTTGCTGTCCTTGCTTGCAGATTTATGTTTATTTTCCTCTCTTCCCTGAGCTATAATGTCCTCTACAAATACAGYTGATGGTGAAGAGAAAGAAAGCACTTTCTGAATTTATTTTGATAATTATATCATAGGAAACCCCATGGATGCTGGGAAGARCAGGAGTTGACAGACAAGCCTTTACAGGCTTAACTGAGAAGCAGAAAGAAGAGGAATACATTAATCAGCCCTGTCTCCTGTAGTTCTTTCCTGCTAATGGCCAAGATATGCCATAACTCTRAGGGAGCTGATTCATTCTTCCCCTTTCATTCTCAGGATGTGCTGAGGGCTGCAGGATGTGGTGCCAAAGTGCTGGAGTGGCTGTGGGGAGCTGYTGGGATGGTGCTGACCTTAATCCAGAAAGCAGAAAACTTTGTCTTCTGGGGGTGTGTGTGGGCATGTGTGGTAGATAAAACCCTTGAGATGGAGAGGTTGTGATCTGAGAAGGGATTTTGGTTGGTGGTTGAGGTTATTTTCTTTAATTTAAGTGTGGCTTGGTTTATGATGCTGTCATAAATCTTGGTCTCCTTGGTGCCTTATCCCTTCACCAAGTGGTGATGGATACTTCTTCCCTCCTACATTACCCACATCACATCTGAGAGTCTTTTTAAGCAGAGGGATGACTATAGGGTAAAAAAAAGTGGGAAAACATTATAAGTGGTGTAAAAGTTAGGTTTGTCCAAGGGAAAATGAATGCTGTTGGTGTTTGTTCTGAAGCAGCTGGYGCCACTTTATTTTCGAGATTTGTGAGAGACAGGGGGATGAGCAGGGTGTGCTTTCATAGCCCTCAGATACTGCTCAGTGGGAGAGAAAGCACATTTGCATCTGCTGGCTGTAGAGGTTTACAGGTGATTTGTTGTGATCATTCCCTGAATGGAAGGAGAAGCTTCCATGTCCAACTCAAAACTCAGCATGTGTGCTTTTGATGCAAATAAAATGCAGGAGCTATTGGTCACCCCATGCTCTCATTTGAGTTGGATCTTTAAGAGCTTCTGTGTGATATCAGCATGGCATAAACTTGGATTTAAGGTATTGGGTTACTGTGGGCATCTGCAGTCTTTGGGCAAGCCAAGAGTGAAAAAAATCAAGGGATGCTTCTTGTACCATGTAGGGTGCTTGTGACAGCAGCAGAATCTCACAGGGGTTGGGCAGTAGTGAATCTCAGATGTTCAGAAAACTCTCTCCTGAGAATTTCCCTCTGTAGTTCTGCGGGTGAATCTCTCTTTGTAAAACATGCAAATCTGGGCTCCTGTAGCAACAAGAAAGGGAATGGGAAGAGGAAATTGTTGTAACTTGTGATGTGGGAGATTGTACAGTGAAAGGATGGCTCTGTAAGCCTTGCTTTGGAGGTTATTRCTGAATATCATTCTGTTGGAAATCAGAGAGAATGGTGCCTGTATTAGCAAAGAGCCCTGATCAGATGGGGAAAATGAAGATAAAAGGACAGAGAGTAACTYCACTGAAATCTATCATCCCACAAGCAGAAAAGCACGTTTCACATTGGCCTGCCTGTCAGTCATGTCGTAGCTTAGCTGCTCTCTGGGCCTGGGGGAACAGGAGTTAAAGAGTTTAGGCTCAGCCTGCCAATCTGGCCTCTGTCTCGTTAGGATAGACAGAAGCTGCACATACTGATCCAATTCACCAGCTGATTCCAGGAACACTGTACAGGCATCCATGTATATGGACCTTTAGAGCAGCTTTCTGTATTCCAAACCTCTTAAAACATATTTTGGCGTCATTCAGGTTTCCCTGTTTGAGAGAAAGGCTGCAAATCTGTCAGGAAAAGAGCTCCACGTTTCACTAGTTCTTCTTTKTACATTGAAAGGAGGAGGGAGATTTGAGTTGAAGGTCTGCAAGTCAGAAATTGGGGCTTGGATTGCTTCTGCAGCTCCATTATGTGGTGTTAATTCTCATAAAAAAAGCACATCATCTGACTCTGTACCCTATTGGTAACTTTTGGATTGTTAATTCTGGATGCATGTGAACTTTYCAGTGAAATTTTCATTCTTTCTGGAAAAGAATGAAGGCAGATATGAAGATGAATTGTCTGAGAAAATTGTATAGCTTTGGCTTCTACAGGTGCCATATTTTAAAGCAATCACCTGGATATGGAACAAAAATCACAAAAGCATTCAACACCTCCCYACACCTCCTGTTTCTCATCCTTTCCATCAGATGGCATTTCTCAACTCCAGCATGAGAGACGGGACATTCCCTCCTGTAGCAATTCCACCCAGAGTGCACGAAATTGGTGCAGAGACATTTGCCCCTCCGCCTACCTCTGCTCTCCCCCCAAATTTTTCCTCTTGCATAAAAGCCTGGTGATGCAGACTTGGTGTGCACAAGTGGTGAGTGTGCTCTCTTCTGCCATTTGTGGGCCAGCAGGGGATGAAAACCGAGATGCTGTTTGGTTGGGAAATAGGTTTGTATGACCAAAGGARGAGAGAAGGGAATTACATTAATAGGACATAATGGCGTTGTTTATTTCAGCATTGCTGTTGAATGACTTTTTAGGTACGTGGCAAATTGGCTTTGATTTTTTTGCTCTCTTAATGCCTTGAGTTACCCCAACAGCACCCTGAATTGCAATCGTTTGGAACGTGTGTACTTGTAAATACATTTATAAGCCTTATGGTAATGGCAATTATTGCAATAACACCGAGCCGTGAATGAAGTGTCGTGTTTGGGTGCCTGCTGGGATATATTGTTCATCCATTCTCCATTAAATCTAACTCTTTACTATTAGCAAATTTTCTGTATTTGAACATCAGGAGATGGTCTTGGGGAGGTTTTCTTTGTTTCTAGGTACCCTGAAGGAGAGCAGTGCAAGTGATCACTGTTTAGTGAAAACTGAGAGTGGATCGCAGAATTCAGGGCAACGCCTTCCTCTTTCCAGTTGTGCTGCTGCTGCTAAGTATTGACTGGCCAGGCAGTTTAATTTTAAATGGAAAATAGCCTTGAGATATCTAAGAAGGCTCTTCATTAAAATAACAAAGTACGGGGAAGTGGCAGCTAAAACCAACTTGTTCAGAGGGACCCGGGCCATTTACAAACAGGCAAAAGGTAGCCCTGAGCAAGATGTGAACAATAAACTGTCGGGAAGTGGTGAAAGGAAAAGGCACGGTGAATTTCACCCATTAAATTTCCTTTCAGATGTGTTTGTAACCTATTTGCCTTTCCTCTTCCCTTTCATTTGATTTCAGTCGCGCACAAAAGAAGACTTTTCTGTCACTCAGAGCCATTGTTCCAAAACCTTGTGGGGTTTAAGTTGATACAGCATTAACTTATGTCATTAGACTGTACCAGCACTCCCAGCCTGGCACTATTTGCCATTGAAAGCACATTTTGTCAGCAGTGACTGCTTTTCTTGGGGAGTGAGGTTCCTGAGTGGATTCTCCTGCTCTTTGGCAAGGCGACCTGAGCCATATCCTGCTCCTGATGATATTGCTGTTTGACTCATTTTGTCAGGTGAATGCAAAGATTTATTTTCTAGGCAGTGTTCCAGCTTGCATGATGCTGTTCTACTCCTACTTGTGAAAATCAATCACAGGGAACATGGCAGAGGAAATTACCAGCATGAGCAGGGAGTTCCTTGAGCAGCAGCTGATCCCTGTGCCAATCAAAAGGGTTCTGCTCTTTYCCTGCCYACATTTGCAGGGGTCCATTCTTTTGGGTTTTTGGTGTGATATAAAACAAGAGCTCACCCATAAGAGCTTGATTATGCTTTTTATATGCCCCAGAGTCTCTTGTCTRTAACTTATTAGTATGATAATCATAATAAGATCCTTTATAAGATTATACATTGCAATCCGGCAATGTATTATGAAAGTGTTAATATTTTATGCATTCCCTGGAGGTGAAGGTGAGGCAGTAGTGACAGATATCTATATATTTGTCCTGTGTGGATAGAATATATAAAYGTGTGTATCTATGTTCCTCAGCTGSACAGTGCAGGCTCCTTYCTTGTGGAAACACCCCGCAGTCCTGATTAGCTCCAAGAGCAGGATAAGGCAACAAATGTGTTGCCATGTGCTGGAGCTTTCCGTGGGCTTGTAGGCTGCCAGTAAGAATTCTTACAAACAGTAAGAAATTCTGTGTCACTGTGTGTGGCCTGCAGGAGTATCCAAGCTGGAAGGAGATGGAATAGCAGGGGTGGTTCTTGCGAGCACATCAAGAGCTCACAAGAGAATGAAGCTTTCTGCATCTCTGGGCTCTGGTTAGAGAGAAGTGAGGGTGCTGCACACTCTGTTCCAGAGCCATGAGTCAGTCCTTGTAAGGTCAGTGCTTAGCAGGGCTTGGAGGAATCCTGGAGTAATTAAGCTGAAATCTTCAGTGGAGTTTGCAGCTGCTGCCTTACTGCTGGCAGAAAGCTCATTGCTGAAAATACAGCAGAGAGAGAGTTGTTATTGTTGTTGTGGGCAGCAGGCACGACTGAATCCCTAAATAACTGATGCCTGTGCTTAGCTGTCTTCCTACTCTGCAGTGTATTTCCTAATCTTTGCTGCTGCACTTTCCTTGCCCAACAGTGACACTGCTTGCTTGCTATTTAATTGCTGTTACTGGTCAGTGGCTGGTGCTGACTGCAATTCAAACAAAAACAAATGCTCAGGCCTCTGATTTAATGGCTTTCTGATGTGCCACACTCTGTCCATGAAGCAGGTGGACAGCCTCTGGTTTAGTCTTGATTTTAATCAGTCAGCAAAGCCATCTCCAGTTTCTGATTCTGCTTACTACCAACAGATTTGCATTTCTGTATCTCAGTGTCACCAAACTCCTTGCAGAGGTTTGAAGGCTTGCTGTTCTCAGTTGGTGTAGGTCTGTGCTCACTCACTGGCTTCAGCAGGGCCCCTCAGTGGTGTGCATTTAAGGGTGTGAGTGGCCTTTCCAGAAGTATGGCCTCATCGTTTTTATGGATCACTAAACTGCAATGTTGTTGAAGGCACAACCAGCAACAGGAAAACACTGTCCCTAGTGTCACATTCAACATGTGGAGCTTTGAAAGAAATGGGAAAAAATCTGATTTCTGTTAGACCTTACAGGACAAAATGAGCCAAAACAGCAGAACCACTCCTGTCTGGAAACTTCATCAAAATTATGGTGGGACTGATTTGGCAGAGAGAAAGGAAAGGCTGTAGCCAAAGCACTCTAAGTTTTCTGGTGGAAAGACATCTGCTAATGAGTTGTAGCATGTTTTGGGTGGTGATATAGGACACTGATGGACATCAGTAAATGCTGCATGTTGCTTACTTTAGGTTTTAAATATTATTTAAAGACCTTGAGAGAATACAGTGGCTATGAAGTAGAAGATGATTGATCACTGATAGGACTTTAAAATGGATTTAAAATCCATAACAAAAATTGAGTAATATGCTCTGTATGCTTTGTTTTCTGCACTGGTTGTGAATGCTCTTGCAAAGCTGCTCAAGGACCACACTCTATAAGTTATGGGTTAAATAACTTTCTTATTATTGTTAATCTAATTTCCATTTGAACTTAAGCCCTTTCACCTGCCCATTCCTGGGGGAAAAGGAAATATATTTACCATAATTGAACTGTAGCTTAATTTCTTTAGGTACACAGTAAGYCAGTGATCTCTGGAGAATGTGCTTCTGTTCTAAGAGGCTTATGAACAGAGGAAGGCATTAAATAATAACACAACTTTCAGATATTTATGACTACAATGAGGTCACCTGACATTTGAGGCTTTATTTTTTTAATCTGAAATYGAATTAATTCAGGGTATTTGGTGGTTCTTAAAGTACTCAGTGCTTTTAAAAATTACCTATTATCTTTTCTCACCTTGTAGCAAAGAGATTTATGTAGTGCTCCACCAAAAGAAAGCTGTTAGTAAAGTACCTAAACTGTATGGGATTTTCTAGAGATGGTAGGATTTTGGAGAGTAAAGGATTTTTTACATAATACACACTGGAATGGTTTTTATTGTCCCCACATCAKYRTGAATKACCCTTCTTTACATATAAATCYACATCTGCCTCTCCCTGCTGCTGTCCCTGGTGTTTCTGATGGTCACTGTTACTCACATGTTCATGTCAGAAGGCAGCTGAGGAGCCTTTTTGGGCTGAGATGTTGTGTGCTCATTGTCAGGCCATGGCAGCCATGGAAGAGCCAGCTGGGACCCAGGGGCAGTGTGAGTGGGCCTTGAGGAGCAGCACAGAGCTGGCTGGAAATGCTTGTGCTGCTCACTGGCTGCACGCTGTGGCACTGTCCCWGCGTGACTCCTGCCAGGGACATTGCTTCTGCCACCACCCAGCAGGGGCTGGGAGCACCAGCACCTCCTGCAGCCTTCCCAGCTGGTTGGGTTCACCTCAGGCAGCTCCTCCCCTGTGCAATGGGGGAAGAATGGCTGTATATGGATCCGGAGATGTAATAACCTGCCTGGCCATGAGATTGCTCCCGTGACTCTGCATCTGGGAGTGATGCCACAGAACATCTATGTTCTTGCCTCAGCAGAGCACCCTTCGGAGCTTGTGGGCTGGCAGAAGCTTCATCAGGGTGTGGCAGCCAGAGGAATGCAGGCACTGAGGACAGGAGCTGAAGTAGCTGGAGCAGAGGGGTTAGAGCTGTGCTTTTGTGGGGTTGTGTGACCTTGTGTTTGTGATGTGACAGGAGCCTTGATCCTCATCCTGCTGCATGTCTGTGCAGAGCTTGTTTGCTCTGGAAACTGCTGGAGGGACTGTAAAAACCAGGGGTGCCACCTTGTATGTACCAGCACGTCCTGCAGGGAYGTGTGGGTGAGGACAGGGCTGTCCTCTCCCAGAGCCCAGGATTTCCCCTGCTGTGCTCTGGGGACCTCTTCCCCAGGCAGCAGATGCGTGGCCATGGCACATAAACATGACCCAGACAAGCAAAAACTGGGCTTGCTGCTCGTTAATCATCTTTATTACTGTGGGTCTGAGCAGTGATGAAATCCAAGTGCTCTGTGCAGGACCCTATGTCAAAATAAGCACTGTACTAAGAAAGAATTCTTAATTCTGGTTGTCTTAAAAGCTGAATAATTAAGGTGATGATAAAGATGACTTTTATGGTCCCCTCTCAGAAAAAAGGAGGAAACAACATGTATAATGTGCCCCAAAGGAAAGGGCAACTAGAARAGTTTTTTAGGAATAATTTTCACAAAACCTTTTCTGGAAAGGTCTTCCCAAAACCTTTCCCAGGGAAAAAAAACAAACCCCAGCTATATTCATAGCCTGGATTTTATTCAGTTCCTCACTATTCCAGCATGACTGTGGTTCTGGCTGCTCTTAGCAAAGTTAGGAAATGAGTTAGCTCCAGTATTAATACAGTGAGTTGCTTTTGGAAAGCCAATCAGGAGCTTTACACGGTGTTCCGAGATACCGGAATTCAATTCACAGGATTTGCCAAAGCTCTATTTTTATTTTGCCTTCATCTGATGTTATCAAGGTTGTTCATGTTCCAAAAATGGATGAGTTTAGCAATAGTTAGCAGTTGGTAATAGGAGTCAAGAAGACCAAGGCTTTTAACACATTCAGAATGTTTAATTTCCCCTCCATCTGATGATAATAAYTTAACATGTAAAAAGAAAATAACACAAAATTATGTGGATTTAAAAAACCTCCCACGCACCTTATGGAATTAAAATACTGTGTGGGCCTGGAACCACGAGTATGTTCACTAAGTATGATCTCCAGAAGCATGTTATATTTGAGAAAAAAAATTAAATGGAAAAATTAGTCGTTGCTGTTTTATCCAAACACTTCACTTGCCTAACATTCTGCTGTGCCCATTAGGTAATCACGCCATTTATCTTTAACTAAATTTATTCCTTAGGGTGGTATCTGTAAAATTTCAAGATCTGCTTATTCATTTGGGATGTTTCTATAAGTGGAACATAACATTGCAGCAAGTCTTGAAGCATGTCCAAGGAAAGGTCAGGTTTTGCTGARATTTTTTTACTTATCTGAAGCTTTTTCATGCCAAAATGGATCTGAAGGGTATAGTAGCAGTGTATTTCTGTCAGGTGGGGTGATTTTGGTTGTGGCATGAGGAGCTGGTTGGAAGTGTGGCTTCCCAGGCAGCCTTGGCACAGCACCAAGATGTGCAGTGAGCTTTGCAGAGTCACAGAACAGCCTGACGCAGGAGACATACCGGAGATAAGTGTGGGAAATCCTCGCTGCTTCATCATCCCAGGAGATGTGGAGAGCGGGGAAGGAACAGCCAAACTCTTCTCCGAGATGTTTCTAGGAAGCAGTGTCATAAATACATACTATAAATGCTTTCTGTRAGCTTTTTTTTTTGTTAAAGCGTGGGGGATAGGACTTGGAAATTGTTAAAATGAGGTAGGGTGGCCACAGCCTTAGTCTGTTCAGGGGTTCATATTAATGTTTTATTAAATGTTAATGTGTGTTTTATTAATAATTTTATATTTTATATTTTAAAATAATTTTTAAATTTATCTAACAGAAATCCAAGACAGCCTTGAAAAACTATTCCTTTAAATGGTACCTGTAGTGCTGTAAAACGAGAACAGCACGGCCACAGTAGCAAATGCTCCTGTTCTGATTGTTGTGACACAGGTACTTCAGGTTCTAAGAATTAGATTGGGTTAGAAACAAGAGGAGAAGGAGGAAATGCAGATTTGTAGAGCAGGAAAAAGATGGAGTTGAGCGGGGGGGGAGTCCTCATTTCCTATGGCCACTCACCTTAAAATGCTGCCCATTACAACCCAGCAGAGCAAGCACTCCCAAATCCAGAGCACTGTTCCCAGAGCCCTACAGGGATGCTGAACGTGCCTGTGCTGTTTGTAAATGCTCTTTATAGTGCCCCTGCAGTAAATATATCCCAGTGTGAAAAGCAGAAAATTTGTGTTGAAATGTGCTCTTTTTCCTGATCCAAAAGGGCAGCGYTGCTCGCTGTGAGCAACCTTTGGAAATTTGAGTTTGTCTGGAAATAACACTGTGGTTGGTAGGGACTAGAAATAGAGYAGAGTGTGGGGGATTTAGTAAGTGTATTTAGGGTACAAGAGTCAGTAAGGGGATGCAGAGTGACATGGCCAAGAGGTACGTACAGAACACAAATACATACAAACCAGGTGTCTCACACAGCGGTGGTGGCTTTACTAAGGAACCTTTACAGCACAGGCTGCAGCCATGAATTAAATTTCAAAGAAATTTAGCAATTGTTACTGTAGTACGTTTACTTTGACAGGTTTCATTCATAAACCTCCTGTACTAAGAGCACTTCACAAGGTATTATTGCAGAAGAGAGAGTAACTGTGAGGAGGTTTTTGCCAGGAAACGTTTCCTGGAGAAGGTAGTCGTGCACAGCAAAGCAGAAATACGCTATTTTTAAAAGAATTTGTATATAGAGAGCATCTCCAGGAAGCAGRGATGGAATGTTATCTTCCTTAGGTATACGCCTGTTAAGATATTTTTATCGTGTGCTGCAATCTAATGCTAGATCATGCAAGAGGGGCTYTGCACATTCCTTTCTCATTTCTGCTAGGAAATTAAATCCTGATAAGGTTCTATATGATGTCTCTTATCACTCTGTAGAGCAGCAATTTAAAGACCAGAAACACATATGGTTTTTCATCTTTATGATCCAGTTTTGACCACTGGAGTTTGTTTCCTGCTGCTGTTTTCACGAGGGCAGAAAACGCTTTGTCCAAAACCCACTTACTTCTCTGCTGGCCTTCAGTTTGAGGAATGCTCTGTTAAATCCAAAATACATGGTTGTAATGTTGAGCAGAAATTGGCTTCCTGCTAATGGATTAATACAAATAGTATTTGGGTTTTTCTTGGCTTTCCTGTTAGTTCCTCATGTGAAGGGTGGAAGGCCAGAAATATGAAGGAGCAGCATGAAGGCAGACGTGTGCCCTCCATCCTTATGTTCAACCTCATTTTGCACTCCCTCAATGTCATTTTTACTCTCCCAGACCCTCAGTGAGACAATTTTGTTACAGCTCCTGCTTCTCAACCTTTGGARTGTTATTCCAAAGCTAATCCATGGTTTGCTTTCTGAAAATAACACAGGGGGACATAATGGAGATGAATATCCAGTCAAAAAACTTAAATTGCTGCCTTTGAGGGTTAATCTTYAAATGTAATCTGCCTGCAAGTAGATTACTCTTATGGTCATTTGGATACAAATGCACTTTTAGAAGAGAATTATTTGCTCAGGAAAGTGAGCAGAGGGAATTTAGAGAAGATGTACAAAAATAACCAGGAAGCTCAAGGAATCAATTTATATTCAAGCATTAAAGTAATGACAATAAAACCTTRCCAGCAGAAGCTACAGAGGCTTCAGTGCCTTGCAGTAAAGCATGATTATTTATAAATAGGGGAGAGAAAAGCTTGAAGATGATTTTATTCCAGAGTTAGGTCAAATAACTGGTGGTGATTTGCAGCTGACCAAAGGGCAGCAGCAAAGACCTGTAAAAGTGGCAAGTTTAGGCATGATGAGGGAGCAAGGGACCATCCTGGCAGTGGCTGAGTCTACCAGGCTCAAGCTTAATAAATACAAGGTGCAGACTCCAAGATGGGCTTCAAAACAAGTAGGGTGGGGGTATTTTTGTTAGTTTAGGGGGTGAATTGGTTGGTTGGTTGTTTTTATGTTGGTTTATTTTTTTTTCTTGTTTTTAAACTAACTCAAGATCAGCAAGTTTAAACATAATATTTCTTCCAGAGTGTTGAGAATATAAGTACACATATTTTTTTTTCCTTTCTACATTTTTTTTTTTTTGGTTTGGCTGGTTTTTTACAGTTAACTGCATTTTCCTGTAAAGACTGCAGCACATGGGTTCCCAGGGAATAGTTCAGCTGTGTTTTGACTCTTAAAAACATTTTATACTTTCTTTTCCTCTTAACTTCAAGCATTTAGAATGCATTAGGGTCACTGGTTCTAGTGGGAATGCTGATGTTAAGGTTRGTTCAGGGGTAATTTAATACATTTATGAGGTGTTGGTATTGAAATTCTGGAGAAGCAAAGATGCTTGATTTGGAGTGTAGGTCTGGATAATTGTATTTAATTCAGGTTTGTGTAGGGAAAAGATAATTACAGGAGTATGCCATGTGACACTGGAATGAACATAGCAATAATGAAAGGAGAAAATTAAGCTCCTAACTATCTAAACATATATATATATATATGTGCATGCATACATTGTATCATGATCATGCAAAGAAAGAAGTAGAACAGAGTCTTTTGAAACTGGAGAAGGTTTATCTTTGATGACACTTCCCATGCAACTAGCACAAGGAATTGTTGATCCAAAAGGCCATGTGAACACAGCTGTAGAGCAGAAAAGGCATGGAACTAACTTCTTCCACTCTAGTAATAAATAAGTGATGTCAGAGCGCTCATTATTTTAATTAAATGAATGTACAGTCGTTAATAGTTACAATTCTCCATTCCCCCATCACGCAGACAGGAGGGATTGTTAATTCAGGGCTCAGCAATACAAGAGCAGCATAGCTCCAAGGCACCTCAAAAACTGGATGAAGAAACAACTGCTCATGTTGCTGTTTGGACACAGATTTGTAGCTTACCCATGGCAGTTGTCTTGATATTACTGCTAATAGTATTTTGCCTTTTCTCCTGATCACATAGGTCTTTACAGATACTCAAGGATATGTGCATTTGGTAAAACTTGGCATGATTTATATAGCTTGGAGCAATGACTAAGTTCTTACTTAATTAAATGAATTATGTAGACATTTTTTAATTGTCCAAATGCCAAACCAGATACACTGGGCTTTGGAACTCCTCCCTATTTTTAGAGCAATACTGACTCTGTTTCTTACCATGGTTTTTTTTTTTTTYTTTTTTTTTCCCAGGCTAGTAATCTATAATGCACTCAAGCTATTTTGATATAGTTATCTTTAATTAAGCACATAACTTCCTAATATTTTGTAAGTTGGATGTGATTCTGGATAGTATTTTAACGTGCCAATTTGTGATTCTATTCTCTCACTACAGCAGACAGATTGGTAAGTCATTAATTATTAGGGGARGGAAATTSTTCTGATGAATAAACAGGGCCTTTMAGACAGTGAGCTGACAGTGTCAAGCATCACTCAGGAGGGCCAAAATAAAGATTTCAAGGCTACTACTGGACTGCATGTATTTAAATCCCAATTGATAAAAACTGTGTGGTTTTAACAGGATGGCAATGCATCATATTGTATAATATCAGAAATATCCTTCCCCAGCACGTGTTAACCCTGTGTTTTGGTACTGTAGCACCCAGTGCCCTGTGAAAGTGAACCAGTTAATGCCTGCTGTGATTTATGGTGCTTTGAGCTGGGGAGGTCGTAACCATAAATATTGTAAAGGGCTTTGATTTCCAGATTATGCCAAACACTTGAAAAATGGGTCTGGCTGARATGTGTGACGTTGGGAAAGTAAACACAACATTTTAGATTTAATTTCCATTCTCTGTTGTGACAATTACGGATCACATGAAGAAGGGAGCCATCATAGCACGTCACATATTGAACTCGATGAAATCTATTACTGTATCAATCTCTGGAGTGGTTTTTCCCCTCCAGTGGGGCTCTAATTTATACCTGCTCATTCAGGAATAAATAGTGCTATTTTCTGACCTGTCATCTGTCTCACCTCAACTCTTTGCAGCTTTTACTCTGGCAAAATGATGTCGTTGAATGCTAAAGCAGCAAACTGTGTTAAGATTAATTTTACATCCTGGCCCTTAAAAATGTTAGAGCCATTCTATCCATCCTTTCATTGCTGTGACAGTGGATTTGCAGAGTGGCACATGTAGACACAGGGTAGGGACATGTGGATAGAAGGAAGAGACAGAATGATTGAATGAACACATAAATAAGTGAATTTGTGGTGGAGTTCGAGTTCTGCTACCACTCCTCCTGAACTTCCTGATCTCATTACCACCACCCAGTGGAAAAGTCTGGAGCTAATGCCAATTCCCAGTGCGAACTTCAGGGCTTCATCCCACAGAAATACCTACTGCTTCAGTAAATGAGCCCAAGCTCACTCATGTGAAGTTCCTAATTGACTGTGGAATACTTTTGATAATTTTTTTAGACTCCAGATTTTTTAAGTCTGGGAAAAAAATTGTGTGGATGTTGGCAGGGAAAATAAACTGTTTGTGGTAAATGGCCATAAATCATCTGCTATCCTAGATAGCAAAATTTGTAATTTTCCTATTTATTTTATCAGGTTTTCCCTTAATSCCTCCTTTATTTTTGTTAAAAGCTTTTCCTTTCTTAAGTACCTTGGAAATGTTGTATTTTTAACAAAGCAAGTTCTAACTGGAAATTTTTTTTAAAAATTTAATTGGTAAAAATGAAAAATTTGGTGCTCATTATGCAGTCAGCTCCATCTGCRGAAAAGTACCAGATGCAGAATGGCTGCTTGAAATCTCTTTGGATATTATTTACAGTGTTCATATGCTGTTTGCTTTRGTATCATGCCAGTTCTGTACCTTGCCTGCTGGATTTTAGTGAGCTTTGGCTGGTGGCTTGGTGGAATCACACCCAATCTGAGGTCTTTTGGCTTTTGCTTTTTGATTTATAGAAAGGTATATATATATTTTGTTAAATGAGTTTCTTAGTGTTGTCACTGAATGAGTGTTCCTTGTGCTGGATTGTTAGAGAMGTGAAGCTGAAGATTTTATACAGCAGTCAGTTGGGAGAAGTCATGGAGTGGTTTGGGATTGGAAAGGGACCTTAAAGACCATTTAAAAAAGACCATCTAAAAACCAAAAGCACCTAAAGACTCTCCTGCCACACACAGGTACCTTGCACTAGAGATGGGAGCATTGCCCCTGAGATAAAATCCAATTTTTTTCTTAGGATTTTTGATAATTTAATCTCATTTATTCTGTTAGGGTTTGACTTGAATGTTTTGTTTGAATGGATATTGGGAAACTGTAATTCCATGACAGACTGTTTCAGGGATTCATTTTCCAGTTGCTGGCTCCATTTGCTTTTCGCATAGAGACACTGTGTTTGATAGAGGATTTGCTTCTAAGGCTGTGTTTAACATAGCACAGTGAATTGCATTTTCAGGGTTTGAAATGCTCATGAGTGGCTTCTGCAGCCATCAGGTGTTTTGGCTTGGGCCATCAGGTATTTTCTGGCCTTTGCAGAAATATCCTGCTGTTTTTAATACTAATATAGTACATCAGTTACTTTTGGTGTCACCTCATAATTCAGTGTGTCATTTGCAATTTTATTTTAAAGTTTTATTTGTCTGGGTGTGTTTGTGGGGGTTTTTTTGT
>CADDXX010000572.1:407447-426198 GCA_902810485.1 Alauda arvensis
AMAYWCTWAAAATAYAGTTAATGCTTCAGCATACTCTGAGGGTAGCAGTGGAATGTACTGCTGAATAAATGGGTTTCCTCTCTTCTTTGCATTGCTATTTCTAATAGCAATGTGAAATTTTTCGGGTAGTTTTATGGAAATATTTCATGAGGGAGAAAAGATAATATTTGCTTGTCCTTCTGCTGTGCAAATGAGCCGGTAAATCGTCTGACACCTGTTTGTTTGGGAGATCAGTGAGTTTGCATCAACCAGCAGCTGGAATTAAGGATCAGAAAGAGATGAAAGCTGTTTTAAAGGACTGCTGCCAAAGGGTTGTGGGGTTGCAGCCTGTTGTGTCACTAATGCTGAGCAGGGGGAAAAGCTTCCCACCAACAGGATGTCAGAGATACGTCAAGTTTTCTTTATGAAACACCTTGGAGTGCTCCTGGGTATGGAAGTGTCATTGGCAGTGTAATTAGAAAAGCCCAGCAAAACGTGGTGGCTGCACCTCCAAGTCCCTGTGGTGACTGAGTGTGCCCAGAGTGGAGCTGCTTAGTAAATAAYGGAGARTTAGAGAAGGAAAAGTGGAGCTTTCCAGTGCTCTGGTGTCTGAAAGGAAACAAAAACAGCCAAGGTATTAATAAAAAGAAGATGYACAGTTACCAAGTGATGACACACCATTAGTGATTAACACTGGGATAGAACTGGAAAAGCCAGGACAAAGGTTTGCAYGTCCTTGTCAGTATATCCATAGCAGCAGAGGCACTGTCTGTGGTGTTCAGGTGCTGGGACACCTGAACCAGACAGACTTTGATAACTCTTGGTCAGTCAGGATTGTCTTGGAGGTGTGTGATAGGAGGCAACAAGTTCCAGTTAAGAGATGGGAAATCCTGATCAGGCACAAGGGCAAAATATAAAATTGAGGGTGGTCAAGCACTGGAAGGAGAGAGACTGTGGCATTTCCATCCTTGGAGATGCCCAGARCTTGACTGAGCAGCATTAATATAATTGACTGTGCTTTTAAGCCAAGTGTAGCACTAAATGTCCCTCCATCCTCAGCCAAGGTTACAATTTCACGTTTCATCTGTAGGGSAGAGTAGCTCTTAATTTAATCCTCTGTGGTGGGGTTCCTTGGGGAGTGAGGCATGTCCCTGCTGTGCCCTGTTCCCAAACTTTTGGGTTCTCCTGGGTGCTCTGGCTTCCCTGGTCCCAGCTGGCATCTGGCTGTGCCTGCACTGAGCTTCTCTGGGGAGCTCCTGCTGTGCCAGAGGTCCGAGGCACAGGGCTTGTTTCAGCTCGTGAGGAACAAATAAATCAAATGCAGCTCTTAAATCTACTTAGGGTTCCTTTGTAGGGATTCCCGAGCTGAGTCATGCGATTCGCAGTCAATGACCCGACTTGTAATTAAGAAAGATGACAGACTCGGAACTTGTCCAAAACTAATTCACTTTTAGCTCTCACCCTCCACAAATCGTGTGCATTATCAGCAGTATTTTATTGATTACACTTTTTCATATAGAAAATTGCTGGAGTATGTAACCCTAATTTTGGAAAGGCTTTTAAAAGGTACTCAGGARCACAGCTGATAGAGAAATTGAATTGTTGTCGTTGGAGCTGCTTTATGCAGAGGCAAGGAAAACTCAAGCCAAGCAGTTTCTAAAGCATTACATTCTGCAGTCCTTCAAAGTAGGTTGTTTCAAAGAGGGGAAAAAATGAGAAACAAACTGTCAGCCTTAGCTTGTTCAGCCCACAGAGCTCTTGCACTGTGGGATGGGCAGTGTGTGCTTCCACAGTTTGAGTATTTCCAGGAAATTGTTCAGATATTTTGCATCTTTTCATGCGGTGGGTATGGTGTGCTTATGGTTTGGATATATCCATATACTTAGTTCACGTTACAGATTTATGTTTTAATRTGTATTTTTATATTTTCATACACACATAATATTGTTGATACGTATTCTCTATATTCAAGCCCATTGTTTAACACAGTGGTGTGGCATCAGAATAATTTCTTATAGCTCTTGGTTGCCATAGAGGAAACATGAAGGAAGGAAGCACCAGAGTTCTTTATGAGTGGCTGAAACTCTCTCTTCTCTAAGAGGGGCTTTGTTGATTCAGAGTCTCCACTCAGCTGACTTGGGCTGAGCAGAGGACTGGCCTTGGAGAAGTTCCTGTGGAGCACATCAGTGCATGTGTGTGAGGATGTGGGTGTTCTCTCTCCCTCATGGCCATCACAGGGAGCAGGAGCTTTGAGCTCACTTGGAAGTGCCCTGGTCACTGCAGGCCAGGCWGGCAGTGCCTGATGCTGTGTTGCAGCCACGAGTTGGATGTTGGATTTATTTTCAAACCAGTTAGAAGAGCCATGTGTAATCACCTTCTTAAAAGACAAAAAAAAAAAATCCGTCAGAAGTTTTATGCATAGCAAATGTGAAAGCTACAATATGGAATGAATTATCAAATGGCTCAAGTTCAGTGTCTCTTTGAAGGCTACGGGAGGGGGGGTGTGTAGGGGAAATTACACTTGTATTTTACACCTGACAAATTGAATTACAGCAACAAATCTGTATAATTAAAATTCAGAGACCAGGGTTTCTTCCTGGAGTTGGGTAATTATAAGCAGGACTATACTTGAAGGTTCAAATTGCATTCTTAGAAAGAGTCCCTTACATGAATGTGACCTGTAGAGAAATCGGTGTTTTCATCTCTTCCTCTATTTTAAGACTTTTGAATCATAATGTAAAGTGACTCATCCATTATTTCCTCATCTCTTCATCAGCAAGATGCACAAAAAATTATTCCTTTGATTGTTTCCCTGCAAATGGGAAATCTTTACAGTTTCTTCTCTTTCCAGCACGCACTCATAAATCCAATTAACATTAATGAGTCTTACATGTGGGCATCCAGAGAGAAACAAATGGACCTTTTGTCTCTCCAAGTATGTGTTTAACTGCAGAAAATGARAAGAAGAAAAAGCTTTTGGTGAATCACTTTGGGTTACAAAGTCAGTGGCTCCCGTCTCACTTGGCAGTAGCTAGCACATTCCCCTGGTTCCCCCTCCCCTGTGCAGGGTCCTGTAAATGCAGGGTGAGCAGTGCTGTTGGTGAGGTGGAAAGCACTATTACTGCCTCCAGCTCCAAGATTAATTGCTAATAGGTCATGTTTTCAACAGARTGGCAGGATTGCAGTGGGGTTAATGTCACTGTGCTTCTGTCTCATGACATAACTCCATGGGAACAGAGTTAGAAATAAGTAAAAAAAATGAATAGCTCAGTGACCTGTAAAGAAGAAATACTCAGTGCCCTTCTTCAGAGGTTCTGTTGGCTCTCTGAAGAGCAGGATTGAYGTTGCAAGAAGTTAGTGACATTTTGTGTTATTCAGCAACATTCCTTGTTTACTTAGGGGCACTCTTAGAGCAGCTACGACTTTCCCAATGACACGGGAGGTCTTGATCATGCTCAGTGCTGTCAGCAAGTGAATGGGGTCTTAGTAAATTAAATACTGCCTCTAGGAAAGCATCTGCTCCTGTTGCTGGCAAAACAGCCTGAACACAGGGTATTTTGCTTAATTTAATTCGTTGCCAATTAACGCCAACATTTGATTACTGATTTGGGTATTGGGGTTGGGAAAGAGGACTGCAATTGAGGAAAGGTTTTCTTGAATCTGGCAGTGCTGAAGTTTGGGGTGGGGTGGGTGGTTCACAGCAGTGCCACCACCCACCAGAAGTCCCAGTGAGGTCCCCCCCTCAGTCCCTCACCACCCAAACCTGCTGTGTGTCCCCAGAACRCAGTCACAGCTGACATGTGAGGAGCTCAGTGCAGTATAAATACACTGAAACCATATGGTCTATCAAAACCATAATACCACTTCAGAGGTTTAGAAATAGCATGTTTATTAGCTGTAATCACTTCAGAATGTTCATTGAAGTGAATAGCTGCRAGCACTCAAGATGGTTGTATTTCCACACAAACCTTTCTGCGGTTTGGTTTGGAGTGGAAGTCACCATCATTCACCCAAAAAAAGAGCAGTGGAAGGCTCCTTGGGTGTCCCCTGTGTCTGACAGCCATCCAGTGGGATCATGATTATGCTGTGACAGAGCTGTAGACTGAGTGACTCCMTGGAAGATGATCTAATGTGTACATCCATATCAGATGCTCCATGCTTTAAAATAACTGTTGTTGCACTTCTCTGCCATGAAGGATTTCCTGAAACTATTACTGTTTKGCAACTGTGCTTCCCTTGTGTTATTTGAAATTAGAGCCATTTTGCCCTGACTAACTGCTGTCTCTTCAATGGCTGAAATCCTTCAGGTGTTTGTAAGCTGTGGGAATCCTCATTACCTGCACCTTTTCCAAGCTTGGTATGCTTAGCTGTTTTCYTTTCTCCATATATCAGTTCCTCTGGTTTTGTTATTGGCCTGGCTTTTATTTGAACTCACCCCAGCATTTCAACGTAAATCCTATCAAAATGCCTCCTCTTAAAAGGTGAAATGAGAAGAGTTCCATGGATGTTGCTAGTGGCTCCTTGGTGTGTGGCTACCTGGGGGTGGGTTGTGCAGTGTGCATTTATTGTGGCATATGCTTATTCTATCCATAGCCTCCCCAGCATCGTTGGGACCACTCACTTCAYCCTGTTCTTGTCACTTCCCTGTTCCCTCCTCCACCTCTCTGATTCCTTGCCACCAGTGCAGGGTTTGGCTGTGGGTAGAGCTTTTGGTTTCCTGGAGTCTCTGCTTGTGCTGTGACTTCTCTGTTGCCTTTGATGCCTCCATTAGGGTTTTCAGCTTCTCAAGAAGGTGCTTTGATGAATTCTGGGTTAAAACACTTGTAAGATAGGCTTGTTTGTGTTTTGTAAGAGTAATGTGATGCTTGCCAGGAGCTGACAGATGTATTTCCTTCTGCACTATTAATTGCTCKAAGTTGTGTATGTGTGTGGATATATTTGTTCTTTCTCTTGTGACAGAAGAGAATTAAACATGAGTTACTTCTACACAGAGACATAAGTTTTATTTGTGACCTCTTTGTCTTCTAATCTTTGTCTTCTTTTCCCCCAGTGTGTTTTTTCCTCTCTCTGTGGAAAATCTCCCTGGCTCGGTGAGCATTTTGWGTTGTCCTGCCTGGTGCCAGCCTCAGCTTGGTGGTTCCATTCATTTTTTAGTGCAGCTTTTGACCTCCCAGTCAGCTCTAGCTGACTCTACTTATGTGATTTTTTGGGGATGATCTGAATCCAATAAAGGTTTCTTTTTTGGGGGGAAAAGAACCCCCAATCTCAGATTTGCTACTTTCATGGCAGGTATTTAGAAATACATTCATTTTGTTGCACTTAGATCTCACTGTTGATTCTCATGTAGTTGTACAGTTTAATTTTCTCAATTTTGCCACCCTGACTAGATTGTCATTCTTATCACTTACCTACTGCAACCATCATTTCTTCATAGACTGAATGTTTAAAATGACAGACATAAATTGAATGAAGCTGAGCTTTGCAGCAAACAAATGCTAGTCACCCTAAATCCATTTTTACCTCTAAAAAAATATGAGAGCAGTCAAGATGTGTGGTTATTTAATCTGAAGGAGCATCTTGCTTTTGCAACATCCAATTCCCAGGGAATGCTGCAGACTGCCAGGCTGCAGAAATACACATTATTGTCAACTTTTTCATAACAGGATTAGCTCTTACATCTGCCTGTTCCCTTTCACCCTTCATGGCTGCAGGGAAGCACAGGACAGARCTGGATGTGGTTTTTTTTGTGTTGCTTTGCTTTGGGATGACCCTTCTGTTTTCTTCTGTCCCCCTTTCTCTGTGCTGGGGGTGAGGTCCCTCTAGGGTGGCCACTTTGGCTCAAGTGCCAGGCTTGGCCATGAAAAGAAGGAAAGGAAACATCATACAACTTAAAAAGGCAGTGCTGATGAATTGTTGTGCATACTAGAACGCTTTAAAAAAATGAAATAAAATCCTGGGGTACTAAGGTTGCCTGGTGGTTGATCATTTTTATGACAGAGCTCTGTATTTGAGAAATATGTGGAAGAAAATAAACAGATCTAGTAGAGTACTTCCCTTGAAGTCACTGAACACTTGTTTTAAGGGAAAAAAACAAAGTTCAACTTTAGTATTTTGTGCTTCTTGCTGCTTTATTTCCCTGTTCCATTTCTTTTACAGCTGTGATTTGGAGGACTTGGGGGCTGCCTATGTCTGTGTTACTTGTAATTGAGGAGATGATTTATTAAATGCAGTTGTGTTACAGTCCCTGCACTTCTTTATGTCTGTCTGTCCTGGGCTTTTGCTTTGCTTTTCTTTTTCATGTGCCTTTTTCCATATTTTTGCTTTCTGCCTATACCTCCCTAATGCTTGCCTTTTTTTTTTTTTTTTTTTTTTGAGCTTTATGCCATTTTTTTTCCCCTATCTTTCCAAGCCATTTTTCAAAACTGGATGCCATTTTAGAAGTAGATTAACTGCCTTTGCTCAGTCTGAAAATGAGAATTCAAGCTCTGAGCTTTTGTTTTGACATTTATGGTTTACATCAGAAGGGARGAAGCATTTTTGATTATGTTGTAAGAATAAGGTCTCTAATACAGTCTTAATTGCTTTGCTTGTTAATTTGTTAGACCTGGTACATATTTAATGATACCATTGCAGCTGGCATTTAGCTGATTGGAAAAACATGGCAATTTTTGTGTTTAGGTGTTGCAAATGAGGAAATGGTAAAACTGCTTTATGCTACTCTTATTTTGCTGCTTGTAAATATTCCCCATTTGTTCCTGTATTCAGGGTGTGGTAGCATGGCAGTGAAGAATTTTCTAGAATTTTCTTGCAATAATTTTTTCTTTTGCTTTTTGTTTGTTTGGCGGTTTTGTTTTGCTTGTTTTGTTTGTCTTTTTGGTGGTTTTTTAAGTTTTTTGTTTTTCTGGACAAGGAGATAATGGCAAAATTGAAGTTTGGTGTTTCAGACTGTTCTCCTCATGATGGTGAACATCTGGTTTGGATTCACTTTCATAACACAGAGATGCAAAGAAGTTATGAAAAAGTGATTTTGAAGAAATGAGAGGGGATGAGGGAGCAAAGTAGGGCTTGGAAATAGAGGTTATGGATTGCTTCAGCTGCAGTGCAGGGAATGCTGGGGTGGGTCCAATGGCTGGGAGCTGGGAGAGGGCAGTGCCCATGCTGGAGAGAAAGATGGACTCTTCAGAGAAGTCTCTGACTCTCTGCCCATTTCCTGAACACATCTCAAGGACTGTGGCAGGATGTAGAAAGTTGGGAATTGCTCCCTGTGTTGCACTTGCGAGCTCCAAAAAGGCAAAAAATGAAGGAGATGCTTCAAAGTGCACACTGAAAATTTAAAATTGATTAAACTTTGTGTTTTCTGGAAGGCACAGAGGAAAAAACAAGGTTGTGGAACTTTGGACTCTTCCTGTCAAGTCCCATTAAAGCTTGCTTGATCAGTGTCCCTGTGCTTTTTCCAGCTTGCCTCCCACAAGGACAGCATCTCCAGAGGACAGCAGCAATCCAGTACTCTAATGAACATATATAATACACAAAAACATATATAATATGTTTATATAATAATGTATATGTGTGCTAATTCTGTGCACTGGGTGTGCTTGCTGTCCTGTGTGTGTGCATGGGGAATGGCCAGCTCTGAGCAGTCTGGCTCCCTGTGTGCTCCCTTCATCAAGCTGATGCTCCAGTGTGTAGAAAAGCTAAATGGCTGGAAAGCAGCTGCCTTGCTCAAAAAAAAAGCCACTTAGTGAGGCATTTGCTGAGGAGGTAACATCTTTAAAAAATATTTARTGCTGCTTGAAAAAGTGACTTCATGAAATATTTAGGAAACARCTTCTTTGAGGGGAAAATCTAGCAGTTTTTTGTGCAGTAATGTTCCTGCCTTTTAATGTTGTAATCACTCAACTGGTAGGAAGAACATCTCTTCACTATTTAAATACTTATATCCACTTATCACCTATAAATACAGTTTGTACTGAAATATATAAATTGTTTAAAAGTGTTGGMTATCAGAGGAGGACTGGCTTCCTTACAATGGATTAAGACTGCTAATTGAACATGCCCAAATTGCTGAACAGGGATCATGGGCCTTGCTAGCCCTTGAACACAGCACTCCTGACTSTCATCATRTAACCAAAAAAATGGGGGTTTTGGAAAGATTCCTGCTTATGTAGTGCACATTGTTCCTGCTTAAGCTGTATTAAATGCCAATTTTCACTATTATATATATATATATATTTTAACAAATGCAGTGGCTTTTCTGTTTCCTTTCATGTTGCCTGCATGTAAATGAAATKAATCCCCTCATAAATTCCTACATGCACTCAATCCTGTAACATGCAGGCTTTTGTTGTTACTCTTGCRAACACTTCTTTATCATCAGAATTAYGTTTTGAGAGCAGGACATGTACCAGCCATTCCCRTCTCATCCTTCCTGAAGCAAAGTGTCCGTTTCACTCATTTTCAGTGTTTGCAACCACACATTACAAGCTGTCAGGAAGTGACAGCTTTTAAAATACACTCCTGTCTTGCCTTTCCAGTAATAGAATGCACTGTAAATGAGATTTCTTCAATGGTCTGCTCTCACTGGGCCATGGTGAGTGAGTCACATTCTTACTTGGATGTTAGTAATTYAATATTTATATCTATAAATCTGCCTTTGGATGCTTTAGGTGTATCTGACCCACTGAAGAGCCCAAAGATTGCTCCAATTTCTACCCTAATCCATGCCAGTGCCAGGGAGTCAGAAGAGAGATCCTACTGCCTCTGGCAGTAATTTGTGAATTTTTAAGTCAGTTATGGGGCTGTAGGAAAGAACCCACTGCCTTGGCTCTGCAGGGTTCCCCTGTGTTATCTGAGCAGACTTTTAGCCCAAGAAGTGATGTRCAGATCCAGCCAGCTTTGCTGAATGTTGAATGGCCTTGAATTGCCTCCAGCTCAGGGCAGGCATGAGGATAGCTCCTGTGTGTAACCTCCTGAGAAGCTGGGGCTGCCCATCTAAACTGCAGGAGCTGCCCTGATRTGGCTCAAATGATGGAGAACTATTTTTTTCCAGTGCCTGCATTATAATTTATTTCAGAGAGAGGCTGTAGTTTGGAAGGGAATCACCTTTTCCCCCTGTAGCACACGCTGGTATGATTTGTGTGGCAGTGCCATCACAGGGGAGCTGGATGAAACTAAACTTCTCTCTGGGATTCTACCCAGGAAAGGTCCAGACCAATGGCTGCCCTTTGGATAGCTTTGGAGAACGTGTGTTGGGCCTGGGAAATTGGAATGAATCTGATTTGCAGGCCCTGATCTGCTTATGGTCCATGTTTATTTACARGAGTTGCATCAAGCTGGAGATTCATCCTCTTGTGCAGTTTCTTTATAATGTAGATGTGGCCATATGTCTACATATAATGTAGGCTGAGCTATTTCCAGAATCAGAATTTTACTCTATAAGATGAAAGTGCAATTAGATGTTATGCTTATAACAGTGATACTGTTTCCTTTGCAGTGATAAAGCAAGACAAAATTAAAGCATATAACATTTTTTATTGTGTGATCCTAGTGAACAGCATTCACTAGGAGCAGGTTTTTTGTTTCAGGTGAGAGATGAAAGTGTGGGACAGGTGATGGTATCAAAGCCTGTAGTGTCTTTATTAATTTATATTTGCAGTTGGGCTTGCTTTTTCTCCTGTAGAATATTCATGTGTCCTTTGATATGAATTGGCCTGCTTGTCATTAGAACCAGTGGGGATCTCATTTAAGTAAACACCCAAGAATTAAGCTTGCAAGAAAAGCTCAAGCTATTCCAAGCATCTGAGAGCAGAATCAGTGCCATGWCTGTCTGCCTTTGTTCCCCTTGGATTGTGTCTTTCTGGCTTCATTTAGGGGTAATTGYATAAATGGGGAGAACTCTCCAGCACCTTCATTATCCATCCCTGCAGTCTCCAGATCTTCTCYCAGTGATTGCATCTTTAAGTAGTTTATCCTTTCCACTTTGCTTTATTGAGCTGAGTTCACAAAGCAAACCTTGTGATTTTCACACTGCATATGTTTAATTCCTAATCTCTTCCCATTTAGGATTGTATGAACCAGGTCAGAAAAACAAGGCACAATCTTTAGAAATGCTATTTTAAGACAGTTAAACCCTTACTGCTTCTCCATCTGACACTAGGCAGAATTCACTGCACAAGTTCAGTAATTAAGTTAAATCCCATGCTGTGCTTCAGGGCTRGGAGAGGAGCTTGGCACCAGCAGAGCCCCTCTTGCATTTCCTGAGCAGTTGTTCCCACATCACTGCATCAAAAATGACTTTGTGCYTCTGTCCAGCCTTCTCTAATCRCCTCCCTGGGACCCAGGCATCTGCAACAGCATGGAGAAAAAAAAAAATGGACTTAGCTTAAGGATTTAAACCCAAATAAACGAATCCAWGGTGCTTCTGCTCTGTCTCTGGGATGGGAGCTCTGGAGGAGATATTGTGGAAGGGATATTCTGGAATATTGTGGAAGGTCTGACTGCTCCTGTGAGCTGGGACAAGGCCAGGGTTTCTCCAGGCTGCAGAGCTCTTTGTGTGCCCAGAGAAGTGAGAGTTACTGCTCCTGATGTTTGTTCTKGTTTCAGAGTCTCCTCCTCACTTTGCCATCCTGAGCAGCAGAGGTGTTTCATCAAAGCTGGTGACAAAATGCCTGTTGACTTTAAAGCTTGGGCTCCTTCCTCTTAGTGTTGACTGTTTGTGTGAGGCTTTTCCCCATGATTATGTGAAATCTGTGCAAATGTTTGCTTTAGATGATGAAATGTGTACAGCATGAACTTCTGGGACATTAATGCTCACTATTGCTGTAGCAAAATGCTGAGATATGTATAAAAGGCTGCAGTAATTGTTAGAATATTGATGATTTTGTGCATTAAGAGACTTATATTTGTGAAATTAAGGAAGATAATATATCTGCAGACTCCTGGCTTGTTCAGAGAAAACCAGGAAGCGGCCAAGCTTAGTTTGTGTATAAAAGCATTTTACAGTGAGTTTAAAAGATAGCATTTTGCTGTCGAATGAGGCACAGGTCACTTGTACTTATTTTGAATTACAAGGTAGCAAGGCTGGTAGGGAGGCATTTTCCTGTTGTTGCTGATGTATAACCTGGGCTGGCAGCTCCCCTGAACAACTGGGCATAACAGCCCTGAATGGGGTGACTGGTACCTGCCTGTGCCGGCTCCTTCTGTTCAGCTGGCTTYTTGCCCACCTAGAAATTACTCAATAAAAACTGAGTGAAATGGATGAGCCTGGGGAGATCTTTATAAAACCCCTCCTCAGGTACCTTCTTTATTTTGGCTCCAACATTTCCTGTTGTTCGTTGTTACTGCTGATGTTATCTGTGAGGTTAAAGTTAGAGAGAAAAAATGACTGGCTTTTCTCAGTTATAAAGAAGTGGATCAACCTAATTTTCTCATAGATGTGTAAGGTGAAAGAATAATACACAAATTCGGATGTGAACTTGAAGTTTAATAGTGACGTGGCTAGGAACAGTCAGTTATGACCCAATAATGTTGATTGGAGGGGGGAATGTTGAATTAATCAGAACCAGCAAGACCTGAATTTAGAGCTCCCGTGACTCTCTTTTAAAAGAAAAACCAAACCAAACCCAGACAGCTCTTAATTTCTTTTGGCTTTAGTAAACATTGTGTGGGTTATAATTGCACACTTCTAGTGAAAAGCCATCTGTAATGCTGTATAACTTCAGAATATTCTGGCAAAAGTGTCACCACTGTGACTATYTGCTGCCACTTGCTATAGGTGCTCTGAAAACCTGGGSTTTGGTTGGKTTTTTTTKTTKTTGTTTCTTTGGTTTTTTTTCCYGTTKYCTGTTTCCAGCTTTAGATTTGGATGCAGAAAGACTTGTGACTGGCTCACTTTTCCCAGGTGCATGTGAGGAAGAGGGGCTGGCTGAGGCTCAAAGTGAGCATAAGGACCAGAGCAGTTCAGCACAGCTGGGTGCGGGAGTGGGAAGCCAAAGCCTGGAAATAGCCCTTGGCCATGTCCTGGCAGGCAGCAGCCCGCATCTGATGACTCCCAGGCAGGGTGGGAGGGTGCTGCAGCGTCTYTGTTGTGTGACATTGGAGGAACCTTGAGCCGATCTCGTTTTCTTTGCCAAAAAAGTGGTTTGTTAAAAGCACTTCTGTGTTGCGGCTTCTCGGATTCCAGCAGAAAAGTCCTGTAATTGAAATGAAGCTAGTTTGGTCTGTATCCTGAATGCATCTGTTTGATAATGTTGGGGGMAGGGGGAAGAAGTGTTAGAGGAGATAATTAGAGAAAAACTAATTAAATGCATTGCTTTGTATTTTTTATGAGCTCACTTTGGGAAAAAAATGTATATTAAATGCTTTTCACTACTGCCCTCTTCTCTCCTGCTCTCCTCTATTTCATTTCAAAGATGCAAGTGTTTTATGAGAGRAGATTTTTAAATGTTTTTTCAAAGCTTTGAGATAATTCTAAATATTCATCTTTTCTACCAGTTAACTGGACTCTAATCTTCCTGAATGCAAATTCTGATTAGGACATTCAGATATATGAAAGGCCCGAGATGCATTTAAGCAACAGAMTCCATCTGAATTTTGTCTCAACCTCTTAAAAGCTTCCAGTATCAGTTAAATACTGGGAATTTCTTGGAGAGAACAGAAATTCCCAGTACCTGATCAGCATTTCTGGATACATCTCTGATGCCTGGGGTTGAAGCAGCTTGGCAAAGGAGACAGATCTCTCTTGCCTCTGTCCAGTGCTTCTTCCCACTTGTGTCTCTTTGGTCTCGTGGAAAAGCAACAGAGCACACATGCAGGCAGTTCAGTGTGGAAAGCAAGTGGGGGGAAATTTGCCATTTTCCACGATGATTTAAAAGCTGCAAAGCTGTGATAAAGTCTTATTATCGCTGTTTTTTTGCATGTAATGTTKGTTGGCAGTGAAAATGGTTTTGTTCCCTACAGACTGCTCCCAAACTCCTGACACACCCCCATGAACAAGCAGCAGGTTCTTGTATCTGTAGTCCCACGGGAACACAGGTCTCAGTTTTTAGGGGTAAGAAAATAAAATGCAGTAATAGTAAAGAACTGAAACAGCACTCCCTCCCTCCCACCCCTCCAAAACCCCAAGCAACCCAACCCCCTCAAATTCAACATGATCTTTAGATAGGAGCACGGTGAGAAGCACGAGATCAGCTCCTCTATTCTTGTCTTGTTGGGCTGGAGAAGTGGAGAATCTGCTCTTTTCCCCATGCGTGGATTCTCATCTCAGAGTGAGCCCTGTTCCACTCTGCTGTGGGGAATTCCTTTTGCTGTGAACACTTCTGGTCTTTGCAGGTTATTCTTATAACCTTGGGTTTTTGCTTGGTTTTGGTTTTCCTTCTGTTTTATCAGTTTATGCTWAATTCAGAATCTGCCTGTGGAGTTTAGGACCTATAGCATTTATAAACACTAGTTTAAAATTRCAGTACTTTCTTTTTATTCCCCTCCCTCCAAATCCCTCAGTAATTATAAGAAGGATAGAATATTTTATCTACAGTTTTCCAGGCACGGTAATTTAGTCAAGAAGGTCACCTCTTTGCTCCTATTCAAAAATCTGGTTTTGCAACTTTTAGCATTGTATATTCCCGTGGGTGTTGGCCTAAAAAGAGAAATATGGTGAAAATTGCAGTGATTTTGTGGAGGTCTGCTAAGGATGGAAGAGTTTAATTGTTAACTGTTAAGATAATAATTGTTTTATATTAATACACCTTATTGACAGTTTACAAATAGATCAGCCTTGGAAGTAAGATAATATTAGAAGGCTACATGGGATGTTTCAAGTAAATATTCCTGGAAATGCACTGTGTGAGCACAATCCCACTCATCCCTGACACAGAACTTTGAAAGAGATGCTGGTGTTTTACATTCCTGTCTTTTATGACTAATTAATGAACATACAGACACAGTGCACCTCATATGAAGGGGTTTTTTGTGGGCTGTGGAGGATCACTAACAATTCTGGCTGGATTACATACATGGACTTTTTATCTGGCTTTTGATTTTATATGTCAATCTGAATGCAGTTTCTTTGGAGCACAGTTGGGATGAGTTCTGGGCTGGATGACAGACATTTTCACTTGAGAAGACAGGTATTACTCAACTTGGGGCAAATAAAGCCAGAGCAGAGTTTTGCTGTTGGGTGGAGGATGGCATGGTTCTCACTCTAGTTTATGCATGCTTCCTTTGAGTTCACTGCCAAGCTTAGAAACGTTTTTGGATGCAGCACAGATCTCACTCTTCACTGGAATGTGAAAGGATAGCTCTGAGCAGTAGACTTTGTATCGAGTCRCACACAGCCTGTCTGTGTCAGCCTCAAACTGCAGCTGCTGCTTTCTGTCCTGCCAACAGCACAGATCCAGCATTAAATCCCTTTCACCTATGTCTTCATATCTGAGCTGGCSCAGGCTTGAGCTCCAGCAGGGATTTGGTAGCATTTGGCATGCATAGACGTGGATGAATGCATCTTGGGCATCCCCTTTGGAGGCCATCCTTGGTTTAAGAGTGTGCAGGGGAATTAAGCAGAGGGTTGATTTCTGAGAAACAGAGGAGTGGAGCTGGAAATGCAAGGTTTGTCTTTAAAAGGCTCTGGCCCTCTTGAGCTGTAGCTCACCTTCATCTGTGCTGTGGCYAGCTATCCACTGTGATGAAATCATAAAATATGTGGGGTTTTTTGGGGGAGCCAGGAAAGGATTTGGGGTTAGAGATCCATAATTACATGACCTTATGTACATRTCTTATATGCTTTCAATTTTAGTAACTTTTGGAGGCTATATCAGGGAGCTCTTAAGAAGGCTTTGAGCACTGTTGGATTAGAGGCAAGTGTGATGGGAAATAATCAGTATGAATTACTGTGCTAAGATGGGGTGGGTGAGAAGGGACTGGAGGAGTTGACTGTGTTAGCTGTCATCAGCAAGTTGGGGAATCAGAAGAAGACATTCAACCATTTGTATATTTTTTGAATCATTGTTATTGTTGCACTGGAATAGAAAAGGGCCAGTGTATTTTTTAAGGCTGTTGTAAAGGGGATTTAAGAAGACTGCAGCAGGTATTTCTACAGAGGAGTGTGGAGATGCCAGCACAGAGCTGCCTGTGACCTGGCTGAGGATTAAGTAGAGTTGCAGCACCTCAAGAGAGACAAGGGGTAAAGGTTTGGTCGTAGGTTTATCCAGAGGGACACTTTCCCAGGAGAGGGAACTACACCTGGGAACAGCCCTGACAGCTSAGCTGGCTCATACTAGTGCAGCATAATGGGGCTCATGCTTTCATTCCCAAGGAGTTTAAATTCCACTGTACTTAATTCTTAGTTCCTGTCAATGCCATCATTTGAAGCAGCCCAAACTGGTTATTGTATTGTATATATTCACGTATTTGATTTGGATTACTGTTTAAAGTTTAATGTACGTGATTTAGTCTGTCACAGTAGAAACCAACATTTGAAAAAGGACACAGTTCAAGGAGAAGCTTGTAGTTCCTAGTCAGTCATGGCTCAGGTGTCTGTTCTCATGGCTATTACTGCTTCATCCCTCTGACTGATGAAGGCATTTTGGCATTTTTTGTCTGAGACCTGTGTTCTCTTTTCCTCTCCAGTGTTTATATGTTGCTCTAGGCTTTCTACTTTTAAGTTTTCTTCTTTTGTGTAAGTCAGCTTTTCCCAGATCCTGGRCTTGTGGGGATGGGCAGACATGTGRAGCTGGYTGTGTATCTGCCTTGACAAACCAAAAGGAAGCATTGCTGAGCAGTTCAGCTGGGAAATGACAGCAATGTATGTTTGGGCAGTTTCCTTTTCCAGTTCAGGGCAGCTCCAACATGGGACAGCATTCAGTAACCACACTATTCCCCACTGCTTCCCATATTGCTTGTGGAGAGMTCTAAAGGAAAAATCCCAAAGAATGAAGGAATGTGAGAGAAATGAAGCAGGATTGTTTTTTCCTCTGCTATCTCAGACTTGTTAAGGCATCCACCACAGCGGGGCAGCAGTCAGCAAGCGCAGGGTGTCTGCTCCTGCCTCCAGTGTGGGATGCCTGGCGTTCTGGAGGAGACCAGCGGTGGATTTCGATGGTCTGTGCGGTTTCTTTTGAGGCACACTCATGATCTGATCTGGATTAACTAGCAGTTGCTCGGGTTGGTGTGAATGAAGAGGAGAAAAACTGAGGAAGTGTGTTAKCAGCTGATGCTGCTGTCAGCATCTCTTGTCTCCAGTGCTCTCATACAGGTTGTGAGAAGCATTTTATGGATATGCACATGGTAAATTAGCCATGTCTGCTGATCTGCCAGTGGGAGCTCTATGTTTGAAGYTCTCCTGTTCCCTCCTCCTTGGGCTTGCGGATGTGCACAAGGCAATTTTCTCGCTGTAACCTGTGGTTACAAGGGGCTTTGCAGGCATTACAGGCTACATTCATTTTCACTCCCCCAAGGTTCATACTGAATGTAAATTCCCTCTCTTGGTGACAGCTGTGAGGTTTYGTGCCATTGACTCTTCAGAGTACATGGCAGGAACCTGCAGTTAATGCACTGCAGSCTCCAGAGGCTCCTTCCATTGCTCTTCTTCTTCATCAAGTCCCAAACCTCTCTGAGACTGGGCCAGGGTGTGAGTGAGAGTGTTTGTGTGCATTATTTCATATTGATTTTAAATGCTGTTAGCATTCTGATAGCCTGACTGATAAGGTGTTGGGTTTTTTTGAGATTAATCTATTATTTTGATCTTTTTAGAACTGAGTTTAATGGACTAAGGGAAATTTTACTTCAAAAGAACCAACAGCATAAAATTCAGCTTGTCACAGTGTAGCAGATGCCTTAATACAAGAGTGGCTTCTGCAATATCATTTAAATGACTTAAATAAGTGCATGAGAAAAGCAAAAGTCTTCGGTGAAGTATTTTGCAACATGTGCTTTTTCTGGCTTAATCATGCCTGTCCATGCTCTTGAGGAGGCTGCTGGGATTTACATGTGAATCGAGGGAGTTCATTATGTTCCAAATGACTCTTTCAGGTTTGGTCCTTCTATTTKAAAGCAGCAGTTATCCTCTGTAGATCTATAGCCTTGATTTAAACAATTGTGTGACAAATCCCATTAAGGTGATGAGTTTGTTATAATCTGTAATAAATCCTTTTGGAAACGTTGTGATTATCCCTGATGTTCTCTCAGCCGATAGATTCTATCACGCGGTGCAAGTAAATTAGTCTGATGAGGGAGGGAAAAATGAGTGAGGATCTGAAAGTCACATGTGCAGTAAAAACATGCTTGGAGTGTCTGGAGAAGGRAAACYAGGAKCTTCTGAATGGCAGCATTCCATGAKGGAGGGAGAATGAGTAAGAATCTGAAAGTCACACATACAGAGTGTCTAAGGAAGGAATGTGAGTATCTTTGGAATGACAACATTCCATCAARGCCATTAATAACCAGAGGGAAAGTAACTTTTCCTTCTCTTTGCTGTTTTGGGAAGGCAGCACTAGATGTGCTGCTGGTTTCWGTCCCTGTGGACATTCTCCTGATGTGGATCTCTGGGCTGAAATGCTCCCTTATCTCTGTGGATAACTTCCACTTACCATTTGGAGATGGACAATTGAGTATTTCCATATACAGAAATCCTGATTTTTATACATACACACTTGTGTGTGTGGCAAGGAGCCCGTGAAAAATCTGACCTTGGAGAACCGAAGCATCTGGCTGCAACATTATTGAGAAAAATGCAGTGCAAACATGGGGAAAAATGTAGTAATGTAGATAAATTAATTAATCTCTGCATGTCTTGGTAAGAGGCCCAACTTGTTTGTAATAAATCTTGGAGCTTTTTCAAGATGGAAGTTCTTTTGAACTGTCAGCTTGTATGTATGTCTGACAAAACCTGTAATTAGATTGGCATACTGAGTGGGTTCTGGCCTCACAATATTGAGAATGCAGAGTGGTTTCACCAGGCTGAGGATGGAATAAGGCTTCTATTGAAGCCAATAAAATATGTGTATAAACACAGTAGGGTTAGTATTTTATCTAAAAGTATGTGRCAGACTTGGCTACTGGTAGCTGGTTCTGTGTATTCAAATTATTTTAAATATTATATTATTGTTTCAGTGACTTGCAAATCTTGTGTTAAGTATGGATGAGTTATCTATTCCTGCTTTATCTTCCTAAAATAAGTGCAGGGAGAATGTTCTCTCCAAAAAAACCCCAGGTCCAGTGTCTACATACACTGGACCTGGTTATCATCCATCTCTACTTTATGTGTAGGTAAAATACATGTAGGTGCATAGGTGTGTTTTTTAAGTATGTACAGGTCTCCTGCTCAGCTTTTAACCTTCAGCTCCACAGTTTAGGTTGTGTGTCCCTAAACTATTTGCACAAATATTTTATTGTTACAGGCCTGCCAACACACCAACCTGCTTTGTTCTGCACATGTCAAACCCTTCAATGTTATGTTTTAGTAAAGCTGCTTTGAGTGGTCCTCACTGCTATAAAACCAGAAGTGTCAGCAAACTGCWGGTTCATTCCAATGTCCAAAGCATTYATTCTTTCTGCTAAAYCACAGAATCCTGGAATGGTTTGGGTGGGAAAGGATMATCTGCTTCYACTCTCTGCCGTGGGTGGGGCCACCTWCTGCTRGACCAGGTTGYTCAGAGTCTGGTCCAAGTTGTCCTTCCACACTTGCAGGGATGGGGCATCMRTGAAATAAAAAWAYATATAAAGTATATAAAAATATATATAAAATAAATAGCATTTTTGGTTGGTTGKTTGGGKTTTTTTT
>CADDXX010000572.1:426205-438559 GCA_902810485.1 Alauda arvensis
GARWAAATAAGAGASAARAATGTCTATGCCATGYAAAGATTATACATWTTAGTCTTTAATTTCCTCCTGCYTTAAKTCTTAAGTGGTGACCTCCAGACTGTTAGATGAGCAGTGAACAGGGCACAGAATAGTCATTGYAMTGTGTAATYATTTTTTTYCYCCTTTGAATTGTATGTATTGGAAGCAGGGATTTGTGTAGAAGGGTGAGGGGTCAATGTGTGTTTTCCAGGATGGCAGTGGGAGAGAAGAGTGAGGRAAGGCTGAAGAGGTGCATGGATYACCATCCMTGTTTSTAATGTGATTTTTAAGGATGAGTCGTGAAGGGAAAGTCTGCCAGTTCATTGTTTTCATTGTTTGTTTGGAGATTTACCAGCAGTAGCTGGGAAACACCAAACAATCAAAACATATCCTCTGGAAATAATGTTAATTCTAGCAGGGCTCTGGCCAAAGCCCTCTACCCAGCTCCTGTTGCACCCTCTCACCAAGTGCTCTGGAACTGGGAAATGCTGTAGAAACTTGTGTTCTGCAGAGTTGTGTTGTGTTGGAACTGGGAAATGCTGTAGAAATTAGTTGTGTTCCAGAGTCTGGCTGGTTCTAAGGTTGAAGCAAAGTCTGCTATTTAAACCAGTAAAAGAATATTCTTACTGAATGTCTTGCTGTTCATTGCATCGCTCCCAAATGTCTTGGAAATRGATCCAAAGCTCCAGAAAACTCCTTTGTAAAGTTCTTTTGGGGTTTTTTTCTGAGGATTTTGTCAGAGGATCTTTACTGTCTGCTTTTGAAATGTGGTGCCTATTACCCCTGATGGTTTTATTTGATTTTATTATTAGTTTTTTCCTTTTGATAAGGTAGCAGTTCTGTGGCTGGGGGTCCCTAGGTGTTTTCATAGCTTGCTTTCTCCAGCATAGCTCAGCAGATACCAAAAACTTTTGTTACAGCCAGTCCTTTATTTTTTTAAATTATTAGCTTTGTGTGTATTAGATTGTATTTTGCCAAACAAACCCTCCAGGATCCTGTGCATATTGAAGTGATGCTAAATATTGATAATTTAGGAGGAGCTGTCATTTTGCTCTATTGTTATACTGCACCTTCTTTAGGAAAAAAACCCCAACATTTTCTTGACTGTGTTCACAATATTTAGTCAAGCATTTTTCCTCCTAATTTTAGGAGGCAGTATCTTTCATGTACCCTCTCTCAGTCTCTCAGTGTCTCACTTTCTCTCTCACACAGCATTTAATTTCTATGTCCTTCCATTTGCAACTGCTGGGTATCTCCTAGAGAAAGAAATGCCCAAGATTACCAGAGCAGCAGGCAGCACTTTGCCAAAATTACTTATTTTTCCCCAATTTGCTCTGACTATTGTAGCAGCTTCTTAAGCCATCTRACCAAAAATTTCCATGTCCTTTGAGAGGAGGAGGCAAGATAACAGGAGAARAGCTGATCTGTCCTTGAGGATGCCTGTTGGGAAGCCTTTAAAACACTGAGCTTTGCTTTTACTCACCAGGCTTTCAACTGAAAACTCCCAAATTGACCTCTGGGTGTTYTGAAACCAATCTCAGAACACCGACCCAGAATTTCCAGATATCTCTCAGCCTGCCCTGTGGGAGGGCATGTGTTTCATCACCAGGAAAAGATTTCTGCCTCTCAGTTTTTTGTGTCACTGCTGATTCCCAGCGATCCCCACACCMACTCAGGGCTGSTTGGTGTGMTGAGGRTGCTGGTGGGAACACCTCTTTAAAGGGGGTTTATTTCCTTTGGTGCTATTATGTTTCATTAGAAGGCTTCGGGCWATRTGGAATGCAGAAATATGCTCCATTAGGTAAATGGTGAGTTTGTGACCTTTGCMTCTCTCTGCTGTTATTTATTCCAGCCACATTTGCAGGGCTCTGTGGTCTGCATTGCATTTGAAAACTTCCATGTTAATAAATTTGGCCTGACTAACTTTAGGAATTTAGGTGCTTACTTATTTCCAGGTTTAGATGATTAGTGTGATTGTTACGAGTCTTGCTCATGACAAAACCATTGGTCATCTTTCAAACTTCCAAAATGTTTGGATTTGTAAGTGTGAGTCTATGGATTGTCTCTTGCTATCTATTAATTTTTAAGGAAATACTTCCTGTTTTTTTACCATCTGTCCTTAAAACATAACTATGCAATGCTAGTTTCAGGCAGGCTTGGACATGCCCCTGTTTTAAGTTAAATAATAAATGTGATGCTTGTGTAAGTGTGGATCTGATAGCTCAGCAGCCTTTAGCAGCAGCAGGGGGACAGAGGGCCCTCCAGGGATGCCTTGTGTCCTGTGAGGTTCTCCACTCATGGTTTGGGCTCCTCCTGAAGTCTCAGCCTTGTTTTAGGAGTCTCAGTGGCTGGGTGCTGTTCTTGGATCTGATTCAGCYGGGGTGGAAGCCCTGGGGAATAAATATTGCTTGGGAGAGCAGAGAGCTCTCAGAGACCCATGAGATGTGACAGCATTCTGCTTAGCTGATAAATTGCAGTGTAGCAGGAAGGATGCTACAATGAGTATTGATTTCTTTTGTGCATAGAACTCATTTTGCTGCAGCTTGTGAATTGCCTTCATGAGCTGACAATCCATTAAGGATCACTTTGTGTGTCTCTTCCTTCATTATTGCTTCTTTTACTGCTTTCTGCTTTACTGCCTTTAAAATACATTCTCAAGGCAAAAATAAAATAGGTACAGGAGAAACTCTAATAGGAGCAAAGCAATTTGGCTCTTGGTAAATTACTTTATTGAAAAAAATATTTTAGTAGGGGGCAATCTAAAAAGACAATTTCAAGGAGCTAAACATGTTATATTAAAATTATTTTAGAGTAGGGTAACTCATCTAATGATTGTAATTTTGTGTCATGAAATGCACCTTTTATTGTAAGGTTGGTTTTTTTTTCTCTTTCCTGAGTCTGAAGACCTAAAATGACATAATTTAGTCTTGTCCATTCTGCATGGCCAGTTGGTGCCTCATATTCTGAATATGTGCCAATGATACCTGCACAGATGCAATGCTTGATGTTTTTCGTGGACTGGAGGGTTGCTGCTTTTTATTCAGAGTGAACAGGGAAGYAGTATGTTCCTCTACATTAACTTTTTGCTACTTCAAGGAGTAAACCGGGGAAGTTGTACGTTCCTCTACATTAATCTTTTTGCTACTTCAAGGAAGTAGACAAGTTTTGTGACACAAATGCATTAACAGTAAAATAATATCTTTTTTGCTCTAAAAAGTGGTGTTTTCCTTGGATATGTAATCACATTGATCAGGTTTTGTCATTATACAAAGGGCTGTGATTAAGAATGTTTAGATAAGACTATCAAATATAGGACTAGCAAATTAAGAGGACCAGTGCATTGTGGAAGAAGGCGTATTAAAGATAGTTTTTTAACTTACAATAACTTCCCATGTGCATTTGTTTTGTGTGTTTTTTGGGCTGTTTTGTTTGGTATTAGGCAAGCCTTAYCCTCCCTAGGTCTCCTGCTAGCAGTGTCCCAGTCTCAGGGATGCCTCTCTGCTGAGTGATTCGTGATCTAGTGGTGGAGAGCTCCACTGAGAGCTGGACTCTGCATTTTTAGGAAGCAGATGTTGCTCTTCAAAGCTGTTTAACGTGTCCTGTGGCTGTTCAAATTTAGTTGAATGTATTYAGCCACACAAGCAGGGTGGCTGTCACATCACAGGATTTTTGTGTTTCCCTGCTCCTGTCCCCCAGCTCGGACATTTGTGCMGAGGTCTGATTCATCTGCCTCCTGCAGCTTCTGGCAGATCCCAGGTTCTCCTGCCAGAAGCTTGGCCCTGGCTCCTGCCAGGAGCTCTCTGGTAGGCAGTGACCTCATTAATGGCATCTGCTGGCTCTCAGTGCAGCASTGCTCAGCGCTTTCCACCCAACAGTGACTCCAAGTGCATTAGGCTGAGTTGTTTTGTGCTTGGCCACACTCTTGATGCTGCTTCTCTCCCTCCCATCTCTTCTTCCTTACGCTTCAGGTTTTGGCATTGGCTGATCTGTATATTCTGCTTAGTGACCCGAGGATTAATGTTCTAGTCACCATCTATTTAAAAATATATGATAGTAATTGAAGCCAGTAAACACCATTTGGAAACTTGACTGTGTCTTGGTTTGCTTGGAAGACCATGGCARGGGTGCAGAGATAAAATTAAATGTTTGCTTTCCTTAAAACACATGATGGTGTGGGTTGCACTACAGGCCTTCAGCCCCATCTCAGGAGAGGAGAAAGAATGAATAAGTAAGGATTTCCCAGGTGATATTTTCTGGAATGGGTTTAAATCTTTCCCATATGTCATACAGATGAATTTGGGATTATTAGTAGATATACAGGTGAGCAAAATTGGTAGCCCCTCTGCCAGCTGCACATGCCGAATCAGGAAAGTTTTATTTTGGTAAATCAGTTCYAGTGCAAATAATTCCTCAGCTTCTTTACCTAAGGTATTTTTTGTAGTAAATGGTGTTCTCCTGCTGATAGGATTAAACATTGTAACTACTGGACTGTGGAAGTGGCTCTAACTCTACCTGCATGGATCCTTTGAAAACATAATATATTTTTTAAAAATACATAGAMGAGAGCTTGGATGCTGTTCATAAGCTCAGCAGCAGCACATTTTTCATTCTATATTTATCTTGACCTGACTTTGTTGTCTGGATTTCAGTTAGATTTGTTTCCCCTTAGTAACAACTCTTTTTTAATTTTACTAACGGGAAGAGCTTTTTGTGTTGGGATATTTTAGTTTTTGGTTGGCTGTTTTTTGGGGGTTTTTTTGTTTTATTTTTGCAAGGGGATTTGACTTTTATTGGTGTGTAGTACTACAGCATTCACTTTTTTTCRTTTGTTTAGGGTCAAATCCTTGGCCATGTCCATGGAGCATCAAGAGACACAGAAATAAGAGGTTTGTGCCATTTCTGCATCCCGTTGAGTGTCAAGGGGGCTGGAGGCACCTGCTCAGGTCCTGTGTCAGCAGACACCTCCCAAATCTCTTCTCCTCCCTGCTGGTTGTCACTCAGGCAGTCAGACACGGGCAGCTGGGGTTGGAGTGGGCTGTGATCTCCTTGCAGTCCTTTGGAGACTCCTGTGCAGGATGGCTGAGGAACAGCCACTTGTTCTCTTTCCCTGTCTGCACCTTGCCTCAGCCTGAACTCTCTGTGATGTGTTGGATTTCTTGGGCCAAACCGTGGTCACTTGTGTGGCATCGCCACTCTGAGCTCAGAGCTGTCAAAGTCAGTTTTCTCACTTGTGTTCACTTGGCATCCTGTGGTTTTCCACCTCTGTTCTCCTGCTGGTGTGTGTTACATGGGATAGTGTTTGCTGTGTGAGCGTGTGCGTGTCCTTTGTAGCAACAACTCCTTTGGTGTGGCTCTGGGGCTCTGGATAATCTCAATATCCCCATTGTGAGCCAAAAATAGTGAGGGAAAAAAAAAAAGTGAGATCCCTGGTTTTGTGCTGAAATCATAAAACTGGCATAGATTGGAAGACTGGGTTTTTTGGCTTAAAATACTGGATAGCCTGAATTTAATACATGCAGTACACAACTGTTTTGAAATAAAAATTAAGGACTGTAAACTCAGTGTATGAGTATAAAAACTTTGCAGTAAGCAAAATGTCCTCCCCCCCAAAAAATAACCCAAAAAAACCAAAAAACCCAAACAAAACTCCAAACAAACAAACCAAAACCCCTGCAAACAAGCCCCCAACAAAACTGTCTGTGGTGTGGAATGTATGCTGCRAGATGCTCAGCAAAATGTAGCACTCCAGCTTAGCTCTACCAAAGTGTTTAGCAATAAGAAAAGCAGTAGTTGTGTATTTCTTCACAATGCATAAGGATTTTCTTCAATAGAAAAAGGCAAACTGACCCTTGCAGGGCCTTTCAGTGGGCTCCTACAAGCTGTACCCAGAAGTTGATGGAGCAGTGGTGGGCAGAATAGAGAAAAAAAATTCCTATTTCCATTGAAAAATTCTTTTATCTTTTGTATTTACCACTTGTAAATACAGGCAGTCTCCCCATGCCTTTTCTGTTTGTACTGATGTGCTGTTTCTGTTTCTAATRTTTCTGTTTTCGTTTGTGCAGAAGYAGTTTTAMTATTCAGGACATKAGTACATTATCAGTTCAGCAGTACTTGTGGTTTTCTCCCAATGCCATTGCTGATTGTTAGACCAGTGCCTCAGCCAAAATCAAGATATTTTCATAGAATCTGTTACAGTTTATGATTTAGAGGATTGAAGTTGGTAACTCCTCAGACTCTTAGGTTAGTTCTTCTGTATTCACAGTGCATTAGTGTAATAGTTTCTCTGTCAGATAATTAATAAAAAAACTCTTTAGAAGTGTTTTTTCCACAGAGTCATTCATCTCCCAGTTTCTACTGTTAGCAGCTATAAGGTCACAGGGATTATGCAAAGAGAACAAATTGCTGATGAAGTATTTGGTGACATGTTTTTTCCTCACAGACATTAAAATTCCTGTAAGTTTGGGATTGGCCACTTTTCCTTTTAATATCCCTTTGCCTAAAGGAAAGTCTGAAAGATAAAAGAAAAATAGCTGTAGTGCCATGCTTGGATGAAGCAGGCCTGCTTTTGATTTATATTTATTGGCAATCTTGCTGAGTGTAAGCTTGTGCTCACAATTCCTAATAGGCTGTTTTTAAGCTGGGCTAGGCTTTGATGGCTGAGCGTGCCAGTGAGCTGGACATGCAAAACCACAACGTGTGGCATTTGGTGACACTTGTGAAAAGGTTTAAGAGGGAGAGCAGCACAGCAGCTTGCTCTGCACAAAACTAAATCCAGCACAAAGCAGTGACTTTGCCCAGGCTGAGCTTTGTACACACAGCAGACAAGAAGCAATGTGTGCTGGAATTCCACAGTTCCCGCCACAGAATGAAAGGGGGAGGTCTGAAGGAAGCAGAGAAATCAATATAAAATAACCTTTAGAGGGGAAAAGTACTAATTTCCCTCTGATTTTAATGAAAAGAGCAGAGCAGATGTTTGCAAGGTGAGGCAGGTGATGTGTGGCAGTGTGTGGACCTGGTGCTTGGCCAAGGCACGAGGATGCCCAGGGCCAGAGGAAGGCAGACAGCTGAAGCTGTGAGTGCTGGCTCCATCTCCTTGGTCCCCGTGCCTGGAGTGTGCCCTGTGATGCAGCCTGGCAGCAGAGGGCTGGGACAGGATGTTCTCTGGCACCATCCAGCTGTGGCCTGGCTATTTTAGGAGATACTGATTTACAAATTACACATTTCAGTAAAATTCCTTTAAATTCTCCTTGGGAAGTTTTGCTCTGTTAAATCTGGTTTTTGTGAGGTGTGCTGCTTGAGATGCATTTAGCCAGTTTGAATAAATAAAATCATTAGCATGAAATRCACCCATTGATTCAATTTGAGTTTTATTTAGTTTGCCTTAAATTCAGGTTTCGTTACTAGTAAGCTGATTGCCTTAATTCAGCTTTATACACCAATAGTTTAAAATACTTTTCCTTCATAGTGTCRTGATACTGAGAAGGAATGCAAGAAATGCATAACTAAGAAAAYCTTGAAATAATATGAAAACAAAAAAAAGGGTGGAGGAATTTTAGGGAAAAATTATTAAATGAATTATTATTTAACTAACTCTCAGTAACACAGGTTTAAAATACTTAACTCTTTGAATCGTGGTGATTTGGACTGATTGAACTGCACAGCAGCTAAGTTAATGGAAGTTAATTTTTGCAGTATTTCTAGTTAAATCCTTGCCCTTTGTTCTGAAGTTCTTCTGAGTTTTTTAGGGCTACATAGATAATTAAATCCCTTTTACCCAGTTTAGTCTGTGAGGTGGTGATTGAAAGCTGGGGATTAAGCAAATATTCGGCTTCGCTTGTTCGAAACTGCAACAGCCATATCAACAGAAAAAAGCACCAATAATAGTTGTAATGCTGATTCCGTGGTGAGATGCTACTGAACTTAGCAGGTCTTTTCAGCTTTATTACTCAGTCTTTGATTTAAAACTTGCAGTTGGTCATTAAGGCACGTGGTCAGGTTTTATTCTGATACCCTCCTGACAGGAATTTTTAAGGTGGCAGATCCACGTGGGGACTGTGTTGTGAAAGAACATGCAAATATATGAGGAGACCCCTGGGGCTTTTTGAGGCTGCTCTGTGCTTCAGTGAGGATGTTGGCTTTGATTTCTGTGGCTTCGTGATTTAACCTGGATGCAGGAGGTGTGAATGCACCTCATGAGTTTATCCTTGACCTTGAACAGGGAAGTAAAAAACCCAAAAAGTTTAGATGTGAACACAATCAGTAACTATCAACCCCCCTGAGTTACTTGCAGCTTCGGTTATCTGTGGTGCAAAAAACCAAAAAAGAAAGAAACATTTAAATTAGTTATTTTATACATATTTTTGTTTTGGTGTATACATCCTTGGGAAGCTAAACTGTCTGTGGCACACTGATTAGTGGARTGGGACCACAATTTTTGTCTGTTGACTTAAAGAGATGGTCCTGCTGAATATACTGAATGTAACAGTGCAGTGGTAATATTTGCATAGTTGAGTTATGAATATTAAAAATATTATACTGTTAAATAATTGAAAAATAAATTAAAAGTTTTATAGCCACTTGGTCAACCAGAAGGCAGCCTTAATCTGAAATGTGACTTCTGTTAGTTTTTACATTCTGAACATCTATCACCAAAAAATCTGTGTGATTGCACATAAATATATCCTGATAGGCATGAAGCGGGTTTTTTTCCTCCTCTCTAATCATTTTTATTTCAAAGCTTAAAAAAATTATTTACAAATTAAGAATAAATGTGCTAAGTTTATCTCAAAACCAGGACTTGAGYCGTAAGCATCTGAAAAATGATCCCTTTGGAGTGGAAATGAGCTGTGATRCAGACAGCTGTCATTGCTTTTGCTGGGATTTTCCTGTTGTGGAGCAGTTTCTKCTGGGCAGTCTGAGTAGAGGCTTCCATTTCCATTTTCAACCTGCTCCATCCCCCTCCCCACACCTCCTGTCCCCCCTTTTTTGTGGTGGCAAGGTTGTGCACTCCAGGCAAGAGGTGCCATTCACCCTGCCMTGCAAATTCCTTGTGTGTCACGCACTTTCTTTTGCCCCTCAGGCTCTCCCTCACAGCAGAGCTTTGGGCAGCAGGGCTTCCTTCCCCGGCCCATCCTGCTGTCCCCTCACCTTTGCCATGACCAAGGGATGAGCTGGCCCTGGGTGTCCAGGGAGCCACTGTGAAAAACAGCCAGAACTCCCAGAGATATGGTTCACAAGTCATGGTAAATCTGTTGGGTTTCTGTAAAGTTGTAGAGCTGGTGAAAATTCATACACCGTATTGGATAAATGTTACATGTGTCAGTATTGCTGTTTTTTTTGATGGACTTTTTTTGTCATGGACTTTGGAGAAGTTTGAAGTGTCACTTTTCCCCCTTTTTCTGGAATTTTTTTTTAAAAACATAGCTTTGATGAGGCTCTTGGAGGGGGTGGAAATTACATATTTTGATGTTTTCAAGATATTGATGTGTTGCAAAACAACTCTTCCTAGTGAGCTGCTCTTTCTTCCCAAGGTGTGTTTCCCTCTTCAGTACTAGATAACCCACTTCCAGCCTGGACAAACTCATTTTGTACAAATCTATCCAGATGTGCAGCTCCTTTGCAYATAATCCATTGGATGTATGCAGTGTGTAACTCAGAGAGGTGCTGGAGTGGTCTGATGGCAGCAGACTTCTGAGAAAGTCACCCACAAAGGAGGACAGGGCTGGACAGTCTTGGGAGACAGGAACAGTGCTTTGCCATGCTTTGTCCAATTGTTTTAAAACCAAATGATTCAGTTCTTTCTGTATGCATTTCAGATCCATAGAAAGAAGGTAGGAAAATTATGGTTTGGGTTATCTGATAGATCTTAGAGTGTTCATTTTCTGCTAGAAGACTCGACTCGTTGAGAAGTCATCAGTACCTCCTCAAGGAGAACCTGGGTTTGAATCAAATATCCCATAGGCACATTGCCTTGACAGTTTTATTTTGTATTTAGCCAGATCTTCTCATCTTTCTTCTCAGGCTGTGGCTTTCAGTGAAATGATTGTACTGCTAAAAAAATACAAAATTGTGGTTGTAGACCCTTGTTCAAGCAGCCCATTTGCTGAAGGACAGAATCCTTGATAGAACCTTTCAGAAATTAATAACCTCCCCAACAAGTACTTAAATTCTAACCCCAAAATATTAATTAATAAATTACAGAGCCGTATTTTCACAGTTTTAATCTGTTTGCCTTTGGTTTTAGATAAAGACTCCCTGCTGGTTTGGGGTTGTTCTGTTCTGCTCGAGATAATCATCAAATAATGGCTAATTCAATACAATGATCAATTCAGTTGCAGATTAGTGTAGCATTCAGCAAGTGAAAAATAAATATCCCAAAACTGTACGTACCCAAAGTAGTGTTTAATTYTAATACAAATTATGCTGGATGTTTTACAAATTTGCATGGCTTGTTTGCAGTCTCGCGGTCAAACCGAGATAATGAGATCTAAACACCAGGATTTGGGCTRAGGCACAAATAACTCAGGGTCTCCAAAGGCTTTAGGCTGCCTCACTTTAACACGTGCAGCTCTCAAATTTTGCGACTTCAATCCCTGATAAACTGGAKTTTTTAAAGAATGAAAAGAGCTTATCATGCAAGGAAGAACACTCAGTTCATTGTTCCAGGTGAAGTCTTTTGGAGGTGATTACTCTCTCACAAAAACATTGTGTTCAGTACTCTTGTGGCACAGGCATCTGTCACTCAAGCAGATGTCACCCCATAAACCTGAAAACACAACTTTTTTTTCCCRTTCTCTGTGGATGAGTGAAGCCTTCAGGTTGACACACTCCGTGACATTTGTTTAAGTGACAGATGTTCACGTCTAGTAGCCCTCAGTGGGGAGGTGACCCTGTTGTCTTAGTGGGAGTTGTGTGTCAAGTGCTGTAATTATTTGTATGCAGAGAACGTGTGCCTTTATGAARGCTGAAATTCCTGAGGATCTTTGTACACTGCTGGCTGCTGTGTGTGTCAGGGAGAGATTTGGAATCAGACAGCAGCGTTTCATTGCTTGGCTCTAACCTGCCCTAAATAGAGCAAGATTAACTCAATGAACTCTGCAGATGTAAAAAAACCACAGAACACCTGAGCTGTAGAGAATGAGTGCTGTAAGAGCAGGCCCAAGATTGAATTTTTTTGCGCCTGTGCTTTTCTCCTGAATGGTCTAAATATTATGATCACTCCAAAGTGGAGGATTCATTTGCTGAGGAGTGCCAATAGCTGCATTTACAGAGACTGCAGGCAGAAGGCTTTTGGTCTGAAGAAATGAAATCTCCAGACTTTTGTGGTCAGTTGTAACTCCTAGTGCCTGGTGCTGTCCTCGCCAGGCAGATGTTCCAGCATTGTTTGCACAGAGCATTGTCTAGGAAAGGTGATGGGAGCTTTTTCAGCTTCTTGAGTTGGCTTTTGGATGAGTGCATTCACTCTGGGAAAAATAACAGTTCAGATGGTTCTTTCTTCACTGCTGTTGTCTTTGGTAGTCATATCAATTTCTGTGCATATATTCTGAATTTAATGTTTGTTATTTGTCATTAAACTGAGTCTCCAAAATTTCCTCTTTGGACAGGCAGTCTCTASTTAACCCTTCCTCTTGGGGCACGACTCACCTCCATTCAGTGTCTCCAAGTCATTTATTTCTGCCTCCCCTCAGCCCCTTTATTTACCAGCTTTTCTTAAATCTGCACCCAAAAAATTCTGTGACAAGTTAAAGTTCTGTGTTCCTAGAACATCCCTGSCTGTGGTCTCCAAACTGCCACCTCAGGCTTCCAGCTTGATTTCATGCTTCCTAATTTTCCATAGTGGAAGAMACTAAACATTCCTTTCCTTTTCACCTTCTCTGTGTCATTTCATAATATGCAAATCCTAAGGAACRTACATCTCACATATATTTGGGATTACTGAGGTGGGTTTTGATTGAAAATTCAGAGGCAGTRCCTTGAACACTTTGATCTTTCTAGATGAACTTCTTGCAGCTGTTATTCCCAAGTCTTTGTGAAGCAGCACAAAAAGCCTAAACCTTCTGGTTTACATTTGGCAGTGACACCTGGTTTTGTTGGTTTTTATTTTAAAAGTTTTACCAGGAGCTTTGCAGTTGAGTTGGAGGTGCAGTACTGAGGTCAGTGTACCTCTGGCACGTTCCTGGTGGACAGCAAGGATCTTTGGCTCTTCCTTCCAGGGAGAATCCTGGGGGTGGTGATGGGCCAGGTGGATGACTGCAGCAGGAATTCAGTGGGATGGGTGCCTGAGCATAAAAGCAAACAGAAATTTTTAATTAAAAAAGAAGGTCAGCAAACATCTGT
>CADDXX010000572.1:438804-459539 GCA_902810485.1 Alauda arvensis
TTAATATTTGTGTGCCTTAATTTCTTGTCAGCAGACTGGGATTAACAGAACACCTCTGAGGAATGGAGTGAAGGTTAATGTAGCAGCATTAAGCACTACAGAAAAGCTATTGAGAAAATGAATAAGGCACTGTCCAACTCTCAATTTGCATTGTGTGCAGTTCCAGGTTTGCTTTGCTTCCCTTTTTGCTGCAGCTCATTTGAAGTCTGGGTTGCAAGTCTCAGGCTGTTGGCACACAAGTTTTTGTGGGCAAAATCTTTTTGTTGACTTAACAAGTCAGTTTTCTTAAGTGAARTTTTCAGCCATTTTTAAAAAATAAACAGTTTATAGGCCCCAGTATTGKGGTGTTGCATTAATCATGTGGGAGTTGACTACAGAGTCCAGCTTAGCTCTTATCTATGCATTTTTCATACTGTTCTGCTATTTAGCATATAAAAATTAATTTAGTATATCAAGTTCTCATAATATYTGTGTTCCTTATATTCTTGTTTGTAGATAAAACTGAGGAGCTTCCTAAACAGTCAAACAAACCCCCAAACATCCTTTTCTGGTAAGAAGACTTGTTTCAGAAAAGTTTATTTGCTTGGGGATGCAAAGTTTCTTTTGGCACTGGAGGGAATTTGCCCCACTCCCTAAGGGTAAACAATTAAGAACAATTAAAAGTAAGCACAAATTTCTGTATATTTATTAGGAATATTTATGAAGTTTTGCCATGTAAGATGTCTTACAGTTTTCTAAAATTTAATTGAAAGTGAGTGAATCTTYTATCTTGAGAGCCAAAATTATTAAAACTAGTCTGAAAATAGACTGCTGGCTCAACAGATTCTGAAGATAAAGATTTTTGATAGCTCCAGTATTTTTCTCAAGSTATGTTTTCAGTGCAGTACATGAAAAAAAATGAAGCATATGGTGAAAACTCAACACTATTTTAAAAAACTTTCTAGTCCAGACTTATTTTGATGGATTCTTTATCCTTTTAGTTAAGAGACTGCATTTGTCAAGCATATCCTAATGAATTTTCCTGATATAAAAGGTATTCGAGTTAGTGAGCTGCAAGTCTTTATATTAGCAGGGAAATTTTTTTCCCACTCTTGCATATTTTAAGTTACTGCAGGGACCTCATCTGTGTAGAAGTCTGTGTATCCATTTCAACCAAAACTACTCTCTCAGGGGGGGATTTGTGTCTTTCAGCTGGGTATAAGCTCATTGCAGGAGTCCTCAGCCAGGTGCTGGGTTTTTTGACTCTTGTAAATGTATCCTGTTACTTGATTTCTGGTGAGAGGGAGAAAGGCAACCTCTGTCCTTCTGTACCACTTCACAGAGAAAGAAAACATAATTGACAACTACTGCAAATCTTTGATATGGTTCTGCCACTCAAGTCTCTCTACTTCCCTAGACAGCCTGACCTCCTTGTTTTCCATCTCGTGCTTGTTTTCCTTTACAGAAGGGCAATATCTGAATTTTCAGAGCACTCTTTACCTTAATTTCCTATCTGTGCATTCCCTGTCTTGTTTTGATACAATGCTGCCTCTAACACTGTTATGTTGGGAACATCTCTTCAGCAGCTTAGGGGAGACTGGCATTACAAGGCATCAGAAACCTTCATTTAAACAGCCCTTTTTTAACTTGATCCTGTTTGGTTATCCTTTGCTGTTTGGTTGTGTTTCTGCACCTTCTCTGCTGCAGGTTTCATACCTTTAAGTAGGAGGATGATATCCTTTTTGATACTAATATGCCAGGTATTTGGAAGCTGTTTTTCATGACAGAGGACTGTGCAGGGCCCAAGGAACTGTCCAAGCTTCTGTGGATGCTAGCTATCAGGATGTAAATGCTGATAGGAAGGGTGGTAAGACAGCTCACAGGAGGAGGATTGCCTGCAGTGTGTTGTCTAGGAGGTTTGGTTCTGCTGGGTTTTTAATGATCTGTGTATGATGGAACATTTGTGTACTTCAGTTTCTTGCACTTCACATATGGAATCCTGGTTTAGCTGTAGGCTTTTTCACATGTTGGAATAAAAGTGGGAAGTTCAGTGTAGGTAATCCACCAAAARGACATGTTTCAGTTGCCATGAATATTTTTTTATCTGTCAGTGATGTGCAAAGGCCAAATCCCTGAGCTGAGTGTGTGTCACCTCCTGGCCAGAGCTTTGTGGCCCTGTGGGAAGGGAAAGGATGTTATTGTTGGCATTTGAGTACCAAACCTTCAAAATAATACTGTGACCAGCAGAASCCAGGGACTGTCCCCTTGTACTTGGCACTTCAGTGGCTGCATCCCAAATCCTGTGTTCAGGTCTGGGCTCCTCGCTGCACAAAGACACTGAGGTGCTGGARGGTGTCCAGGAAGGGAATGGAGCTGGGGAAGGGTCTGGAACACCAGGAGTGGCTGAGAGAGCTGGGAAAGGGGCTCAGCCTGGGGAGCAGGAGGCTCTGGGGAGATATTCTTGCTTTCTGTAACTCCCTGACAGGAGGGTGGGGCCAGGTGGGTGCCAGTCTCTTCTCCCAGGCAGAAAGTGGCAGGATGAGAGGAAATGGGCTCTGGTTTTGCCTGGAGAGGGTTGATATTAGGCAAAAAAATGATTCTCCAAAAGGATTGTCAAGCAGTGGAACAGGCTGTCCAGGGAAATGGTGGTCACCACCCCTGGAGGGCCTTAAAGGACACAAAGCTGTGGCACCTGAGGACATGGGTTAGTGGTGGACTTGGCAGAGTTAGGTTACTGGTTGGACTCCATGATCTTAGAGGCCTTTTCCAACCTAAATAACTCTGTGATACTTTCTGAAAATGCTTCTCTTTTCCATCAAATATTTGTGTTTGGATTATTTTCAAATGGTACTTAAAATCTTTTTGGGAAGATGCCATTTGTTCACTCTTGTAATTTTTAATTTCTTCCCATTTTCTCTTAACACAGCATGACTTTTCTAATCTGGCTCCCCTCCCCCCAGCTATGACCAGCTGTGACAAATTATTTTTCATCAGCCCGTGTGGCTTTTGGCAGACCTCTTCTGCAGTCAGTGTATCCGAGGGGATTGCTGCTACATCTGTCATGGGATTGCACAGCTCACGGCGTACACGAATACTTATCTCTCAGGGCACTACTTTTTCCCTTTGAATGCCAATACAGATCTTTGTGATGATTTTAAGATGTGTTTGAGCCTTTAACAGCACCACAGGCGATGCCAAGGTGACTGTTTCACCACTCACCCTGACAAAACAGACTGAAGCATTTCCCAGGTTACTGCTCCAAGCTGCTGCCAGTGCAGTGTCTCTCTCTGGTGGGTGCTGTGCTGCAGCAACGCTGGTGGTGTGGAGTGATTACAGACAGGGGAACAGAATATTGGTGTATAATATAACTTGGAAAYCAGGGGACAAAAATGGACCCCTAATCCCACTCTGCAGTGTGCTGMCTTCAGGATGAASAATGRTGCAGYATMTCAAAAGGGGATGCACCCTAAACAYCTCMCCTTTYCTATATGCATCYTSTCCTTCTGCTCRWTGTRCTCACTCAGTCCTGAGAGAACTCCTCAAGCTTCTCCCCCAAAAAAGGTCTCACCTTGTAACTTCTGCTGTAAGTGACTCACATCCATTTTCCTGAGTGCCTTAGAACAGTTCTGGTTTGACAGCCTTTTCTGGGGTAACCTCCTGGTGGTGTCCGGGAGGTGCTGGATGCTGTGGATGGGATGGAACATTCCCAACCCACCCTCAGTGGTTTGCCCTGTGCATTTCTGCCCCACGGGTGGGTGCCAGCTCGTCTCTTTAGTGGGATGATGGACATTGCATGTGGAAAGGGTGCACAGAGCTTCAGGGAGGCAGCCCTGAGTGAGTGCATGTAGCAAAAATCCTCTTCCCCATCATCCTCTGTACACGGGCTCAAAGGATCCYGCTTTGCTGCTAAATCCCATTCGCTTAAACAGCTCAGTGCGGGGAATGGTGAAAGCAGATTAGGATAATTATTAACCGCGAGTCCTCTGTCCACCTTGCTTCCTCATCTGGAAGAAATTATCCCCTGCTTAAGTTCAAGTGTGTTAATTGCTCTGCAGCATAACAAGCTCTTAATCTTCAGGCTTCTAAAGGAGTGTCCTCTTGTGCCTTCAGATTTTCATCATCTTTAGGCTTCTTTGTCTGCTTTGTGTTGCTTAAAAAAATTAATTTAAACTCTTGCCATTCTATAATACTAAAGCTTCAGAAAAAAATCATTATAGGCTTTTTGTAGGTGACTTGTGAAATAAATATTTACTGAGGGCTGTTCCATTTTAGACACTGCGGGTGGTACTTTGAAATTCAGTCTTTGGGTATGGGAATATTGTAGTTCTTTCCACAGATAACTTCAATGAGGTGCCAACATTTCATCTCTAAAATACTTTTTCTGACCTGTCCAGCTCCCATTTGTTTTGCAGGTTGTGCACATATATATTTCTGTATTATTTTGTATAGGTATTYTAAAATTTGAGTTATGTACTGCAGRYTGTCAYGCCAGRTAACACTTAAAATATCARGGAAAAMAGAAATTATACTCCAGTAATCACTGGGATGTGTCCTTTATCTTTTAGATGAGGAGAACAGATTGTGACCATTGAGTTTATGTCGCCCTCAGGCCCAGCCATCTCACACAGCCAGCATGCCCAGGGGTGGCTCTGGTGTGAAATGCTGTGGTGTAAAAGCTGGTGTCAGTGTGTTCCTCTGAGAGCTGCACTGTGCCTTGGCTGTGGCTTCTTGAGGACACTGTCAGGAATTCAGCTTGCCCAGTGTGTTAACAATTCAACACCAGTCTGCTTTAGCAACGTGGCATCAAATCATCAGTGCATTTGCTGCTTGTTTTGTCAAGTGTGTGAGGGTTCTTAACAAATAAGTGCTATTTTAATGTGCCTTTTGTTTTTTTTTCCAGCAGTAAGTAAGCAAGAGATTACATTTAAAGATAATATTTCTTAATTCTGGCTTAATTCGTGAGACTCTCAGTCAGTTAAACATTCTGAGCTGATTTGTAAGATGYTGAGCCAAATTTCTCCTGGTGCTTTGAATGAGGGATGTGTGGAAGTGTTTATGGCTGGGAAGGAGCTCAGCCAGCCCGCAGCCATGCAGGGCTGTAAACACTGCAGTGTGTGCTGCTGCTGCTGCCAGGCTGCTAGCCTGCATCCCTCACATCCCTGCCTTTGGCTCTCTTGGAACCCGTCTCAGGGTGTTTTTGAACGATTCGGTGGTTAAATAACAAAATATATCATTTGTGATGGGGAGGGGATTAAAGGAGTTAATGGCTGTGTTTGCTTTCAGAGGCATGTGTGCCTTCCATCAAAATAAATTAGTCTCTCAGGCTTCTGAGGAGAGTATTAGACCTAACATCTTAATATATTCTAGAGCTGTGTGTCTGAGAGAAGTGAATTAAAGGATTTTAAATTTCTAATTACTTGAGATGTAATTAATTTCCTCCTTTTTCTTAAATAAAGTTAGATGAGAACGTGTGGTTTAAAAAGGCAGGAGAGGCTGTGAAGAGGAATAACTGTTACCCTGTGAGAACTGCTGCAAAGCACCGAATYAATTCTATTTTGTGCATGACAGATAGTCATAGCAGGACTTTACAGACACCAAGCCAGTGCTTCATTTCTGTTTGAGAAACATTTTTTTTCTTTTTGCTGTTGTAATGTGTGTAACATCCCGAGGAGCAGCACCTTGGCCTTGCACAGGGTACCTGGAAAGCTCTGTCCCAGGTGCAARCCAGCTGCTGCCTGAGCCCCCTGTGCCTGCAGGGAGGTGAAACTCTGCAGCACAAATAACTCCTGACAGTGCAACTAACACCACAAAGAATTATTCTGAGCTGCCCTCTCTGTAAGGTTATAGCTCATGACACCTGACTGGGGTTTTGTGGCAGCCCTCAAGATTTATCAGTGCTACCTGATCTCCCCTTTATATCCTGCAGTAAATTTCAGGCATCCACAGCTTCTGACTCGTGCCTGCATTGCTGGCACCAAATGTCAGCTCCACTGAATTTCTCAGAGGTGTATTTAACTACACCCATCTCGGTGAGGGATCCACCCAACAATCGCCTCTGCTTTGACCAATTAASAGCACTGTAAAACTAATAAATATAAATTTTGTAAGAGGAGATGCTGCATTGCCTGCAGATRCTCTCAGAGCAGTGTCAGTGTTATCTCTGGGTTGCAGAGTAGCTCAGTGCTGACTAAGGGCTGGGAACCCTGAGCTGCTGCACTCTGCTGCCGCAGTAGTAATTGGAGATCTGTCTGCTAGGATGTGTCTCTCACATCTCAGTGCTTTCTTTTTGGAAAAAGGAAGGTGAGCTAAACTTGATTATGGGGCCTGGGCAAATTTTACAGCAGTGGCTTGACTTAAAAAAACAAAGGCTAGTCATAAAGTCTTTAGCCTTGGAACATTAAAAGAACGTGCTCAAATTAAAGTGAATTTCTTACTTCCACATTTATGTGCCAAGAGCATTAACTGTGCCCAGGCATCCAGAAAGGGGAGGTTAGCAGAATTAGATTTGCAGCACAGCCTTTCCTGTCATCCAGAAGCACAAAAGCCTCTTTCTTCCCATGGCTCTGGCTGCTCAGGAAAACCCACACTCAGCASAGATGAGATTCTCTCACAAACCCAGGCTGTTTCCATCCTTGTTCAGCTGCTGGGTGGGATTGTGGCTTTCCACTCCTAGGACAAATAAACCCTGACCACTGGCAGCACCTTCCAGGACAGTCACACCTACAGTGAGCTCAGCCCTGTGCGTGTGGGGCTCAGATTTTGAGTGTGTGAGTGTTCTGCTGCAAGGGGGCTCGGGCAGAACCTCTCCTGCCCAGCCCCTGCTCAGACACAGCAGTGAGGCAGGATGGAGTCAGTCATTCTGCAGTCAGTTCCTCAGCAGTATCTTGCTTTCTTGGAATGAAGGGCCAAAGATGGTTGAATTCTTGGTTGGTTGAATTCTTCCTTGCCATTTTTGTGTTCTCTTTAATGTTCTTTCACACTACAGAGTTTTTCCCCTCCATCTTGCCCCCTTTATGCATACCCTGTACAAGTCACCTTCAGAGAATTAGCTGCTGRTACCMATGAGCATGTGAGGGWTGCACAYGRAATGTGCTTTTCTTGGGTGTCTTTYRGTTTGGTTTTTTTCTGTGGCTTTCATTTTAAAATCTCATGTGATGGCACACAGCTCGCCTTAACACCAGGGTGAAGTCCTTGTAAAGGTCTGATTGCCATCCTAAACTTATTGCAAAGCAATTAAAGTTATCCACTGAAAGAAATCTAATACATTTCTGTTTTGAAGTGGACAAAATAACTTCCTTTCATTTTGCAAAAACAGCTTTACACAGCTCTCAGAACCTTTTCTGCYGTGGCTTTGCATAAGAAAATTTCCTCTGTCCAAAGCATTGTCAGGAAAAAAAAAAAAAGAGTTTGGAGAAAAAAATGGAAAGCGTTGTGGAAATGAAATAGTAGGTTAAAATAGAAACTAAATAATAGTTTGCAACCACCTTTTGCCCTATTAGCTGTTTGTTGGTCTTCAKTTGGCTTACCTGGTATTCAGATGGATTCACATATACAGAGCCTATAGATGAGGAATGACAGGATGCTGCTTGCTCCAGACTCATTCTTTGGGAAACAGTTTATCCAAGAAAGTGTTCTGCTGTATTGAAATGGAAATTTCTAACTGATGTTCTGTACTACAATATTTATTTTCTTCCCGGTGTGTTCAGCTCTTATTTCTTGCTAAAGACTTTCCTCCTTTCAGAAATCCTTCTTCTTACTTGTGTTTATGCTGCTTTCCACAGCTACTGGGAAACAAGCTGTTTGGAAACCTGCAAGTCACTGGAATAAAGCAAGGTTAATCTCCAGTGTTTTTCAGTAGCTCAGTGGCAGTTGACAGCATTTATAACCTGCTCCCTGAGAAAGACCTAAAGCTGTAGAGAAGTGAGGATGAAAGTGTCACATACCAAACGAATAAATGTTGCATAATGGCTGGGGATTTTTTCCCCCCTCTTTGCAATGCTACATCTGCAGTCTCAGCTCACTCCAGCAAAATGGCAAAAAGGAAAAAGGCCATTTAACAACCTTCCTGCCACCACAAATCTGTATTTGGAAGCATTTCCTTACACAGGATGAAGTGGTAAAATAATTGTCAGAGCTGTTCAGGTCAATATGTCCTCTGCTGGGATGAATAATGATTCCTCCTGAGAGGAACTGAGCTAGCAAGCTGAGAACTTGGTGCTTCTGTTCATAAAAAGTGTTTACTCTTATTTTGGAATAAGGAATCATTTTGTCTAAAAGAACTGGGATTGGGCAGGTTTTTCCATGGCCTGGTGCTGCAGTGCTGTGCCGCACAGAGCATCAGTTTCAGAGTGTGGCTGGGAGTTGTGGCAGGCAGTGGTTTGCCTCTTGCAGAGGARAATGCAGACACCAAGATGAAATCCCAGGGGGAAGGTGGTCAGCAGCACCACAGACACTGATTTTGTGCTGCAATCTCCTCTGTTTCTGTCACCTGAGGGGGGCCTGACGTCTCCAATGTCACAGACAGGCAGAGTGAGGTTCTCAGAGCAGGATCTCCAGGAGCCAGGGGAGTGCTTGACTGATTCCTTATGAAGCACAGGCACCTGGAGCTTTGGGGTCAGGTCCCCTCCAGGAGAAGGAGCAAAGCTGATCCAAAGCYTCTCACATCCTGCTGCATCATGTGAGCAGAGACAGCTGGGGTTTGTGACACCTGAGACGTGACTGGGTACCAAAATGCCTCCTGGCTTGAGTCTTCATGGTGAGAAGGGCAGAGGGGAGCAAATCTGTTACTTCTTAAATAATTTTGGRATAATAGAGAAAAGAAATTATGCAGTTCTACCAGGACTAAATAATGGCCAAATGATTGTGCCTGGAGAGCACACCTGAGGCACCTGGGAGGCATCATTGATGGAAACTGGGTAGTGGCTTTTAACACTTGCAGGTGGTTGTCCMGTTTGATCTCATTCTTTGTGCAGAGTCAGCATTAGTTCCTCAATGACACATGGTAGAAAAAAAACCCTAGTTACCACCAAATTCAGCCTCAAAGAGCCAAATAATCAACATATTTGTAACCTGGGCTGTATCAAAAGCCCAGATGTAGGCATTGGTACCAGTCACTATGTTSTCTGTCACGCTGGCCTTCCTTGTATGTGTAGATGTATGTATTAAATGTCTCACAGCCTGTGTATGCTTTCAGTGGCTAGTTATAAGTTAATAAAASTCCCCCTCAGTAAGCAGTTATTTTATTGAATAGCTGAACACTTGGTATAGGATGGACTAGCTAAGGTGAAGGATTAGGAACCTCACTGCTGAGAAAGGTACCATTGCTTTGTCCTTCGTGATTCAGAAACAGAAGTGAAATCACAGAACCCCAGTGCATGGGAYTTGCCTGGGTGGAGGTGATACAAGTGAGACTAAGGAGAACTGTGTAACAGGGCTGGAAAGGGGATATTACACAGACTGCAGAGCCCTCCATGGCAGGAAGCAGATGAATGCTGTGAAGGACTCAAGAAGTGTTGGGAAAAGCTCCGGGGCAGCRCAGAAATGCCGCAAGCCCTCGAGTCTGTTGTTTCTCAGGGAACCATTCCAAATGATCCAGTGCAGCCAAGGAGAGGCTGCTAACCATGCACTTGACCTTGCAAACCCTGAGAGTGAGCCAATTGCTAAGTGCCTGGAGTAACCAGGAGGGAAAGGAGGCTTGGTGGAGGGATGGCTCCTCCAAGAGTCAGCGTACAGCACGTCCTGAAGGGAAGGTGCATTATTAGTGCCAAACGAAAAACTCACCACTTGCGTAATTTTGTGTAATATTGTATTTTATTKGTAACGTTATTAACATTCTTAGGGTTGCTCAAAGACCTATATCCAAAGTTTTTATCCTCTTTAGAAAAAGGGCAGTTAATTCCTTTGTGCTCAGTGAAGTAGGGACATCTGCAAATTACAGCTCTGGTACATAATTGCATGTTTTGAGTAGCACACTGAAAGCCCGTAGAAATACAAACTATGTGTGGTGATAAATACATCATCCAAGTCCTGCAAAATAAGTCCATTTTTGTTATTGCCTTCTTAATTGCAAATAGCATAATTGAACTATCTCTTCTGTTTAAGCTCTTCAGTTCTCTTTTTAGCTTGAAGTGAAATTTGAGGGCAGGAAAAAACCCCAGCTTTGGGGTTCTTTTGCCCAGAAAGAGTTACTACCAAAGTGTTTCTTGCCCACCCTTCAAAACCAAAATCACAAGTATTATTGCCACACTTGTGCTAGCTTTTAGGGGTTGCAGTGCTTTGTAAGCCTTTGTTGTAGTTCTTACTGTGGAACAAATTTCAGTAGTGTTAACACAGATGTTTGTATTGATAAGATATTTAAATCACTCCCTAGCACTGAAATACCTGTGGAAAAAAATAGAAATAAAATTAATTGTAAAATACTTGATAGCTGAAAGTGCARTTAAAACTATTTGGATTTTAGTGCTGTAGTACTGTCTGCATTTCCACAGCACACCTAGGGATGCTGCATGTTGGGTTTTGCTAGAAGTGTGAGAATGTGGGGGTGGTGCGTTTGTTTGTAAGGACTTGGCAATATCAAAAAAGCRAGCTTTTCTTTTTAACTCCTCTATTTTGAACTCAGAACACAAAGGGTTTGAAACTTGGCTTTCCTTGAATTATTTATGATGTGGAACTGCCTGACAGTGTGCTTTAAAAGTAAGTGATAAGGCAGAACAGAAATGGCTGTGGTGTCGCTTTGTCGGCACATCTGCATTTCTAAAGATTAGGCAGAATTTGATAACAGACTAAAGATTGTTTCATTCTTTGAGATTTCCTTCCCTTCATCTACGTAGCATTTCTGGAGCTGGTATCCATGGCAATTCACMAGGGTGATTTAGGAGCTGGACTTGAAAAGGTCTGTGAGAGTTCTGATTGTAACAAACTTAACAACATCACTTCGTGAGTTCGTTTATTGATGTCAGCTGTTGTCAGCAGTGTATTTCAAATCTCCCCCCTCCACTGCTCACAGAAGTTTTAGTTCTGTGCATTTTTGTGACCAGTCTGAAATCCAAATGCATCTGGATTACACCCGAAATGTTTTTACAGCTTAGAACAAGACARGAATTGGGGTTTAGGTGAGCTGCAATGGCTAAAGATGGTGATTTAAGCTCTTAGTGATCTTTTAGTTATGGAGGATCAGTTTATAAAGTTTGGTTAATTTACTCATAACAATATTTAAATTCTGAGCATCTTCAAAGTCAGGTGTTCTGAATCTTGTCTGAGAATGGGCAAGGATCACGCAGGACAAATACTTCCTAATGGTGTTTGAATTTTAGGTACCTGAGGAGCTRAGAGCCATCAGTGTGAGCCAAATCCAAGGATTATGATTTACTAAGTAATCATTTCCCCAAGACTGTCTTTTCTTAAAAAAGGATTTATTTGTCTTTTGCTTGGAAGTGTTATGAGCTTCTGTGCTGCTCTAACACATTTTAGAGACAATTCCTTCAGCCCAACTCGGTGATATTTTGGTTTGATCAATAGGTCTGTGGTGCTCTGAAGTTATATTTATTCTCTGCTTGAGTTTTCATTAGATACAGGAAATATCAGTTGCTTTTCTCTTTCCATTGTTGTTCTCTCAGTCAAGGGTTTATTTCTTCCTCTCCCCTTTCTTGAATTCCAAGCTCTCTTGGGAGCCCATCTTATGATTTAGCAGCCTGAGGGAAATAAATAACTGTCTGGACTGAGCTTGTTAACTTCTTTACTTGATAAGAAATGTACTTTAAAGGAAATTTGTGATTTCTGCTTTGATTATTGTATTTGCTACTTTTAATATACATTAAATGTTTAAGTTAGAGTTATTTTAAGCTGTTGGCAGAACTGCGTTAAGGTCTAAACTAGATCAACAAATCTAATACTGAAATTCTTAGGCACAATAGGAGGAAGAATATTTCTGGAATGCAGTAGGTCATAGTAATTTTCTAATGGCTTTTCTAATCCTTAGAAATTGTGTTGTTTGCTCCAGATGGATTCTATACCTTGGGATTTCTTTTACATATTGTGAACTCAATTTTCTTGAGGAACTTCGTTGCAAACCCAGCAAACTCATTCAGTTCTAATTCTCCCATCAAAYCTAGGGAGAGTAGGATTTGCCTTCTAACCAAAATGCTCTGTCATTTTTTTCCTCTCACCTTTTCTGTGTAAGTTTTTTGTCTTCTCTGTTTTCACAGCCTGTCACAGTCTGTTGCACTCACTTAACATCCACACATCACAGACTGTAAATCACAACTGAATTTCCCCCTCAGAGAGARGCTGATGGACGACAATTTGATTGCAAGTACTTAACTGTTAGTTAAAAATAGRTGGTTTCATTCTGGAATTTCCAGCTATGGGGTTTGCTAAATAAAAGCCCACCAATGGTTTCTTTTGGAAGCTGATCAGTCCTGGAAGTGRATCACAGGATGGCTGGGGTTGGCARGGACTTGGTGCAGCCCAGGGTGCTGGCAAAGACTTTGGGTGTGAGGACAAGCTTGGTGACCACCACATCCCAGGATTTTCCCCTTTGGCAAGTGGTAAGGACTTTCCCATTTCCCTGTCTGGACCTTTTGTGGCGCATACCCAGTGCTCTGCTCACTGTGGTCAACAAAAAGCAAGATACATGGTGGAATGGAGGAGAGCAAAGGTTTAGGAAATAAGGATGCATCCTACTGAACCTCCAGAGATCTTGGAGTTCTCTGAAGTCAGCTGGTGTGAGCTTTGCTTGCTCAGCTTCTGAGCAGAGATCCTTCAGGAGTTGTGCACGGTTTGGGGAAGGGAAGGGAGCAAAGGGARATGCAGAGAAGGAGGGATTTGTGGRGATGGTTCCTGGTGCAGACAGATGTGGTGGGCCTGTGAGTAATCTCAATGCATACAGTGTGATACTTTAGCATGGCTTGGTGACATTTGCCTTTTCTGTTAAATCATTCAGGTGACACTGCTTGTACAGGTTAGCAAACCATTAACCTGCCCAGCTGATGAAAGCAAGCTGGTTTTTGTTCAAGTGTATCGAGCTATAAAATATTTTGTAGACCTAATTGATTAATCTAAACATTCAGTTGGCTGGATTTTGGTGTGTTTTGGTGTGTTTTGACAGTTAAGTTTTGCATGTATTTTTTCAGTACTGTGCTATAAGAGAAATACCACTTTGGTGAATAAATACTTCATTGATTTCCAAGTCATGCAGATTTTCTTGGCTTCTGAAAAYGAGGCATTTTTCTTTATTGCATTTTCATTGATTCTTTTAATGTCTTTTAGCTACTTATTTTTTTCCTAATACATCACAYAGTACAAAGCACTCCCAACTTTAAAAGTAGCCCTGTGTTCCCTGGAAGTGCTTCTGGATGTAAACCCATGCTAAATGTTTGTGCTGGAAAAAAGCCCTGTAACTGGCCCCCTGCCTGAAAAATTATGAAAACTTTATGAAAATTCCTACAGAAAATGTAAAAATGCTTTTCTTGACTAATTAAAAAATAGCTTTGATATGCTGCTGTRTCTGGAGAGCACCTGTGTCAGCTGGATTTTTTGTCTTGGGATCAGTAAAAGTCTGAGTAGAAAATTTAGGAAATTTTCTCTTCTGCAGCAAAAATTCTTTGTCACCACTAGCCAGGCTTTATGTATCTATTTGTGCATTCAGTTTAGCTCTGATTTCAGGTGGAGGCTTYATTCCTGTTAACTTATAATTTGCCTAAAATAATCCCTAATGCTGTCCAAATACGCAATTTTATTTAGGACTAATTAAAACATGATTAGAAGCTGATAGCTGTGCTGAGAAAATGTSTATTTGTCACTTGTGGACTCAACAGAATCGTAAATGCATGTTTTTGCCACTTAGCATTAATATTGCTCTACAGACAATTTAGGCATTGTGAAGCCATTCAAAACTGCTCTACTAGACTGACTTATTAAAAACATGTTATCTCATTCAACAGCTCATTGCTTTAAGCAAAGCAGCTGGTGTGGCACAGAGCTAAAAAAGAAACCCAAACCAATGAAAGATTAATTTGTTGGGCAGAGTTGGTTGTTTCATTACAAGAGGTCTTTGGCAGGAAGGGAAGTACAGGTTTTATTTTAATCAGGATAGCAGTGAGTTTGTTGCAGTTGCTTTTACACTGCTTTGGTGAGTAGATGTAGAAGATCTCTGGCCTCTGAAGGAATTGGAGAGCTTACAAGGGTCTTGAGAAACAGATGTTGGTTTGGGCTTTAATCCATTCAGCCTGTGCCTTCCCCAGCTGTTGCAGCCCTGTTGGAGGATGGAGAATGACCACAGCCCCATCCTTAGGAGCTGTAATGTAATAAAGGAGCTGCCTGGGACTAGAGCTGCACACAGCCAGTGTAATCCTTGCAGAATGAATCAGAATTCAGCAGGAATGTGCCCAAATGAGGAAGATGGTGCAGGTGCTGAGGACTATAAAGCAGTATGAAAATACTGGAGACAATGGGATAGTTATTTGGATTGTGCTAGTKGAGGTTATTGGAATTTGTGGGTTAATTTCTTCACAACTTACAAGCAATATGAGTAACTTTGACATCTAAATAAATACCATAGTGGTTTAATGTGCTGGAGGTAATGAAGGTTGTGCTGTTTCTCWGATTCAGACACTGAAGCTGTGATGTCTTCCAAATGTCACAGAATCGTGAGGGGTCTGGGTTGGAAGGGACTTYAAAAYTTATTCCAATTCCTCTGCCATGAGCAGGGACACCTTCCACTGTCCCAGGTTGCTSCAAGCCCCWTCCAGCCTGAGCTTGGCCACTTCCAGGGRTCCAGGGGCAGCCACAGCTTCTCTGGGCACCCTGTGCCAGGGCCTCCCCACCCTCACAGAGAAGGATTTGTTCTTCACATCCAATCYAAACCTACTGTCTTGCTGTTTGARGCCATTCCCTCTTGTCCTGTCATAATTTCMATTTCTCTGGGCTAAAAGACTGTGCAGGAGTTAGGTCCCATTTATGGGAARCAGTGGTGGCTRCTGTAGAATCTCCAAGYYTGTTTTGTAAAACCTTTGCATGCACCTGTGAACAGCTCCGGGATTTTAGGAGGAATCTCTCCACAAAACTCAGTGAGACTTAGTGTGATGCCAGCGTAAAGGTAGCAGGTTGTTAATCCTGAGCAAGGACAGAGATGTATGCATTCACAATGGACATTTTTAGTAAAGTAAATCCATTTATCCACTGAACCTTCTTGGAATTGTATCTGTGACCTGAGGACTGTGCTCTGTATACACCTCTCATTTATGATGTGGGGGCTTTTTTTGTTTGGTTGGTTTTGTTTGGTTTTTTTTTTTTTTTCCCTGGCTGGTTTGTTTTGAATGTTTGCTTTCCTTCCAGAAATAATTAATTTCTCCTACGTCTGCTTTTTTAGAAGTATTTTCCTTGAAACTTTCTGTATCATTACTAATATGTTTCTGGTTTCTTTTCCCTGAATTTACTCTCTTGGCTGGCAAATGTTTGCTAAAGCTAATACTTGTCTGAATGTAAATAGGAAAATAAGAAACCCTTAACCTCAGCAAAACATATTTACATCTGTGGGCAGTACCTCTGATTAATTAGGGAATTTTAAGTAAGTTTTCAAGATGTTCTCYCCAGAARGRGAACTGTGTGCAAACAATCCCTCCTGGCTCTCTGTTACTGGAAGGGYCTTGACTGCCAGKACTGAAATGCTGCTGCTCTYCCTTTGTCATCCTTCACAATTCTCTCATGGGCTGTGTGAGTCCAACCCTTAGAAGCTGCTTTCACAGAATTGATAACCTGTTGTCATGAAAAATCTGATTTAAAACTATTAAGTAGATGTGMGTGTTGTCCATGAAAATAGCAATTAGACTGGAATCTTGCCAGCATCCCTCTCACGGGGTCTGAACCACACACAGAAGCAAAAAACCATTTTATTACCTTCTTCAAAAGTCYGTTAGTCCTTTAGTGGGCTTTCTCATACTGCTTTTCTAGAAGGAGAAAGAAAATTATTACTCTCTGGAGTTATTCAGCGTTGTGGTTTTTGATGGGAAGTAGGGGAGGTTAAAATGCCATTCTTGGTCTGGAACCTGCACAGACATCTGTGTTTGTGCACCCTCGTGTCCCTTCAAATTGTTCTGTCTGCCTCAGAAAATACTGCCATGTACTCTGTTTGTCTTGCAGAAATGAAATTTTCCCTAATGTCCAACATCATGAAAAATTTGATTAAATATCTTAGGATGGATTTGTCTTTCAGACGTTTGATATCATTTTCGATTATAATGACTTGTAACATCAGGCAGAGACATCACCTTCACTGTTTGTCTCTGTTTCCCCCCTCCTTTCCACTTCCATGTCTCCCCCCTCTGTTTTGCTTCCATTTCTGTTGTGGTATGATAAACATATCCATGCTCATTACTGGAGCTCTGATATGAGCAAGTGAGTATAAATTTCCCTTTGGCTGAGATTTTGGGTTGATTAACTTAGTCATAAAGGAAGAAGGCCAAATTGCCCTCCACATTTCCTGGATGTCTGATGGAAGTGCAGTCATTATAGCATCATAATTATGCTGCAGAAGAACATATTTGGTACTTTCTATATGAAACTGTGTCGACAGAATCAGGGCTGTGCTCTTCTTGTCCTGTTTATGCCCATATCACTCACATTTTCTCAACATCTACAAGCAAAAAAATCACAAGGCTGTCTTGGTCAGTGCTGCTGACTGCAGAGATGCATGCAATTTGMAGAAAAAAAATGTCAGCATTATGAATAAAATTAGCCAGGGGATAACTTTTYTTGGCCAAGTGTGGTTCAAAGTTGGCATCAGAAAGTGGCCCAGGGCTTCGAGACTGTGCAGTGTTAAAATTCCCTCTGTGAATCTGCTGGTTTCTGCATTCCTGCCTCCCAGGTACCCATAGCAGCTCCACTTGCTGACTTTTTCTCAGGGCAAATTTGGCAACGTGAAGTTTCAGTGCTGAGCTGTAATGAACGTGTTGTGCAGCTCTCACTGAACGCTGATCGCTGCGCTCCTGCTCCCTGTGGGATCCTGGCTGAAATATTTGGGAGCATCAGCTGGTGTTCTACATTTCCTTGCAGGCTTAYACCTTGGGCTGTGCTGTTGTCTACAGATGTTAGCCCTTGGACATGTTAGATTAAAAGCATCAAGTGAAAAAGCTGAGGAGCTTGGGATTTAGTGCTGATAATTCAGGAGTCAGTAGGGTGGTGAGGATAGCTGTGTAATTGCAGCTGCAGGTTCCTGGAGCTGAAAAAGAACACACACTGYGTTTTCCTAGGGACTTCATAGTTTTGCAAAACCTTCCTCATGGATTAGATTTGAAACCTGGACTGGGGGAATCTAGGATGTTAACAAGTCTCCCAGTTTTATATTTAACTCATGCTCTTGCTTAGGCTCATTTAGAGGTTCATGGAATTGCGTGAGGGTTTGGATTGGAAGGGACCTCAAAGATAATCTTGTTCCACCCCTTGCTGTGGGCAGGGGCAATTTCCACTATCCCAGGTTGCTCCAAGCCCCATCCAGCCTGGCCTTGGACACATCCAGGGATGGGGGCAGCCACAGCTTCTCGGGGCACCCTGTGCCAGGGCCTCAGCACCCTCACAGGGAAGAATTTCCTTTTCACATCCAATTCAAACCTACTATATTTCTGTTTGAAGCCATTCCCTCTTGTCCTGTCACTACTTGCCCTTGTAAAAAGCCCCCCTCCAGCTTTCTTGTGTGTCATCTTTAGGTTTTGGAAGATTGGTGTTTAATTTATTTTAAGTATTTGTCATTCCCGCATTCTGGTACATAAAGGAAATTATAAAGCTTTTGCCACCTTCCTTTCCACTTCCCAGAAAAAACCCTGAAACCCAGAAAATCCTTGAAACTTTGAGGTTTGCATCAGGCAAATGTAATGGGTGTTACTTTTGGAGTGTCTGCTGGTATGTGTTTGCAAACCTTTGTGTCTAGAGATGTCCATCCCCACACTGTGACRTTGGTGTTTCTTCTCTATAAATACATCTGCATCCGTATGGAGTGCAACAACACAGGCAGGAATGTGTGTGTGTGTTTATGTGCACAGGTGCATCCCTGGTCCTGAAATCAAACAGAAAGTCAGGATTCCCTTCCAAAAAAAATAAGATTCTTCTGAAGGCTTTGTGATTTGGCAGCTCAGATGGTAACTGCCTCAAAAAGTGAACAGTCTGTGTTTGTGGACCCTCTTGTTTTGGACCTTTTGAAATTATTGCAGTGTAAGGCAAAGGAGCAGTGTTTTTAGAAGCATTCKATAAAGTTGCATTAAGTAGATTATTATGCTTTAAAAATACGAGTTTTGCCCTTTTTTCAAATTTTTGCTTCATCCCTTGATTTCAGGAAGCCTTTCTTCAGACTCAGCAGTTGGTAACATTTAATTTTCTGTCATTTAATGTCTTCAGAGATGTGTTGACATTTCTGCTTTTCAGAGCAGCGTTTTTACTTCCTGCCATCAGCCTGTGTGTTACAAAGCACTGTATTAACCTTTCTAGCACATTTAGGTGTCACACAAAATACACTTCTTATGCTGCTCATTAAATTAGTAGTGTGTATTGTGTGAAAGAATTGTCTGAACACTAAAATTCAACCAAGACAACCAGGGGTGTGTGTATTAATAGTTTCAGTGTACAGCACATAATTTAAAGAAACTGTGGTTGGCCTTCAGGAAAAAACCCCAAAAACCATCTCTGAACTGAACAGATAGAGTTTGCTGCCCTTAACTTCTCACAGTTTTGTAAAGGTTTTGGTGTTGGGTTGGAAGAGCCAGCAAACACCTAAAGGAAGTGATGGGAGAGAAGAAAAAAAATTCACATTCAAGGCTTCTCACCAAACACTTAATCATGACAGATGGCTGTGATGTGTGAGSAGTCAGAAATAGCAAGGGATTAGGTTTAACTGAGGGCAGCACTTGTCCTAAAATGTCAGTAGCTGAGTGTTGGATTTGGTAACCACAGAACACTCATTTGTCACAGGGCTTGGTGTGTTTTTAGAGCTATTGAAAAGCACCAGGAATTGTCAGAGTATATTGAATATGTGCTTGAATATTCACTGTGAGGAATAGTCCCAGCTTTATGGGAGTGTGTGCAGAAGTGATGGCGGGTGCCTGGAGCTGGTGTATCCACCCAGAGCTTTAAAGGCTGAAGTGTTTAAGAGTTGAAATCCTRTGTCAGGTCCCCRGWGCAGCAGTGGTGCAGCAGTGTGGTGCTGCTTTCAGCTGCAGCTCCTTCGAGCAGAGGTGATGAGTTCACATACTGCAAACAAGCTGCACTGCTCCAGGTTTCAGAGCAGATTTGGCTGGCAGCAGGTCAGATGGAAATTGCTGATGGAAATTCAGAGGAGACTTACCCTGTTGTTGTCTTTCACTCTTGATGTGAGGTCTTGTGAAGTTCCTGCATTTTTAATTTGTGGCAGCCAGCTGAGAATGCTAATGACACTATCTGATGGTGATCAGTGACTTTTTCCAYGTGTCCTTCTCATCATAACCTTAGAGTGATTCATAAACTCCAAGCACTACACTGGCTTTTAGTTCAGCAGGCAGTTAATAGTCTAACACATCTGGAGAATAAAAATCCAGCAATCAACCTTTATTCCTATAATTGTGTGACAAAAACAAAGTTAGTGACACAGGGGAAGGAGATCAGTAGAGGAACAGTTTGTTAGGCTAGAAAAATAATTAGCAGGATTTATTCTAAACTGAAAGCTTAGCTGAGAAATATTTGGGAAGCAAAGTAGATGAATAAGGGGTAAGTGTGATCTTTAAAATACACGTTCACAAGTTTTGACAAGCAGTGGTTCTGAGCTCTGGTTCTTTATTCATGTCACATTGAGATAAGGTCAAGCTTAAGGTGAATCTGGGCTAGATGGAGCTCTGGTCTAGTAAAACCTGTCTCTTTTACTTGGGACAGGGGGGCTGGAACTGGATGATCTTTATGATCCCTTCCACCCCAAACCATTTCATGATTCTATGATTATMTAATTCTTACACTGAAATTACAAGCTTATGCTTTAATTTCTCTTCAGTAAGCAGAACCAGAACTTTCTGCCCAAATTCCAGTGGTTGTGGTCAGGAAGAAGCCTGACATAATGCACAGCATTTATGTTTATTGACATAAAATCCTGTTCTTTGTGTCACCTCATGGTCAAAATGATCCTTTTAAATGAGTTGGTTTCAGTCCAGGAAAGCAACTTACTCTGAATATTTGCACCCCAGCTATTTCTATTTCTCATCAGTGAAGGTCACAGGCCCCTAATTCTACTTTTGTCCAATTTCTTGCTGCTGTGATGTGGCTCAGAGGCATCTGCCTGGTCCTGTTTTCTGTGGGATATGATTTGTTTTGTCTGGAGACATATCTACAATCACATCCTGCAGCTGAGGAGAGATTTTGCCAGGMTGTCACAGATGCTGGAGAAAGCAGATCACTGAGAAACTCTGCATATAAAAACTCCTCTGTGGCACACAGAAACGGGCTCTGGATTTTGTRCTAATAGGTGTGACTGCAGGCTGCACACTAAGCTTTATTTTCAGGTCCCAGGTGGTTCTGAAAGCAAATGTCAGWGCCTTATTTAAACAAGTTAACATTATTGTTTGGCAGGAAAAGTCAAGTGGATTTTTTTGTTTGTTAGGGGTGTTTTAAGGAGTATTTTTTTTTCCCCTGTGTGATTTTGCTTCCCAATCTGGACAGGTTGCCTTCCTTGTGGAAATTCTGCCCTGATTGCAAGGGGAAATCTTCCTTCTGCTGAGCATGGTGCATGTGGCTGGCAGCAGGGAAAGAGG
>CADDXX010000572.1:459632-504646 GCA_902810485.1 Alauda arvensis
GCACTGTCATAATGAGTACAACCTGGGAAAAGTAATTTTGCAGTAAAATACTGTGGGTTTTTTTTTTTTTTTTCTATGCATGCTGTCACTGTACTGGTGAATTGGTGCCCTCTCAGAACCCCTGACTGAGACAAAGTCAGCGTTGGACAGAGGACATTTGTAAGTGGAGAGRAAAGATGAGATGTAATAATCCATATTCATGGCCATGAATATTCATGGCTTTGCATTTTGTCATTTGTAAGATGGAAGTATCTCAAATAYAACTGTAGCACAGCTTTCATCACTGAATGAAGGATTTGATAGATTTAAATGGCTTGTGCTGGATATGATTGACAGGTTGGGTCTTCTTTGATTCATCAGTAAATACCGAGAGATTAAAAATTTGTCATTTTGCTCCTGGAACGTCAGATCATACTGAGGTTTCAGCATTCAGGTTGTTGCTGTTAAACATCTGGGATGCCCATTGCTSTGTGCTGCTCCAAATCCCTGAGTTTTAGCTGAAAAGGGGGTTTCATGACTCTTCTGGTCTACCTTTCCATGATCAAAAGCTGGTGTTTTTTCATTTGTGCATATAAATAGCACTTAAAAACAATGAAGCACTTTTGTCAGATGTGGTGGATAAAGACACAGTGRAAAGTGGAAAATGGGATTGCATTTCAAAATGCTAGAAGCAGTGAAAATGGAAATGGTCATATTCATTCAATGTGAAGTCATTCCAAATTATGCAAATCATGCTAATTCAAACACCATTGATATTTAACTTCAGTTATAAATAGAAATACTTTCTATTTATTGAAAGATGAAAAATCCCACTTTAAAAATGAAGAATTATTATAAACATTGTCATCACTTTATCTTGAATTTGCCTAAAAGGATTGTGGAGAAGTTTCTCCTCTTTATTTTTCTTTCTGCCTTTTAGATTTGTTTCTTGCCTCCCTTAGCAGCTCCATGGTTTTTTTGTTTCCTTGTGAATATTAGCACTTAACTGAAACCTAACTTACTGTAAGACAAACCCGAGATTCCTAAGAATTAAACAACTTCAGATTCAGATGCAAGTTTGACCCAACACACTATAAAATACTTGGAGTCTTATGAATTTGCTTGAGAAACACTGAAATTTTTTGGTTTATGAATGCTGTAAGGAAGAAGGAAGGAAGCAAATCTTATAAAAGATGATGCAGGTATTTTGCCTTTCTTTTCTTGCATGATTTTAGCCCGTGGCCTAAAGGAGTTGAATGTTTCTGGAGGCTTTTGTCTCCTGGCAGAGGGGTTGGTGGATTACAGGATGTGCTGAGGAGGAATTGGGAGTGCCCAGAGTTTAGACCTGATAAAGGATGGAACAGGCCTATCATGGAGTCAAACTTACTTTGTGTTTGTCTTTAACAAGCACTGTTTATCTGTGTTTAATTAGGTGAGTTAATGACTTCGACCTCCTGGTATTTAGGGTATAGAGATAATGGTTTATAACAACTAATTTCCTAACTCCTCCCTRGTGCCAAGCAATTAATCTTCAAAGGCAGCCTGCTCATCAAATTTGGTGATAGGAACTYGGAATATAAGCCTCAGCATCTGAGCCCTGTAAATGTATTTATTTATTTCATTTGGGGAAGAAAGCATAAAGAATGCCAGTGTTATTTGGTGAGGAAGTCTAGGTAAGCGATCATGCCTTAAGGACACGAGGAATAATGTTAACACAGTGGTTTGGGTCCTCTGGGGGAGCTGCCTTCCTCCCCTCCTGTGCTGCCAGAGCTGTGCTGCAGCAGTTTCTGTCTGAATTAAATCCTTAGGCAACACCTTTAAGTTTCYTACCTGACTGATGAGCAGCAAACATGAAAACAAATCCTCTGCTGTGCAGATACTCGGAATGACGGATTGTGTTGTGTCATGTGCCAGATGTGCTGGAATAGACCCTGAGCTGGGCTGAGTTTGTGGGCAGAGGTGGAACCCCAGCACTYCTCCCTCAGCACCTTGCAGAGGAGCTGGTAACCAGTTCAGAGGAGGCAGAAGCCAGTGTGAATAACAGCCCTGGGAATTGAACAGCTACAGGGGCTGTTTGCCCTACAAACCTGCAACACTCTACTGTTTTATTGTAAATACTCCTCCATCCCTGTGCYTATCATTGCAGTGGGTGTCCATCAGGGCAGAGGTGTTTTTTTGGGAGATSCCTGCCCTCCTGACAGCCCACACATGACCARCTTAACAGTGGGTTTGAGCTTGGTKTTGTYTGTTKTTCATACTTRSCTRTGTGAAGTCATTTAYRTGCTCAGGGCCAGGCAGCTCCATCTRCAGAGTGCTTTTGCCTGGTCTGAACATCCTCTGCACCAAGTGGAAATCATGAAAGTTGTAGCTTTTAAGATTTTTAATTCACCAAGAAAATCATTGAGTGCCCCGAATTCTCCACTCAGAATTGGTGAAATAAAATGATGCTGAGAGATGTCCTGTCATTTTCCACATTCAGAAATGGAATAATATATTATACTTTTATGTGCCAGAGTCTTTCATTGTAAAAAATATAAGATAGTCATGAAAATATATTGAAAGACTGAAAATAGTATTTCAATCAAAGACTATGAAATATTAATTTGCTTTTTTTTGTCAGGAATAGAATCCTCTGGTTAATAATTTGATCCTTCCCTTGGCTTTTTCTCAGTATCAGGCTAGAAACTGRTGTTGCATCTTATTTTCTCTTCCCACTGTTTAGTATTGCATAATGAATGTTTTTGTGTAGTTCCCTTTGTACACAAGTCCAGTGTGTGGGTTCTGTCTTTTTGCTCAGTGAGGTCTGGCACTGCTGTTCTGAGGGACTTCACTGGAGAGCATCACTCTCTCCTTGTGTTCCAAATGTTTGTTTTTTTTTTAAATCACTTCTTGATCACTTTTCCTAAATGATATCTACATCCCTCTGAAGTAATTTGACGCCTCAGAATGTGCTGAGCTGGAAGGGAGCCCCATGGATCATGAGWGTCCAGCTCCTGGCYCTGTGCAGGACACCCCAGCAATCCCACCCTGTGCCTGAGAGCTTTTTCCARATGCTTCTTGAACTCTGTCAGGCTGGGGCTGTGACTACTTTWACCATCTTTTTAGCCCCTATCTTAACACTTTGCTTTATTTGGAGTTGAAATTTATTTGGAGTTGGTTTTAAAGTAGTTTTTGAAAGAGTTGAAATGGAGTTTAAAGTAGTATTTGACCTGAAAAGCCTGGCTTTGGTGCTTGGAAAAATGTTGGGGAAAATGTTTTGAAAGCTTTTGAGAGATCTGTTTTTCCTTTCTATTGAACTGAGTAGACCCTCAAAATAATCTTCTATCTCTCACCTCCCAAAAACAAGAGAAGAATGTATCCTCAATATTTCCTGGTGCCTTGRGGTACCTGTTTGGTAAAACCCTCCCTGCAGTGCTGAAGTGCAAGGTCTGCASATCCCTGAGCTCAGCTGCCAAGCAGAGTTAAATGTCTTCAACTGCAAAAAATTGAAGTTGAAATAAGGAATTAGATTGTCTGAGACAAGAGAGTGCAGTCAGGGGTGGGAAACTGGGACTGGAACTTTCTTAACACAGCTCTGGTGATTTGTGTTGGAAGGTGTAGAAGGGAATCCAGGTGAGCTGGCCCCTGATCAGWMCCAGCTGTGTTAATTACCAAYACAGCCCCTGATGAGTCYCAGCTGTATCCAATAAAGRKRAGGTGATAAAAGGGACTGGCTGAGCTGCTGAGGGAGCATTATCATGGAGGATCCTGAAGGAGGAGGAACCTTGAGSAAGAGGGAAGGAGARGAGCATGRAGCAGCAGGATCCTGAGGAGAGAGAGTCCCTGCAGTGAGGTCAGTGTGGGGCTGCAGTCAGAGCCTGTTGGTGGAACCTGCACTCACAGTCTGGCTGGGGAAAAGCCTCATGCAGAGCCTGCAAACTGATCCCTGCAGTCAGAGCTGAGCAGGAAAGAAGCAGCAGTGAGAGGCTGCCAGGGAAACCTCCAGCAGGAGCTGCTGCAGCCAGGGGCAGGGAATGGTTGGAGYCAGGATGGCTGAGCTGSAAAGAGGAATAAACCAGGCCCCTTTTCATGCTGGGATAAACAAGSAGTCTGTGTCTGGGCTCATTTCTACCCTCTAATGGGCTGCTGCAGCAGGAAGGGAGGTGGAWTTAAGAGGACATGCTGACATGCAGTGTTGGTGTTTGAGCATCAGGCGTGGGCTGATCCTCACTTCACAGTTTCCAGCTTCAGTGAGTTGCTCTATCCCACCACATAGATGTCTGTCTTCTCCCTCCCAAGCACTASCATGAACATCTGTGTGACCATCTCTCATGAGAAGGCCTCAGATGTACTARAAGTAGTGTCATAATGATGCTGTAGAAGTCCTTTATAAAAGGGATTTCTTCAGACTGCATATTATTGATGATTCCTGCAATTTATTACATACCGYGCAGAAACTTGTTCTTAAGATGCTCAGACTCTTCAATATCAAAAATAGACTCAAGGGGAGAAGGTAATGAGGGAGATAGGACAACCTGTCAGCAGCCTCTTAACATATCTGGTGGGAAGTTCTAATTTACCATCAAAGTGGCAGCGMCTCACTTGGTATGAAGTGCCAAGGAGACAGATGGCAATGTTGAAATATTCTCTGTTGTGCCTGTCATCAGGTCTAGTAAAAAGAGAACTCAGGAGCAACAACATGTTGTAGTAGAGTAAATAATACTTGCTACCACTTTTTTTATAGGGAGTGAGGTTGTTTGTAGGAAGCTGCTGATGTAAAGCTGAGCTGGATTCTTTAATATGGACGGAGAAGAAATATTAAGTAGGAAGAGTGGTTTTTATTAATGTCTTACTACCTTGGAGCAGATAAATTAAAATTTCATTCCTGTAGAAAAATATTAACTTTAAGTTGAGTGGAAGCAAGGAGGGGGATGTAAGATCTCCAGAATGCCAGTGGGGATCACTCTGCTTTGGCATTGGGTGCCAGCCTCTCTGTCTTGGCTTTTTGTCCCTGATTCATGTCTGGCTGATGCTCTGCTTGCACTGTTATGATGGGCTTTAAAGGCAGCAGGCCCTGGATTATTGTGAGAGGCTCTTTAAAGGTAACATGGACAGGTGTAAAGTGTTAATTGGTCTATCACCCTTATCTCGGTGGGAAGAGGAGGCTTTGCCTAAGTTTTTCCCTTGGAACAAGGACTTAGAAATCAGGATGGAGTTCTGTGCTGTCCCTTCTGGCTTGGTCCATGGATCAGGGCACGTCCCTTTGAACTTCTCTTTCTCAGTATGTGGCACAGTGATGCAGTGGTGCCAGGAATAGCAGCATCACTGCAGTCATTTTTTCCCTGCCCTAATGCACTTGGGTATTTGTGGGTGGCATCAAGTTCCTAAAAGCTGCTGTTTGCAGAACATGGACACTCTTCTGCTTCCTCTATAGATCTTTTTCTAGCTGCTCTSTAACAGCTTCCTGCTCTGAGTCTTAAAGGATGATTTTTATCACAGAAGGAAGCAGAGAAGTAGGAATTAACTTGTAGTTTTATGTGAGTATTGCTTATTTCTTTCTTATTGTTGCAAGTTRCCTTAAAAAAGAGTACTCTCAATCCATGTAGGACTAGCTTCTCTCTGGACAGACAGGCAAAACTAGGAGAATATAAAGTACTTGAAATGAGATCATGAGCTTTAAAGGATGCACTATTTTAAATAATCATATGTATTAATGTTGGTGTTTCTGGTGCCAAGCTGCTTTGGTGCCTGTGTTTCTTTGTCTGGATTCCAGTCAGGGCAGTGATTCCAGCTGGACTTTTGAAACCTGAAGGAAAAGGTCATGTTAGACCCAAAGACTCTCCTTTCTGTCCTGATTTCTTCCTGTGCATAGATACAGAGAGCTACCACTGTTTAATTTCAAGTTTTATTTTATTCCAAGTATATTCTTAATGCAATTTATTCTATGGCCTGTTTTCCCTTCTTGCACAAAACTGCTTTTGCCTGTAGTCTTGGTCTGTTCCACACATTCCAATAAATACTGAGCCTTGTCCTAGGCTGGGTTTTGGGAGGGAGCAGGAAACAGCCCATGAATGGATGCCTGACCCTTAGGAGGGGTGTCTGGTTAAATTTCCAGCTTCAGCAGTCGTTAGGGCTTGGTAAAAAGGACTATAGGGAATCTGACCTGTCATACACTGTGCAAATTAATTTTAATCCTTCCTTATGGCTTCTTTTAGAGTTACTTAGGATCCACAGGTTGCCTTGTAGGCAGTGGCAGGAGAAAAGCTTCCCTCCCCTGTAAATGTGAAATGTAAAATGCTCACTGAAAAGTAAAATATTATTTTATGGTATTCCTGGCAAAACACATGCAATCCCTCAGCATTTCTGTATTTTCTCCCATCCCAAACAGAAGGAAATGCACTGGACAGATAAAAATTGGAGGCATATAGGATGGATTAGGTTGCTTGAAATTGAAGACTGGAAGGGGAAAACAGAAGTAAATAAGACAGACTTAAATAATRCTTGAATAGCAAAGATTTATGGGGTTTTTTTTCCCTTTAAGCAGAGCAGATATATTAGTAATTCCTATCCCAAGGACATGCATTCCTTGTTAATGATACAAGGTAGATGAAGTGCAGCTAAATGCTTCCCTATTTAGTTTAGTGTGTTTTCTATAACCAGGCAAGTAGGACAGAGATGTTCTGCATTATAACAAGCACATCATTAAAATGACAGATGACCATAAAATTAAATCTTGCTGTCCCATGGGGTATTTTTGAATGTTAAGTGAAAGCATCTGCAACTGATTATTTTGTCCTTATTAAGCTCAAACAGTCCAGAACTTGGAGTTTTTAAATGCAGGTTCATCTCTTACATCGTGTATTTGGGATGAAGTAATTGAATAAAAAGACTCAATCTATTTTTAATAACACAGACTTAGCTCACTGATTGATTGTGATTACAGCCTGGGTTGAGATCTTCCTCTGCATGTATTGTTTGAATCTCGAGGTCTGGCTGGCAGGCTCATGAGTTCAGTTTACATGGAAGCATGTTATCACCTATTTTTTTTAATTTATAAGGCTGTCTAAGAGCAGCAGATAGAGGTGCATGAGAATGTATTTGGCCATGACATGTGGGACAGAAACAAATATTGGGAGATAAAGAGGAAGGGSTTGACACTGAACCCTTATGAATCTTCCTGTAAACTCACAAGTTCTTACATTTTGCCAGGTGCATCTGAATTGTGTGARCTTAGCAGCCTCTGAGATGATACATTGCCTGAATTACATGAGCATGTGTAAATGGAATTTTAGAAGCCCTGCCTCTAGCATGGTGCCTGATAACTGGTTTCCAAACAGGAGTTTATCTTGAAAGTCACTTTTTATAAATAGCAATAGCTGTGCTGCCTCATCCTGCCTCACAGTATCTGGCATACAGCAGGCACCCTAATTTACCTGGTTTTGTGAAGCCAGCCATGAACAGGCTTCATTCTAGATCCATAACTGATCCATGACTTCCAGATTCYTCTGTTCCTTGATTTTAACTAGCACTTACTGACTCTARCTTGAACCTAGAAGAGACTGAAACMAAGTATTAAACCCCAAATTTATTCAAGTCATGGGGATTGTATGACTGCACCTTCATATCTGTGTGTATTGAAACTTGTAAATTGAAAATTTTGTAAATGTAACAGACCTACATTTAGAAAACAGCTTGCTTTTATTTCCCCTCCTAATGGCCAGTTGCATATAACAATAACATAAGTCAATAGTAATGCCCTTGACCATTTAACTTCTCTCTACCATTCTAAATGATACTCATCTAACGTAAAAACAAACCTGAAGATGGGTTTTCCACCTGAGAGGCTGTATTTTGTGTGAAAWTGTGATACAGGGTTTTGTTGTACACTGCTCATAAATTTTAATAATATCTTGTGTACTACTCTGTCTGTATAACATTAATATATGTGTCCAAGAAGAAGAAGGCAAAAGTGATGGACCCAAGGAAACTGTAGGTCCAGGGAGACATTCACTGCTCCAGTATTAACAGGTTATTAAACTATTTCAGTTGACTGGGTAGAACTTGCAGTTAAAATAGTCCAGGTTAATCATATTTTTTTCCTCCGAGTTAAATATAAAACACATTTTCTTCAAAGTGGCTACAAAGGCACAAACAGGTGAGGAAAAAGCACCCACCCAACCCCTGGAGTGATGGTATAAAACAGGCATTGCTTTTTGACCTGATGACCATTTACTAAGGCATATTTATTATTAAAAAAAAAAGATAAAAATCTAAACCAGATCAGCAAACAGTCCTGCAAACTCAGATAATCTGTACATCCGAAGGCTACAATTTTCATATTTTACAGCCTTCCTAAAGACATTGTAGCAGYAAAACCCACAGCTATATGCAATCAGTTGATTGCTAGAAGTTATTATCCCCCTAGGATGCTTTCCTTTTCATATGTGCTAGAACATTAAATTTAAAAATTAGGCCTGCTGTGAAACTAACAACAGTCTTCAACTGAAAAATGTCAATCCACTTCAAACAATTTCAAGAAGATCCTATTTTGCCCTTCACTTCCCAAAAAAAGAGAGAGAGAGAGAAAAAAAAATTGAAGTCTGAAGGGGCTGTGCAGCACATCCTCACTGGAGGCCAAATSCTGCCTGCCTGTAGATGGTGGAGACCTTGATGGTGGCCTTGCCCCAGTGCTGTGGTGCTGCAGTGTCTGAGGGAAGGCTGGAAGGTGACAGTGGGACCTTCAGCAGCTCCTCCTGGCAAGGTGACAGCAGCTGAAGGGCTTGGTGAAGAGCACTCCCCACTGAGCGCCTTCCTCTCCTCATCCTGCCTGACAGTTTACATCCTTGCTGAGGCTGAGCTGCTGGGGTTTTTTTCAGACCTTCTGCCAGCCAGCACAGGAACAAAAAATCATGTGCAGTGTGTGAGAAAACCCTTAGTAACTCTTAGGGGCTAGGGGATGCCAACCTGTGCCCAGTGCTCTGGAAACTCAGCATCCCAAAGAAGCTGGAAACATCCAGGCTGCCTTAGAGGTACAGCTCTCCAAGAGGGTGGGGAAAAAAAACCAGACAGAAAAGCTGATCTGGAATGTCTCTGAGATGAAGGGTGTCTATGGGAACAGCGTCATGGAAAAGCTGGTTTCACTATGGGAAATACAGCTGCTAATTAATGAGGGATATTTGTGTGGGTCAGTRGAAAACCAAAAGGTTTTGCTGTACCTTATCCCAATTAGCAGAAGGTGCAGTAGACAATGAAAGAAATCTCATGCTAAAAGCTTTTAAACTTTGTGCTTTGCAAAGCCTACTTTTCCCCAGTATTTTCCCTTCCCTTGCAATGTTATGCCAGTAGTAATTCTGTCCCCTCTCGTGTTTCACAGTCATTTCATGAATTGCCCTCATCCGCTGCTTAGTTTCAATTGCAGTTGCCATTTTGGCGTCTCACTAAGAGTTCCCAAATTGCTGTATCAGCTCTCAAAATACCGGGCAATCACTGGGCTGATTGAAAAAGGAATTGGAGCATTATTCACCACATTATTTAGGAGAAGAGGAGCTCCACAGCGTGTGTTGAGGCAAATCCAGCTCTGTCTCCTGCAGGAGCCTCTGAGCTGCATTTTGTAAGACTATAATGGGTTGTTTATGCTCATTAACGTCAATATTTTGTGCTGTTCAGAATAAATCCAAAATAGTTTGAGTTCAAAGCGGAACCCAGATATTTATTATTGTTATCAGCTATAAGTATTTGAATCAGATTTTCCTTACTTTTGGAAGTGAAACTTAGTTCTGTTTGCTTCTCAGCAATACAGAAAATGAGCCAGAATTAACTCAGAAATGTGTCTAAAAGAAAAAAAAAAAGTCACGTTGCAGGCARTGGGTTAGATCCATCTTAATTATCTCCAGCCATCTAGAAGCTGAGGAAGATTTCAGCTCCATTTCACATTCTCTGAGTGGAAAATGCAGCCCTCCCATTTTAGCCATCTCCAGTAAAAAGGGATCAATTCAGACCACTGCCACCTCCTAATTTTTCATTAACTGCAGAGGAAGGCTCTGCAGTGTGAAGGATGAAAAATCCTGTTTGGTTTTGGCTGGAAACCCTCGTGTAGGAGCTCTCTAATCAGACAGCATTTACCCAGAGGAACAACAGAGAAGTTCTCAGTAACTCTGAGAGTCAAATGTGTTTGCAGCAGCAACTTTGCCAAATGGAAAAGTGGTTTAGAAAGCAGCACACATGCATGATTCAAAGCAGCAATTGGATATTTGCAGGCTGTCAGGCTCCAGCAGTAAAGGGGGAAGCTGCCTTCATTGGAAGTGGGCTTCTTACAGCGTTTGTCATCTTTCCCTGCTGACTGTCACTCCTCATTTCCACCCTGAACTGTATTCCATCAGACCATACAGCAAGTACATGGAAGTGCARTAGCTAAATCCTGGGAGAGCTTTTTGCATGGGAGTGAGGGAGGAGAGGTTTAAACAGCAGCACTGTGGAAAAGGGAGATGGAAGGCAAAGTTCACTGTGAGTATGGAAGAAACAGCTTGGTTGAAAACATTTTTCAAAGCAAATAATTTCAAAAATTAAGTATATTTGGGAATCATAACATTAATTTGAGTGAGCTGGTAAAATTTTGCTGACAATTTGTATTTGAAAGTGGTTTTTTTTACAAAATCTTTTTTTATTTGGTGCTAGGCTTATGATGGTGTGTGGTATAGTGCAGTTCTGTCAATGAGAAAGTGAATGCCAGCCCATTTTCATACTGGCTTCTTAATCTGAAGGATCAGTCTCACCTTGGGCATTTAACTGAAATTCAGATGTTATTAATTTATTAATAATAGTAGTTGGTTCCAAAAGTCCAAAGGAATGAGAAATTGGTGGGGTTTTTTAGCCAGCAGTGCAATTTATCAGCTGTGTTTGTGGAAGTTTATGAAGGCTCATGTCTCTCTGGATAGGAGAAAGAATTCTGTGTGTCTTAGGAGCTCAATTACTGTCATGTGTTTCTTTCTGAGTCCCAGGTRATGCACACTGTATTTGTATGAGAAAAGAGGGAAAGCTCTGCAGCTTTGCTGCAGCTCATCACTTTGAGTGAGAGTTCTTTCTGATGGTGTRTGAAAGACATCTGTCATGTGCTGTAATTCACTGCTCATGGGTAATAACAACAGCACTTTGTATAGGTGAAACTGTTTTGATTTAAACTTTCTCAAGTGCTCTATCAAATGGATAAGCACAAAAATCCTGTCAAGACTTCTCTGACAGCACAACATTCAGTCTCCAGCAAGGGCCACGTGCAGTTGCTGAAGTCTAACCTCTAACCCTTTGCAGCTCAGGCTGGTYCATGACCATTTTGAAACCTTTTATAGTAGTTTTTGTCATCTGCCCTCCAGCATTTTTAGCATCTGTAGCAGTGAGTTCATGGTTTAACTGCAGCCTGGCTGAACTCCCTCTCTTTTCTTTTTTTTTTGGGTCCTAAACTGGTCTAGTGCTAATGTCATTAACTGGTGAGTGGTTCCTGTGTGGGAATAATAACTGCTCCCTGCCATTCATCCCCTCCACATTATTCATATTTTTAAAACACTTGCTCCCCGATTACAATTGAAATGGCTACACAGATCTATGGGATTTTCTGTACCTTAAAACCATATTCCATTCCTGTAATATAGATAATAATACACATTTTCTATCCAGGAAAGCCCTTCAGGCTGGGTTTCCTTTCTTTCAGCTGAGTAGTTCTCACTCTGTCTCTGCTGAGTGAGGCACTGTTGGCATGGGCACAAGTGGCAGGTGGAGTGGCAAGGAGCAAGGTGTACATGTGGCTTTTGTGCTTGTGCAGACCTGCTCAAGAGCTGGCAATAAAGAGCTACAAATRACTTACAGCTGAAAAGGCAAAAGTAAGAACGTTTGCAATAAATAACGGTTTTTAGGTGACGCTCCTTTCATGTGGAAATGGCAGAATTTTAGGTATCTGCAGAAYGTATTGAGTCCAGAACAGAAAGAAATCCTTCAAATACATCTGTATAGCCTGGAGGCCAAATAGACTGTGCAGTTAAATAATGATTGGATTTCATAGCCTGTTTATTTACAGGGCATAAACAAGTGCATTTATGCAGTGTCTGTAATGAAAATYTTGCCTGTTTATGAATTAGTGTTGGTTGGGTTTTTTTTCATTTTTTGTTGCGGGGTTTTGTTGGGTTTTTTTTTCCACTTGGTGTGTGTAGGACCTGCCATCCAGAATTGAGGGTGATTTTCTTTCTTCCTTGCTGTTTTAAAAAACAGTTTCTCAAACTGTAAAGCAAGTCTTGTATTATGCAAAGAAATGGCTGTTGAAAAGGAAAATGCACCCTTAGGTAGCATTCCAAAAAGCAATATAACAAGAAAAAGCGATTTTGCAACGCCTTGAAGGCCAAGTCTCTCTATATGTTAATAATAAATGCCCCAATTTCCCAGGCACACTATTTTTATAATATAGTTTTGCTGCCTTAGGTTTTATCTAAATAAATTATGCTTGCTACACGCCAAAATGGGAATAGTTTGGTGCCATCATGATTGGATCTGTGATAATTTACAGCGTGTCATAGCTTTTCTCTGAAGCATGAGAATGGGTTTATCTGTGCTTGTCTGTGGCCTGATGGGATTAGCATTGTCTTTTCCAAGTGTGTGCCCTCGTGGTCTTCACACAGCCTGGACTTCTGTGGTGTCAAAAAGCTTTTCCAGCACTTTGGAATACTTGGAGAAAGCTTGGAGGGGCTAAATGAGATAACAAGAGAGGAGGAGTGTTCTTATCCTGATGTCCCAACAATTTTTTTTCTTACTGCACACCAGAACTCATGAATTAATATCAAAACAGAATAGTTCTTGTGCAGGCATTATTCTCTTTGTTTGCAGGGAAAATCTGGAATTTGTGGCCTAAAGCCACCTGTAGCAGCATAGAACAGACCCTTTTTGCAAGTCACCAGAAGTGCATTTGTATTAATGCAAGTTGCCTTTGGAGCTGGCTTTGTACTCCCCTTTTCCTGGTCCTTTAATCCAGCTGAGCATGGGTGATGTTTCCTGCCCTGGTTTTGTATGAACAAGCCAAAAAAGTGTTAGTTGTTGCTTTCATGGTGTTTTCAGAACTTCTACAATAACATAATCTAAAAAAAATATACTGAAATCCTGCATGGCTCTTTCACGGCTCTTAATGAAGCTGCTGCCCTGGTTTAGGACAAATTTTGGGAGGAAAGCAAGCATCATAAAATAACCCTAGCACAGCTGTGGAAAATGACAAAACAGAACAAAGTGTTGTAACAAAGAAAACAAGAAAGGTGTAAAAGACTTTGACTTTTTAAAAATGCCGTGAGATGGAATCTKCCTGGCAGYRCCAGAAATAAGGAAGGTGATRTGAAAATGTGTTTGCAGTGGTGCAGTTGGTGAGAAGTACAAAATCCTAGCAGGAATTGCTRATGTGATAAATAGTGTGGGGTASTGRCCTGTTTTTAGCCATGTGTTTATGRTGTTTCTCCTCCTGATGTATCCTGCTTGGCTTGTCAAAGTCCAGATKGATCCCTGAGCCTTYCCTGGAGTTCTGTCTTCCCCAGGCCCTCAGTGTACTGAGGGTGTTCTGTCTTTATCCTACCATTAATGAGAGCCATTAATGTCAGAAAATCCACTGTAGAACTGGGAAAAGGGAAAAGGAGAAGTAGCACCCAACTGGCCTTCTGTCCCTGGTGGAAGGAAGTTTATTCTCTAAGAGGGCCTGGTCTTTCAGAAGGGAAAATTTAGCCAAGGAAGCAGTAAAAAGAACATATATGCAAAGGGAGGAAAAAACTCCATTAATTGAGCACAAAATCAAGATCCTGGAAGACCACATTAATCAATGCATCAAAGAAGATGAAAAGAAGGGATGCTTTGTCTTTGTGCAAATGTGAAGTGCTTGCAATAAATAAAAAGTAATGAAATCCCTAATTTATAATACATTTGAACAGGTTGCTAATAATCTGGCCTAATGGGAAAATTCAAATGATTGAAAGGCTGCAAACATATTTACATAGCACTGGGAGGGGAAGAAGGGGAGAAGTGGTGGCTTAAATATGTGGTATCTTTATGGAGTAACTGTCTGGAATGATTGACAGCTCAGCTTTCTGATAGGTAGTGTGGAAAATGGGGATCTAACTCACCATATGCAGAGGAGCAACAGGGCCAGTTCCTCCTGGAAAGTGTGGGAAAGAAAATCACTATTATGGGAGGCTTCAATTTGTATGATATTACTGGAATCATGCTGCCTTGTAGCAGTGTTGTTTGTGTTCCTTTAAAAAAATATATGAACCTAAATGTAAATGATTAATCTCCTCCTAAGAAATCAGATTTTTAGAGAATTCTATGTTAGGCCTCGTTTTTGCAGATAAAGACAAAATTAGTGGTGGTTGAAGTGCCAAAGGGAGAAATTAATCCAAGTGCAGGAGARCATGAGTTAGGTGAATTGTGAGCTGCAGGAATGACTGTAGAAAATCTCAGTGTGTGTGTGATGTGCACAGATGTGTCCCTGTGTGCCCAGGGCACTGAAGGGGGCTGGCTTGGAGAGTAATTGGTACACAGTTGTTCAAAAAGAGAGCTCACTGAAAGCAAGGAATAAAAACAAAAGGGGTAGTTGATGTTAATAAGTGTGAATCAGAATCTAGGAACTGTGGAAAGCTGCTGAGGAATGTGTGTGTAGACATGGACATCTATCTGTAATACACATGTATATGCATTATCTACATCAAATATATTGTACATGTATAAAAATATAACTGTAATCAGTGGTGAGGTAGGATCAATATTGTAAACTATTCTCATTTGTACTAGAATTTCATATATAAAAAGAATGTAAAGTGTACTTAGATAGGAGTAATTGTAACTTTAAAGTATGATTACTTAATTTGTGGTGAAAATGGAAAGTGTTTGAATGATGCCATAGGAATGAAAAACAGAAGTTTGAAAAGATAATGCAGAAATGTCAGAAATTCTGGCTAAGTATTGATGTTCTGTATTTGGAAAAGRCAGCAGAAGAGCCTGACAAGGCCTCATTACAATTGTGACTAAGGATCCTTAATAATGGATAGTAATGCTGGGCATTTTGCAATCAACAGGTTTGAACTGAGAGTTTCTGAGAGTTAGGAAAAAAATCTGTTTGAGTCATTCTCTTGAGTCACTGCTGTTGGTTTTTTGTTTTTTTTTTTTGGGTAGAGTGTTGGGGAAGTTCCAGATGATGGGGAGAAATCTAATGTTGTGCCAATAAAAGGCTAAATGGGAAGACTCAGATAATTGTAAGTCTGTCAGCCTGACATTGATCTCRGGCAAAATAATGGAATGGTTTCTAAAGGGCTCAATTAATAAAGAATTAAACAAGGGAAATGCAGTTATTGCTAATCAGCCTGGGTTTATGGAAAACAGACCATGTCAAATTTGCTTGGTATCTTTTTGATGGTATCACAAATTTGGCTGATGTAATGGAGCTCCGTAGGGCACTGACTGGGTACAAAGTATTGATGGAAAAACTGTAAAAACCATGTGCTTATTTAGCAGAGTAGAAGGAAAATGGGTAAATTCAGAGCTTTATGGATAACAGCACAGGAATTGGTGCTCTGTGTCTCACAGTGAAGGAGGATGGAACCTGGGAACAGGCATGGGTTTATTTTCTGCTGAGCCAGAGGCTGTGCTTAGCACACAGCTCTGCCTCCCTGGAGCRTGATGTGTCCCAGTATTCTTCCCAAAGTAATGGGCACAGTCCATTCCTGGTGGAAGCCATTCTGGATCAGGGGGTGAACTGTGAGCAGTGTGCTTGGATGCTGTCTGATGGCAAGACTGCAGGTAGAAAGAAGGGTCAGAGGCATAGGTGAAAGACTGAAGGGGTGTAAGGGTGGTAGGTGACAACAAAATAATCTTTAAATTCTTCTCCCATTTTATGATGCTCTTTGATTGACCAGCTGGGTCCTTCTGTTGATTTTTTTGAGGCTGCCTGTTAATGTACATGTACAGCACCCAGCATAGCAAAGTGCTCTGTGGTACTTTCCAAAAGTTGGAACTGTGATAAAGTAATTCTATCAGGAAAAAAAAACAAAAACTACAGGAAAGCTAAAAGAGAACTATTTGTAGTTACCCTATATGGAGATAAAATTTAACAACCCTTTTTACTGAGCTCTACTAAAATTTTGTCAGTCTCCTCTGAGCCAGATCACTGGCTTGGCTTCCCAAGAGTTGGTTCATTAAAAGCAGACCGGAGTATTTTCTTTTATATTGGTTGGTTGTTRGAGCTTCCTGGAAACATTAATTTCTGTTCTTATGAGAACTCAGATCTTGATGATAGAGCAGAGAGCAGAAGGAAACATTCCAGATCTCTATCAGCTGTGATTGATGAGGGGCTGCTGAGCAAAGCTGCAAGAAAATTCCGTGCATTTGTCTTGCCCACAGGTTTTATGGGAAGCCCAAGTGTATTCCTGGAGAACTTYCACACAGGAGTGTGGTGAGGTTCTCCATTAGACAAATCACCTAAAGACCACTTCAGACAGCTCATTCCTCATCCTGATGTCAATTGGGTTTTATTAATGCTTCATGCAGAAGTGGAGAACACAGGAATTTTTTGAAGTTGGGTCAGCTCTTAATGAGCTTGTAAATAGGGCTTATCTAAACACACTGTAGTTGCTTGAATAATGAATCTTGAATAATTGACTTCATGTTTCTTTTAGCTTATTTTTTCTTCTTTTTTTTCCATTTATAATCTATTGACATGCAAATTCTTAAGTCTAAGTAAATAAACATTACATGGTAGAATTAATCTAGGGGAGATAATTTATCCTGAAGTCAGTGTTTTATSCTCAGACAATATTCTGTGGGCATAGACATTGGTAAAAGAGTAGAGCATGCAAAAGATCTGGATATCCCTGTGGAGATTCATGACATTAAAAACATTTTTTTTATAAATTCATGAATTACTTACAGAACAAATGAGCAAAAGAGCTGCAAAAAGGTGATGCACTTCTATTAAAAACATGGTAATTCTGTAGTTGAGATGATCAGAAATAGATTAGGTTTTAAATTTCTGCAGATTTTAACGTTTAGGTACTGCAGGAATTACAGTGAAAACTCCAGTGCCAGCTTKAAATGTGTGGCTCGATACCATTGCTTATTTATGTAGACATATTAATTACATTTTTAGTCCTGACTTCTCTAAAAGGCTTTAGCTGACAGGATTGGAATCTGTTTTAATAAGGTCTGCAAGGTGAGAAAAGTCTGAAAGTAATTTTGGACGTGAAAAGATTTGTGTGTAATTTTTTTATTAAAGGCTGGAGGTACAGAGGAGTCTGCTCCCTTGCCCATAAATAATGAGGGCTCCTACTCTTCCCCCCTCAAGTCAGAGCAATTAGGGCTTTTGTGAAATTGTTCRGATGCAGCAATGAGTGAGCAGTCATTGAAACTGAGGGACATGACAGCTGGAGCTGAGAGAAGGGCTTGAAGTCATGGCTAATTCAGTGTGACAGAATACCAGRGTACCACTGGGGCCAAGAGCATGATGAAAGCAAAAATCAGTGTCTCTGCCTTTAGATCTGCAATTACAGGAGATGAAATGTGGAAATGGAAGGGAGTCACCCCGCCATTTCTTTAAATACATTTAAAGCCAAAAAAAAAAAAATTAGATAAGAGGGAATAATTTTTTCTTAGGAAATGGTTATTTTTCCAGCATCTGTCATGAAATGGTTTTAATGACCTGGAAAAGATCTTTTAGTATTGGTGAGAAGATGTTAAATGAGAGGTGTGGTTGGTCTGCCCTGCTGTGTTTGTTCTTCTCTCCCTTAATTTATCTGGGAGATAGCTAGAAAATTTTCAGAAAAAAAACACACAGAATTTGCAATTACAACCAAGAAATTTAACTTTGCAGTTTATGGCAACAAACTTGCCAATGCCAATATAGATTACTGACTTGTAAAGTAGATAAAATAGAAGTGCAGCTACTAAAACCTGGTTGGTCATGCAAAAAACCCAAAAAAACCCCAAAAAACCAAAAAACAAACAAACAAACAAAAAAAAAACCAACTGTGAATGCATCTCCAAATAAATAAAGACAATTTAAAAATTCCAAGTATTATGTAACTGTAGTGCCAGGTTAATCTGGTCAAACTCGGGTGCAATCCTAATTTTAAATCCTAAAAATACACGTTTTTATTGATTTAAATAATGGAAAATTTTAGGGAGATAATTTTACAAGACAGTATGAATAAAAGTAGYGTAGAGTTTTTCTGAAAATTGTTTCCAAAAATAAGTATACCAGAGGTGTTGGGATGTTCGTGCAAAGAAAGGCATCAGCTTTTGTCAAAACAATGTAATGTTCTAAGTTGATTTAGCGATGGTTATAATCAGCAGTAAATTATAATCATGCTAAATGATCAGGTTTAGTATGTGTAAGTGCAACACAGAGCAAAAGATACTGCAGGTGTTCATAAAGTGAATAAAGTACTCTGATAGATTAAAAATGCAGTGCTCAAAGTTTGAGGTGTAATTTTTCTCTCTCTCTTTTATTTTAGTGTATTTTTAATGGCTGTCTGGATTTTTTTTCTTTTTTTTATTGAAAGAGACAAACCTGGCATTATAATTTGGGGATCTGTTTCAGTAGAGTGTAGTGATTATGTGTGTGTGAGTGTGTGTGTCTGGAAACTGGGGGAATAAAGGATCATACTGTTTTAGAAATCAAAATACAGAATGATGCTCCTAATGCTAGAGACATGGGAGAGAGGAGTTAGAAGCGTTGCTGAAGGCAATTATCTGGAGACTTGCTAAACTCACTGAGCTGTTCATATTAAATACRCTAATTCCCCAGGCATTAACTCAGCTCAGGGAAGTTTCCTGGGTTTCTCTGTATTCCTGCTGTTGAGAGGAAAGGCAGGGAAGCCAGGTCAGTCTGGGAGGCTAATGGGAACAGAATGAAGAGAGAGGATAGGGCGCCTTCATTTTCTGCTTGTAGAGGATTGAAGACCTTTGTTCTTTCAGCTTCTGTGTGAGGGAAGGAAGGGAACTCTCCAAAAGCACAGCATGAGAACCCCAGTGCTGAACACAGGGTGCTGAATGTGGTGACTGGGTGCACAGTGAATGGCCAGCACTCCTAATCCCAGGAATCCTTATCCCAAGGATCCTTTTGCTGGGCAGGGATTAGCATGATGTCTCCTCTTCCTTTCCAGTGGCATCCTCTCTCTTGGCATTCTCCTGCTTCCCAGTTGTTGCACTTCTTTTTTCATTGCCTATTCCTATTTTCCTGTTCTCTCTTTCGTGTCTGAGCATTTGGGATCTAAATGGGTGTTTGCCATCTTAGTGTCTGTCATTTATTTTATTGCTGTGTGGATTGCTTTGGTTTTGGCTGGTCTGGATTCCCCCCCACCCTCTCACACATCTGGAAGAAAGAAAGGGCTTCCCAGAGAATTTATGGGAGTGTTGCTTCTTTGAGTTTTCTACCCTCTAAATGGATGAAATAAGGTCTGCCTGAGCAGTGTTAATTTTCTGCTGCTCCCAGCTGTGGTCTGGAGCTTTTACAGTAGAGACTGTGCAGAGCCCACCACAGCAGAGCTGCTTTACTGGAGGATCCTCTATCTCCTGAGGTAACTGCAGTTTCAAAGATGTCATGAAATAGGAGGCTGCATTTGTTGTGCTTTCCCTCCTGCAGAGCTCTGAAGCACTGAAAGCAKAGTTGTTGGTCTCTAGACCTGCCTTGTCTGCAAGTGTCTCATGTAAAATAGCTCAGATATCACTGTGTATAAAATTACACATTATAGAGGTGCCTGTTAAAGCCTTAAAGAGAAGGGACATATGAAAAGTGATGTATTTCCTCTCTACTGTTTCGTGGCATTTAGATTTATTTGGCTGATGCTGCTTGCCTTTATCCATGTTCTCTCCTGGTGCCTGGGAGCCAAGCAGGTTTGATTTGTGCTGGCACAAACAGTGTACAAGGAGTAGGTGAAGCAGATCATTGCAGTCAGTAAGAGGAAGGGAACACTGACTTCAACTCCTCAGCAATGCAAGAGACTTCTGCTTTTTTTCCCCTAAAATATCATCTGCTTGTGCTACCTCAGACACAGTTTCTCTTCAGGCAGAAAATGTTGTTCTCAAACTTGAGAACTTAAATCCATTTATTGAGGTTGATTCTGAATCATATGCTGGTTTCGCTGGTTTCAGTTATGTACTTTTTGGGGTCTGCAGGTAACACTAAATAAAAATGGGTGTGAATTCAGTGAAATACAGTTGGACATAGTAAAGCCCTTTAATGTTTATTATGAAAATACTGAGTTTTTTTTTTTAAAGTACCTAATGAAAGCATGTTACTGGCTAGAAGGCAGGATTTGGTAGAAAAAGGAGGGGTTTTTTTGCAAAGTAAAAACACAGCGTAATCTAGGATTCATAAAATCCTTGGAATTTTACTTCAGAGTATAGTTAAGCCCTTGATGCAACTCTCACCTTAAAAGATAGAACCTGAAATTGTCATCTGGGTTCTGTATCTGTATTCAAAATGGCCTAATATGATTACTTGCTTGGCATAGCATTATAATTGAAGTATTTAATAAACTGTATCAGTACGCTGCTTTTTATCCACACAGYTTCTTTGTGAGGCTGAGCTTTAAGGCCTGAAGTCTTAACAAATTAATCAGCTTTTCCACAGCAAAGCAAACAAAATTTCCTCCCGTGCATATTTTAAATTATCCAGGCCTGGGGGAACCGCCCAGTCTTTGGGGATGGTGGCTTCTTTTAATTCCTGCCTGATTCTAAATCCTCGGCTTGAAAGATGAGGAGCACAACAAGAAGCTGTTGCAATGCACAGTGTGTTCCTCTCTCCCTCCTTCATTAGTCTGTGATGAGGTGGTGCAAACTGGAGGTGTTCTGCTCTGGAGCTGTGCACTGGGGTGTGGTTTGGAGATTTCTCTCCACCCAGGTGAAAAGGAATGGCTGTGAGAAGCGTGCAGCCTTTGCTTCTCATTGATTGTTTCTGTACAGATAATTTCTTCAGCTCTGTCGTCCCCCAAAGCAGCTGAAGCTCAAGCTTCCGTGACTCAGAGACATTTCCACACTCAGATAAGCAAGGTTGTAGMCATGGAAGAAATTAATTGGTGAATCTATTACTTGTAATGTTTTCTTTCCTCTGTGTGGTAGTTTATTTTACTGCTACAGAGACATTTGTGATAAGACAGTGGCAGCCAGATMTGCTGAATGTGTTTGTCCAAAGCTGCAAGAAGATGAACTGCATGCCACCTGCTAAGCAAGGCAAAATATATTTCTTTTTTTAACCTTTTGAAGTACTAATTATACCTGCAGCCTGGAGKATTCTGATTTGTGTTGTTGTTAGATTTCTCTCTGAACAAAGACCACTCCTACATCCCCTGTGGATCTGACCTTGCAGCCAGGTAAATAAATGGTGGTACCCCCATGAGCAATCTCAGTGATTTGGGTGCCCAGCAGTGCAGGGGTCAGTCCCTTAGCAGCTGGATGCTGACCTGCACCTCAGCTATAGCCACAAGCTCCTGCTATTTAATGGAATGAGGTGAGGCTGAATAGGCTGCAGTTAATTCAGTTGTGCTGGAGCCAGATGATCATGGTGAAATTCAGCCATTGTTGTTTATGAGCTCTAGTTTGTACTCTGTAACATTTTACTTGGATTGCAGGGTTTTGCATCTTCTTTGCACTGCCCAAACCTGCCTTTCACCATGTGCTCTGACTGTTCCACTTGATATCTCCTGTGCTTTGGTGCTGAGAGTTGCAGTGAAAGGCTGCTTCATGCTTCATCTGCAGCAGACCAGTGATTGGRTTTTAATGCAGTGSTGTCTTTTGGRCATCAGCAGATACRGTGTGCTCCTGGTTGAGGACAGAARTAAAGGGCTTTGGTTTTCACTTGGAGAGTTGTGCCTTTAAATACCTCTTGTTCAGTCTGGGAAAGGGGAGCTTTGGCATGACCTAATTGTRGCCTTCCRGGACCTGAAGGGGCCATGAGAAACAGAGGGAGACTATTTACAGGAGCCTGTAGTGCTAGGACAAGAGGGAATGGATTCCAACTGAAAGAAGTCAGGSTTAGATGGGATATTGGGAAGAAATTSTTCCCTRTGAGKGWGSTGAGGCCCTGGCACAGAGTCCCCAGAGAAGCTGTGGCTGCCCCATCCCTGGGAGTGTCCCAKGCCAGGYTGGACAGGGTTTGGAGCAGCCTGGGRYAGTGRRARSTGTCCCTGCCCATGGCAGGGGTTGGRAATGAGATGGGCTTTAAGGTCCCYTCCAGCTCAGGCCATTCTATGATTCTCCTTCTGTCTGAAATGAAAAGGGTTTTATATATTGTACTTTTTAGAGGACAAACAGTAGAATCTCAGTGATTTCTGAGATTGCAGGACACATAATTGTCTCCTGTTCAGTTTCCATTACCAAAGCACAGAAATGCCACTCTCCTGGCTGAACTGCTTGTCCTCCAAGCCCCAGTTCTCTCTTTTTTTATACACACCTGTATTTGGCAGTACACCTGCAGTATTATTTGTGGGGGTGGAGGAGGGTGTTCACAGCATTTGAAAGAATTGGGAAAACAATTAGATTTTACTGGCTACACAGATAATGGAGTCACTGTCATTGAAGTGGATATAGATTGGATTGAGCATTTCAGTGCTCTGTAGTTTTTTTTCCCTGTGGCACTTGAGCAGGAGGTGAGAAATCAATGTCAAGTGTTCAGCTGAATTACTTACACAAACAGAAAATGTTATTTGAGCTGATCATTTTAGCCTGCACCTCGTTGAAAAGGAAACAGTTAAAAATTGCCATTGAGCCAAAAGAAAAAAAAAACAAAACGGGAATTTGAAGTGTGGGTACCTGACCCTGATGTAAATACAGAGGGAGCAGGTGGAGAGGGTCTTGTTCCATGRAACTGGGATGAGCACCTGCCTTCTGCCTGGGGAGCAGGGTGTGGACCTGGGAGGGGAAGTTTGGGTCAGTCAGTCAAGTCTTTGCAGGGCAGCATCCTTGAGCAGGGCAAGCATTGCATAACTCATATTTTAAACACAAAGTAATAAGCTTTTACAAGTAATACTACTGCAAAAATGTTAAATTCATTCAGCTGCCAAGATTTGCAGTTCTGAGTTAAAAACATGGGTGTGAGTTTGTGCTTGAGATTTTACCAGTTAGGCAGATGCTGTTGGAGGTGGTTGTTATTGCATTCATAAGCCAAATATTAYACAAAATAAATTACAGAAGACCTTGGTAAGAATCACCTGCAAATTTTTGCTGTATGTGGGCATTAATATATTTATTGCAAGATGTATGTGGCTATTGTATTCAAGCAAAATTTTCAAATGAGACACTAAGCATTTTCTCCAGGCAAGACAAGGAATTTACTTAGTCAGAGGCTCCACTAGTCTCAGGAAAAATTCATCTATGCTCAGCAGGCTGTTAAAATAAAATAATCCCAGTTGCAAGGGATATCAGGACATAGTTCTACAATTCCTATTTTGAGACAAGTGTTGTCTTCCAGATTTTTTTTTAGTGTTGGTAGGTCAAGCAGAACGTTTGTGGGTTGCCAGAAATACTTTTAATGGACTTCCAAAGTGAAAATTAACAAGGTGGGTGGACTTAGCTGCCTGTAAATAGAAAATCTAACATATTCAGCACTCTAAAATATTTTTGTCTGGCCAGCAGTTGCTGCWCCAGAAATGTGTGGGTGTTCTGTAGGTCCTGTCAAGTTACAGACACTCTGGAGAATCAAAAAATACTGCCTCATCTCTAGGCTTGCTAAGGCAGCTGAATCCCATCAGTGCCTTTAAAAAAACACAGTGAGTTTTTCCTCAAGGCAGAGGGGGAAGCTGTTCATTACACACAGTTTAAAGGCAGTAATTAATGCCTGACCATGAGTATTACACCTTATTATTTCCAGTACAGCAATGGAATGCCAAGAAGGGTGTCTGAAAATGCGGAACATGAATGAGAAAGCAGACTGTTCAAACTGGAGGGCTCTTTCATCACATGCAAAATGCTGCTTTTTGTAGACTTGCTGTTTGCCCAGTGTACTTTGAATGAATGTTTTACTGGTTTCTCAGAGTATGCGCTGCATATGAAACAGCCCTGGTTAATCATCATTAGAACATGAAAATGGCATTAAAGTACTTTCTGAGTACTTCTTACGACTTTTCTGCATCTTCCTGAAAACTTGTGGCATGAGCAGAGGTGTAATTAGTTCAAGATCAGATGCAGAAAAAACAGGGGTAGAGATTCTGTAGTTAAAGACCTTAAAATGTTCCCCATAAGCTGCTTCTTGTGCACCACTGAGAATTTCTCAGCTACATTTTAAAGTTCTTTAAGGATGATGATATCATGGTGATGGAAAAATGCTTTCTGTGTGTATCATTTGTATTCCTTCCCAATTTGCTACATTATTTATGATGCAGTCCTGAAGCTGTAGTGATCTTGTATGTAAGGAAGCCTGACACTGTAAATTCAATGAAGATTTACCTGCCTTGAAAAACAGATGAGTAGATGAGTATTCTTCATCCTAAATGCATTATATATAATCATAGCAAACCAGACATCTCATGAAATGGTGCTCTTACTCCAAACAACTCCCTTTGACTTGACTCAAGCAAACAAAATTGCACATTGACAATATAAGGAGTGTGGGCTTTAAGAACTCTCAAAATATTCTACAGAGGCAGGAATGTGCCAAAAGATGGATATGCACTGTTTTTTAGTGGTTTCTCAAAATGTGGGATTTATTGCACCCATTTTCATCTGAAAGGCAGGAGTGAAACACTTGGTGAACTTTGCTGCAGATCATGGAAACGTGCTGAACACCAAGCAAGCAAAGTTATTTCCAGTGCACACACAGAACTTGGAGAGGCACTGTCAAAGCAACAAGGATTAGGATCAAAATGCCTGAAACCCTTTTTGCTTCATGTTCTTGTGAGAGCAAAGGGACACAGTAGTTGTTTCTGAGCTGTGGGTCCTGGCTGCTGTCAGTGGAGGCAAACTCTGATGCTCTGCAAGTGCTTTTTGAAATGCTTACTGGTATTGCATAGTGCTGAAATATTCTAATGCTGATGGTGTGTGTTAATGTGCATATTTTCACAAAGGGCATGACTGCCTTTGATTTGAATGCTTTTGGTGATGTTAGTCCATTCCTTTTGATAAAGGTAGAACCTTTGTAGAAGAGTCAACTTTTGGTACCTACCAGGGAGCCTGTACTTAGTACATTTTCAATGTTTGGAATGGGAGGGAAAAAGAAGGGGGGCAAAGTTAAAAGTAAGAAGCACTAACAAGAAATTATCCCTAATCATATTGCTATTCCTGAGGCATAACAGAATTCTGGAAAAATCAAATTGCAGGATGCAAACCTCGGGTGTCAACTTGTCACTATGTTACATTTAAAGTGGTTATTAAAATCATTATGCTATCAACCTGTGAAGTTTGGGCACACCAAATATAGCAACCTACTTAATTGCTCAGTATTTTGCAGTGAGTGAAAGAAAGGGAGGTGGGAGTGGAGGGAACGGTGTGTTTTCAAGGTACCCAAAAAGGCCATTTCTCCTGTGGAGTAAATGATGCATTTGTTGTTCCATAAGACTTTAGTCTCTGAATTCAAAATATTTTATTAGAAATGCAGCTGCCTCTCTGTCTTACATAGCTTGGAAATGGTTTTATGAAGAACTTCCAACAATGCAGCACAATGCATACTGACAGGACTTGGTGGCTCTAATTGTGTTATTGACACTGCTCTTCTCTTGGGAAATCAGATTGAAATGAAATGATATTGCCAGAACTAGTCTCTAGGATACTTAGGGTCAGGTGTCAAAGTCTGATTTCCCATGGAGTAAAGCTGGAGAAACTCAGCTGAACTTACTTCAGGTTTATATTTGTATAAGGAGCAACTTGCTTCTGGATTGTCACACTACTAGAGACTTGCCTGAAATGTGATTTTAGGATAAAACAGTAAATTACAACATTGCTACAGTCACTACATAAAGCAGGCAATGAAAATGTAAATTTGGGGAGTGGAAGAAAGAGACAAAACCCCAAACCTTCACCAATTAGTCTTGAAGAGCACGTTTACTCCAAATGGTGCGTTGTCTCTATAAAAGTGAAGAATGAGGAATTTCTCCAAATATCATACAGTGTCTTTATTTCTTTGTGTTGTTTGCCTCCACTTCTTTTTAAAACTGGGATTTTTTTTCCTTGTCCCACACCAGCCATAACACAAGGCTGATGGTGCAGAACCCACCAAGGCTCAGTTGGGGTGTGGTAATGGCACTGCATTCAGTGAACTTGCAAACACTGAATTTTCCAGGTGCCATTCAGWTTCAGTTTGGGTGCAGAACTGGAGGGCAGTCAGTCTTTCTTGCTTACCTGTTATGTTTCTGGATTAAAAAAAAAAAATGGCAGAAAATTTAGCTGCAAACACTGAAATAATTTACTGAGCATATTTCTGCAGTCTGTGGGTGTCGCAAATTCTCCTACGTATAAAAAATCTGAGAAAAAAATAAACTTGAACTCCTTTTTCTCAAATCTATTTTTATGGTGAATAGAACATTGAAAACTGTGGCTGGAGGTTATTATTCACTATTTTTATTTTTCCTTCTGACTGGCAATTTTTGCTATGTCACAATAGGATTCATTCAGACAAGCATGTACTCTTTGGTAAAAGATCTGACTTGCAGAACATGTAGAGAGTATGAAATATCTACTTCCTTCCTTCTGTCCCTTGTATCTTTTAGTTTGTTTTTATCCTTGTAATTGAGATACTATTCACTACAGGTATTTGTTTTTCCTGTAAGACTTTCTAGTAGAGTTGTTGTAATTACTGGTTGTACATTTCCTGTGCAAGGAAATTTGATGTACTAACACATACTCCTTTCTGTGCAGAAGATTCTTGCCCTCCCATGAATTTATTATATCATTTTGGGTTGTCTCTATTTAGAGCTAGTTAGCACATATGTATAAAATTATTAATATACCCACTCATCCAAACAAATTATTCTGGATTCTCTCCCTACTGTGATATGCCACTATAATTAATTCAAGAACATGTTCAGAAAACTCATGTTCTTACCTGAAGCTAATAAGATATTTGTAGCATCAAGATAAACATTTTTCCCCTGGAAACTCTGTGGTTTCTTGGCATCTCACTCCTGATGGAAAACTGTCCTTTCCTATGTGTTTGTGCAGTCCTGCTCCCAGCAGATGGACCTCGCTGGCACTCTGTTGTTACATCAATATAAATGTAAAATATTGTCATCAAGGAAGTGACTGAAGTAGCAGACTTTTCTTCTAAAACCTCAGACAAAGTCAGCCCAACAATGCATTTGAGCATTTGCCATTTGACATCCATTTAGGAAAGCTAATTTGCAGCTTCTGTGAGTAGCTGTCAGAGATAAAACTGCCCCTTTATCTCTCAGCTGATACGAAGCTTCCTTCTAACACAAAAACCATGTGAAGATTATAATTATACAGAAGCAAATAACTGAAAAAAAAAATAGTCCATCTTCTTTGGAAGGAAGGAAGGAAGGAAGGAAAAAGAAACTCCAGGTTTTGAAAAACTGGTCTGGTGGAAGAGGTGTCTGTGCCCATGGCAGGGGGTTGGAACAAGGTGATCTTCAAAGTCTCTTCCAACCCAAACCGTTTTCTCCTTCTAAAATGTGCCATGTTTATGTTGTTCTCATTTGTATCAATCTTCTTTTGTATTAGTTGTTCAGATTGTAGCTGGAAAATGACATAAATTGTTAGAGCCAGCAGGGTTCCCTTGCTGTCCCTGTGAAATGAAGGCAGGATACAAGGGCAAGGCTGCACTGAGGAGAGGAGGGTGAAAGTTGGCTTGGGAAACCACAGGCAGTGCTGCAGTGGCACTAAAGGATAGGGCTTTGTTGGTATGGACTGTTTGGTTATAGGAATGGATAAATTTACTGAGAAAAGGTTCAAATTCACTTTCAGGTTGATGGTTCAGACAAGAGTGGGTGGGTGCCTGAGTGATCTCTGGGTTCCTCAGTGCCTTTTGAAGGCTCACTTGCAGGAATCATATGTTGAGGTCTGTTGACTTGCAGTGCCATCCTGACTCTCAGGCAGATGTAACGAATGTAGCATCTCCTGCACTATTTTTTGCCTTTACTCCTTGTGGTGGTGCTTCTTGGAAGTGTTATGATAAGGGAGAAAGAGAAGGCACAACCAATTTTCCATGTCCTTTTCCAAGTTAAGTTTACCTTCTCAAGTTTGGCTCTATCAGCTCTAACTTGTCATGGAGCATCTAAAAACCTGTTTGCTTTGTAGTAACAAATGCTAAAAAATATAAAAGAGAAAATATTCTTATAGTAAATCTATCCCTTTAGACTGATCTTGCCTGCTCAGCCTCTTGTGAGCTTTTAGGAGCACAAACACTGAATAAATGCCCGAGGTGAGCAGTAGTTTCTGAAGAGTGTGGCTGTCTGAGGCAAACAGCCCAAGCTGATTGTGTGCATCACTTTCTTCCACTGCACTTGACCCCGACACATTTTGGAGCAGGCAGGTCCTCCTTGTTTCATCACTGCCATGGTTAAAGAGAGAGGCCTGCCAGCTTTTTCCTTGCTGAGGTCAGGCACCTCAAATGGAGTGGGACATCAGCATGATCTGATCTAAATTGCTTGCTGCACCCATTTCCAGCTGTGTCATAGTTTAATGTCAGATCTCCTGGTTTCCTTGCAGGTGTGACACAGGTGGTGTTGGGGGAACAGAGGGGAAAAAGAAATGGTGAGGAGTTATTTTCAGCCAGTTGATTGCTGATCTGAACCTCCAGACCAGGGAGAGCTGTGTAGGCATGAATTGCACAGCTCTGCCATTCATTGATTCACTGGTTTAGAGTAGAGTTATTTTCACAAGTTTTTTGAAGGGAATGTTGGTGATGCAGTAATGCAAGCACTCAGTAAGCCTGTGGAATCACAAAATACTTGTTCAGAAATATTTCAGAAAGTTATCAGCAATTCAAGACAGTTACATAATTAAAAATAGACTGTGAGCAAGTTCTATGATCCTGTGGGAGCTGCACACACAGAAATCTGAACAGTGTCAGTTGTTACATCTTCTGTCTGGTGCTACATTTGTATATAATGATAGAGATCCCAAATCTGCAGCTCTTGCCCCAAATGTGTAGTACAACATTTTAAACAACAAAAGGGGCTGCATATTGGATCTTAAGGTTGCCCTCAGACAGCTGAACTCACTTAAATCTCGTCTTGCTTACTGTCTTTGTGAGCATCATGTTGCAGCAGACAACTATTGACCAAAAGGCTGTTCATGTGTTAGGGCTGGGCAGTCTTACAGAAATGAAATGTTTTGCTCCAGACACCTCCTTCATATCTAGACAAAGAAATGAGCAAAAAGTTGTTCTTAAATGGAGATATCCTCCATAGTTCCTTGAGACTGAGCTTTCACATCTTCACTAACTGTAAGGTCTCACCTTTCCCTGAGAGATCTGGTTCTAACAGGTTGGATTCTGTAATTCAGAAAAAGACCTACTTTCCAGCATAAAAACTATCCAAACTCCTAAACAGAATTTCATACATACAGAGCTGAGAAGAAAATGCAAACATTTTAAGTTTGGTAATTCAACACATCCTGTTGATGGAGAGTTTAGAGGGACTTTTGGCTTTGATGTATTACTGATTTTATCAGTCCTGATCAAATCTGTGATTTATATGCTAAAGAAAGTTAGTATCTGTAGTTCATCAGCACTTTCCTTTCCCTAACTCAGTCTGTTCTCTCTTACTGAGAAGCTTTTCTTTGCTATTAAAAACGGACTGAATCTGTGCTCTGCCAAACAATTGGAATAAGAGGCGGCTGAGAGAACAGCCCTTAGTTCTCCCCTATTACCTACATATAAATGCAAGGGAAAATCAGCTTCAATGGGCTTTGGAAACACGTGTGAAATGAGGGAAGAAAGACTGCCAGGAGACCTCCTCCATTCTATTCTGTTGGTTTGTGCTAAAGAAAAGCTGCCTGAGAGTCCAGCCCTGTACAGGCTCTGTGCTTTAATTAGTGGAAAGGTAAATGCTGTTTGCTTGGCAGGCTTTGGCAACTCCTCAGCCTTTCATTCACACTCGTTTCCTGTTGTCATTCTGCGAGGGAGCTTGCAGCCTGCTTGGGGCTCTTTTAGAACCCTGACAGAAGAGGTGACTGATGTCCCGAGCATGGCAGTCCTGGAGCCTCCCACTGGGCTGTAGGAAAAGGCTCTTTGCCACCTGTAAGTGAAACAGCTGAATCAGATGGCAGGGATCTGTTGGGAGCCATTGCTTCAGCATGAATGCAGCAGGCTTGACTGCTGTTACACCAAGTGCCCTTCAATTTGTGCAGGCTCAAACCATTTTTTCCAGGTACTCTTACAGTTTTTATTTACATATTTTAAAAAAGGAAATCTGTTCATCCCGAATATATCACTTGTAATCAACTGTTGCTAATAGATGTAATTCAGTATTATAAACCTGGAGTAAATCCAATCTGAAGTGCAGCCTTTAAAATGATGTTAAGCTGCATCTGTTGAAATGAAATCTGTAAAATTGCTTTTCCATGATGATTGCAGGCATGGATGGTTTCTTTTTAGCATAAAGATAAAATTAAAGTTGTTATTTGTATTCACTCTGCTGTTTTCATACTAAAAGCCATGAAAAGACCACGCAGTAATCAACTGGTGGAGTCAGCTATTGCATGAGTGCAGCTTTTGCAGTGCATCTTCAGTTTGGTTCAGGTCAGGTGGGCTGAAATGAGACCATCTGAAGCAAGTCTCATTTTGTGTGGCATTTAACAAGTGTGAGATGATAATTGCTGCCACTGAAGCATGACTGCTGTTGTAATGAATCCTCTCTGCCAGCGGTCAGAGTATGGAGCTCCGTGTGTGTAATGCAACATGCTTTCATCTAAAAATAATTAGTAAACCTGCAGTTGAATTTATTGTTCCATCCAGTTCTGTTTCACAGAGGTTCTGGCTTCTGCAGTCAAATGATCAATGTTTGCTTTTAATTACGTGGCTCTGGGGAGATCCTGCACACCTTTTTTCTGTAAAATGGCACTGTGCTTCCAAATAGTTACGTGGATAATCAAATCTGGAGAGCAGGGGTTTGAATTGGTCAGTGAAGCTCAGTGCTGGCCCAGCACATCACGTTCTCTCCCCTGTGCTGTTCAGTCAAATCCCTCTTATCTGATTCCACAGAGGCATTAACGTGGCTCCCTTGTAATTGAGGTGGGATTGTTTGACCTCTTCCCCTTGCCATTGATCCTGCCCACGGATGATACTGGTGTCGCCTTTCTGCTGGTGTGGAGTCAATACCTTCAGCAGTAGATTAGGAGCTACTCCCCTCTGGCTGGGGAGAAAAAAAAAACCACCTCCAGCAGCATGGCTGTGCCTTGTGGTGCTCCTGTGCCAGCAGCAGGGCTGGTGGGATGCTCCTTGCTGTGTGCCAGGGCTGCACAGAAGCTGTCAGCTCCCTCCTGACATGAATAAATGCCAGCGTGCATGCCATGATCCTCTGCTCAAAAATTCTTCCCCCAAACTCAACCTAGCGCTGAAACTCTAAAATGCAGAATTAGAAGTGCTAATGTATATTTGCATACATAAAATCTTGTATATCTGTCACTTCTGGAGAAAGGACAAGACTTGGAAGTCTAAAATTTTGTCATTATATAATTAGAGATTTCCTTGAAACGTTGTTTTAATGTTCCAGAGACAGGGCCCCAAACCATGACATAACAATAAATCATAATAAATATTACTGCAATCAAAATAATAAAAAACCTGCAACAGAACCTTCTCACTATAAGAAAACCTTTGAAGTGAGGGATGAAATGCCATGTTTTGTAGGACAGAAGTGTTACTATTTAATCTTTTTTTCAAGAACATTACTGCCTGTCCTGCTGATGTGGTCAGCTGCCCAAAATAAAGACTGAAGCAACTAACACTGGTGCCAAGGAGCTCTGAGATGATGCAAGCAGACATTTAAATACTAAGAATTTGCATTTTTACTTTAGTGTTGAACTGTTTTGTCTACCATTTCTCCTACTACTTTTAAAAGCTATTTAAAAGTGCCTTATTTAACAATTATTTATATGAGATAAAGAATACTGTGATTAGAATCAGGTAGAGAGGGGGAAAAAGTGTTTGTTGATGGAAAAAGTAAAAGCTTCATGCTAGTAAATATCTTAGTTTATGAGAGAAAATGGTGTAGGAAAGCTTTTTAAAAGGTCAGTGAGTTTCTATGAAATTGTTCTCATTGCCTTTAAAATTAAGTGTGCAAGGTGAAGATTAAAAACTTTATGTTCAGTGGCTGAATTGCCATTTAAAGCAGAAGTCAAACGCTGGCCCCAGAAAGAGAGAGGAGTGAAAACTTCTGCTTCTTCCTACTTCCACTTTTTCAGGAGCTGTTTTTTACAGCAGTAATTCCATGTACTGCTCCCTTGGTGAGGTATTCCCAAAAAGGAAGCAGTCTCCTTGTGGAGAATGTATATAAACCACCAACATAATCTTCAAAGGTCAGTCTCCTGCAGTTAATACTTGATAATTCCTCAAAGTATTGTCCTAAAGGAGCTGGTTTTTGGGGAGCATCCCTGCTTGTGGGATGAGATGCCTGGCTTGCTCTTTGTTTCAGCCACTGCTTTAGGTTTGTATTTCCATGCAGATAGATGCTGGATTGAGCTGGCCAAAGAAAGTTTGGGKTTTTTTWAATAAAGACAAAAMCCAATACTTTYACATCTTTCTTAAAAAGATTGAACAGAATTATTTTTAAAAGCCCAGAGTGGTCACCACCATCACAGCTTCTCTGCATCMCKTGCTCACTTCTGGTTACTGAGCTGGAAAGCCCAGTTTTGAGGTGGTGGGGACACAGTCATGACAAAAAGGTTTCAAAAACCTCACAGATTCAGGATGCAGAAAAAAATTATTATAATCAGCAGCTGTGTCTCACGTTCTCAAGGAAAGAGTCCAAATAAAAGCAGGATACTGCTGAGCATTGATTCTTTTCCATGTCTTCTCTTTGAGGGCACAAATTGTCACTCACTGTCTGCTAAAATCTGTTTTTTTCTACTATTATTGCTAAGGCATTTTTTAAAAGGCAAGATTGCTAACAGCTGCAGCACCTGCTTATTTTTCATATCAACTTTGAAGGAATGACTAATTTATTAATCTGGTTTGGATTAGAATTACCTTTTCTTTTCTTTGTATCCCTGAAAAAATTAGTGGTTTTTCTCCAGGTTGCATGCATTGATTACTAGTGCTGGTACTTACTCATAATTAGAAGTACAGTAGGCAAGAAAGCCATTTTTTTAAAGCTTCATCTAAAGCCTTGTGGCATTTTTATTTCACTGTGTTTTCATAATACCCCTTATAAGCCTGTAAAGAGAGGAAGTGTACTTTCTAAAGAAAATCAAATGGGCCCAACTGGTATTAGTCTGGCTTTCAGATTTTGGGTTAACCCACCTCAGAAATGTGGTGGCTGATACAGGAATGCAGTCAGTCATTTTGCTGGGGCTTTGGACAGTCTCTGTATGAAAATGCAACTTTGATCACATCAGTACCTGCAGAGAACCCCAGCCAGGAACCAGCTTTGTTCTGGTTTTTGATGCTAAAATCACAACTTTCTCTTCAGGAAAGTAATTATTTCTTCTTTCCTCAGCCCTTCCCTTTCCTATTTTTTTCTTTTTTTAATGTTACATGAGAGAGACTCGAGCAGCCAAATATTAGAAAGATTAGAAAGAAGCAATTTGGCTTAGAAAGAACCATATAGATTGTGGAGGGTGACAGAAGCTGTCAGTATTGATTTTCTGCCACTTTCCTGCTTGACCTTTCGGATTGCAGCAGGCGCTCTTAAGAGGATTTAGCTTGTACCAAATTAAAGATATCACAGAACAATTGCTGACTCACATTGTGGGAGCTGGCTGAGCTCTGCTGCCATCAGTGCAGGGCCACGGTCATTACTTGATTTAATGTGCTCCTGTGGATCGAGTTGTTTGAAAAGCTGCTTATGAAAACAGGGTTGGTGCTGATAAACCAAGTCGCCATCTACTTTATTTCCGCACACGTGCACGTGTGTATTTAAACATGGCATTGTAAACTTCTGCATGTGAGATTTGGCCTGCAAAGTGATCAAAAATATACACCAAAAATTCAGATAAAACTATGCTTTCAATGTACATCTATAAAATCTTCATTTGCATTGTTGAGGATGAAATTGGAACAAAAACCCTGAGTGTTTTGTCTTCATTTAACAACTCTTGGCAGCAACTTGACACAAAACTTCAGTGTGAGCATCCTCTGCTGAGTGCCCTTCCACCCTGTTTAGAGGTAATAAATTGCATGTCTGGAGTAGTTCAGATATTTTAATCTCATTTAATATTCATGAAGTATGTTGCTATGTGATGGAATCCCGTTTGTGCAAATAGTTATTTTTTCACCTGATGCCCAAAGTATGTACAATAAATGTGGAAAAGTAATAAGTAGGTGAAATCCTTTTAATTGTTAGGACGATTTTTAGAAGGAGCGTGTTAGCATGCAGTTTTTTTGTTTGATAAACTGTGTGTCACATTAATGCATTTTAAAATGGCACAGCAATATTGATCTGGAAGAGCTGTCTGTGCTGAGCGTTTCTTTCTGAAACAAAGTTGTTATTTGTATTCACGGTGCTGTTTTCATACTAAAACCCCTGAAAAGAGCACAAGGTAATTTGTGTAAGTGTAGAGTTTGCAGTACATCTTTAGCTTGGTCCAGGTCAGGTGAACAAAGATCCAAAGACCTCGAAACTTTGGGCACACACACATTTGTGTCCACTCACTGCTATTTAGCATCTCTCTTTTGAGTAGGCTGTGCTGCATGCAGACTGTCAGGGTGTTTCTTTGGTAAATATCCATATTGTGTTGATAGGGAATTTTGTTGTTTTACTGCTCGCTGTAGCTAAGCTGGAGTGCTGTGGGTGTGACTCCTGTACCAGCCTCCCTGCAGATACTTTAGCTTTGTAACTAAAGTGATTACCGGGTTTAGAAATGCTAATTTTGCATGCGCTCCGCTGATGAGCCCTGCTGGGAGGTCTGTCGTGCATCCTCCAGTTTCCATGGTGTGGGGCATTTGTCTGCTGTTTGTTTCTTCAAGGCAACTTCGTTTTGTTCATTTTGACTGAAAAGAGACAACTTCTGGCTGGGCAGGTGTGGCTTAGGGCCAAGAAAGAACTGAATAATGCAAGGACATGAAGTATTTGTGTGCAAGAAATTGTTTTCTGTTGCCAAATGCCTTGAGCTCACTACCAGTGCTGGCATCTCCTCAGTGTACATTTGTGTCTGGTGTGTTGAGCCTTTCTTTCTCCCTTCCAGCCTTTTTTTCCTGGTTCTGTCAGAGGATCCTTGAGGCTGGAGGTCACTGCTGAGCAGTTCACAGCCATTTAGCAACTTCTTTGTGAAGACTGAAAAATAATGACCTTTCCATCTGTAGTTTTATGGAAACCTAAAAGTGGAGGGTTGGTGGTTTATTTTTTTTTTCCTACAGAGCACATGACATTAGGAGGCGTTGATTTTAGTTTTTTGATCATTGCATTAATTTCTTTTGGACCTTATGCTTTTGTTATTGGCTTTGATTTCCCCTGTAAAAAGGTGGTTGCTCTTGCCCATCTCTCTCATTTGTTCCTCATCTCATGCAAGCTCCCTGTTGTTTTCTCTGGCATGCTGGCCGTGGAGCTTAACTGGTTATATGACAGGATTCATATTTTAAGTAAACATATTATTTTCCCTATTTCTAACCTAGATCAGGTTGCTGGTTTATTTAGATAAACGTGTGCTCCTGCAAACAAGTGTGCTGGCACTGAGCAGGAGTAGCAAGGCACAAAAAAGAGGTGCCTTTGCAACTTGTGGGGACTCTAAAACTGTCTTTTTTACTCTGTTCAGAGTCCCTAAAGCAAGAGRAATCGATAGGCACTTGTCTAATAGMAATGRTCAGTGAGGCACATGGAATATTTGGAGTTTCAGACCAGACCTGATAGATTGTGCAATGTCCCGGTTTCTGGGGAGAGGCGACAGGAGCGGATTAGCTCTGCTCACAGAGGGTTTGTGGCTGAGCATCTCCTGCTCTGATAGCTGCTCTGAGCCCCGCAGTGTGTGACAGATTGGCAGAAATAGTCCCTCAGACCCCACTCACATCTCGGCCTCCAGTCCGGTCCTGAGCTTTTGTCAGTGTATATTGAAAATGTATTTAAAACCCAATTTCCTTGGGTGAAATACCTGACAGCGTGACAAGGTGCCATTCCCTGCATTTTTTGCTCAAATCCAAGGACTTCTGACAGCGTTCAGCGCAGAAAAACAGGACAGGAAATGCAACAACAGTGTGACTCAGGGCGAGTCCAAATGTATCATTTATAAGGTGGCAGCTTAAGTTGGGATATTTTTGAGGAAGCTGTGAGTATTCAGTGGATGGGGCTGGTTTTCCCTGCGTCTCTCAGAATGCAGTTAATGATCAGGGGCAGTGCTTGATGCCTTACAAAGGCTGAGCTGGAACAGAGACTGGACATTTCTAAGAGAATGAAGTAGGTATTTATTGAAGGGCCTTTAGGGTACACCTTGGGCAGGACAAGAGCCTGGCCAGGGCTGCACCCAAGGTGAACTCAGAATGGTCACAAAATGGACACCTGGTCATGAGGTCTCACACTTTGATAAGTTTTGGTCCATTTGCATATTGGGGTTTAATTGTCCAATTACAGCTTCAGGCTGTTGAAGGTCTTTTCCTTCTTGTTTTCCTTCTTTAGTCCACCACTGTTTGTGCTTTTGGGCCTCAAAGTTGCCCTTGGTCTTCAGCAGGGAAAGGATTTGTGATATCTCCCCACTCTATGAAGAGAGCTCACCAGCACTGAGTGTGAGGCTCAGAACTGCACCCAGGGCAGCACAGAATCTGAAAAACATGAAAGCCAAAACCTGAGGCATCAGTGCTGGGTGAGGAGCTGACGACCACGGGCACTGCTCCATCTCTGGCACAAGGTGCCACTCAGGCAGCACTGCTGGCGTCAAAGCCATGCCCACAGTCCTGGTGCTTTTCTGAGAGTCCCCTGGGAAGTGTCATTGGTGTCAGTGGCCAGTCATTTTTTGGTGCATTCCATCAGGTTGGGTGTGGATGCTGGGTGTCGGGCACTGGAGTTTGGCTACCCTCATGGCAGGGCTGGCTGGTGTGGAATGCTTGCCTGGGTAGGTGGACAGCAAATAGATCAATTAAAATTCTCTCTCATGCCTTGTCTGCTTCTCATGCTGTCAGCTTCAGAAGTGTTTGGCTCACCATTTATCTTGGCTGTATGGCTGTACCACAGCCCTTCGTTTTCTCCTAATTTTTTAACACAAAAACGGAAAGTATTGAATCAACCAAAATTTTTTTCTTCCCCTCTGCAGCCAGGAGGTGGAGTGAACTTCATGCTTTTAGGCATGTATGAACTTTAGAGGGTATTTTCTCTTAAGCTTCCATTGTCTTTCTCTTTCATTGAAATATTATCAGCTATCCATCTGTAAGGCCTGAAGTCCTCACAACTGAAATATCAGCATTCACATCAAATAGCTATTCTCACCAGTTGCATCTATTCAAACAACTTCTTATGGAGGTGAGGGTCACAACAGTGATAATGCTTTGTTTGCCATTTGTTTCTCTCACAAAGAGTCAGACAAACTCATTAAAACTCGTTGGGAAAAGATACTTGCCTTGGGTTGTTGGCTAYTCTATTTAGCATGTAGGCTCAGCAGCAGCTCCACTTACTCCAATATCCTTYCTTTTCTTCTATTTTTTTTTTCCARCCTGAGATCATTSAGATGCTTGCARTATTTTTTATTATGTTTYCAGAGAGAAGGAAGAGCAGGCCCATCTCATCTCATCTCCAAGATGCTGTGTCTAAGGCTGCCAAAAGGTCACTCCTAATTTAGCTAGCATAGATCCACCAGGGTAAATCAGGACCCCTACAGGGCTCTTCTCATTGTTTGGCAGTTTAAAAAAAAAAAATCTCTGAAATGAAAGAACAGGATCTTCAAAATCTCTTTGTGTATTTGCAAAGCACTGTTCTTACAGTCTCATTTCTCTTTACCTTGGTAATGTTGCTGCCTTTTCACTTCAGACCAAGCATCCTCATCACGCTCGAATACTGATTGTGAATAGGATTTTGAATCAACTCAAGAGTAGAATAAATCTTTAGAAGGCTTTTTTTTTCCAAGGACTGTTCTCCATGGCAAATTTAAACTTAATCCCATTTCCCATTAGGGCTAACTTTTCCTCTGGGCTTCTGAGTAAAAAGATGTTATTTGCATTATTTAATGATGCCAAAGGAGTGATGTGCCTTTTTTTTTTCCTTTTCTTTCTTCTTTTTTAGTTTTTTTTGATCCCTTTTAGATGAAGTGTTCTTCTGACTGTGATAACAGTGAGGATTAATTTTAGGAAAATAAGTATTTACTGCGCCATATTCCATCCTAACAGAAATCTGAAGCTCATAGATATGCATAATTAGACAACTGAAGGAGCTCAGGAGAGGATTAATTCCTGATGGCTTTTGGGGTTTGATGTCGTGGCTATGGGGTTTTTTTTTTGACTAGAAGTTCCAACCCTATCCCATGTGTTCTGCTTGATACCCAGGTGTCTGTGTAGGACATGGTTCTTTCCAGAGGGATGAAGCCATACAGACCACCAGCTGCATGCTGGGGTGGCTTTGTCCTGGTTTGCAGCTGGAATTGTCCCCTGTCCACATGCAGGGCTTGTTGGGAAGGCACTCAGAGGTTCCCAGGAGTGTTTCAGAGCTGGCCCAGAGCTGAGGTCTGTGTCTCAGTGGCTGGGCAGGTAAGTGCTCGTGGCACGTAACTTCAGAGCACATAACTTAGGGCCAGCAGTGATGGATCCCCCAGGCTGTAAAAACACAGTAAATTTGCATGGAAAGGCTTAATGGTCTGGAAAGCCACAGTAAAACTGAACCACAAAAAGGGTCTGTAAGGAAAAACCACCACTGGGCCTGCTGCAGGGATTTCCTGCTGAGTTCAGTGGGGCACCATGTGCTCCTCAGTAGGTCCCAACTTAACACATTGGCTCTGAAAACATCACCGATTGAATTGAAAATTTGACTTGAAATGCCCTCAATAGGACAAAAGGAATGCTTGCGTTTTTGAGATGTTGTTTTATATTTCAATAACTATATATCAGGGWTTTTTAGMAGTAGAGGAGATTGCAGTTTTAACCAGTCACGGAGAAATTGTGTTATTCAAGGTAATGAAATGAGACAGAAACATCTTCATTTCAATTCATGTATTACATTAATTTTGGCTTGCTTTAAAAAAAAATCTTTAAAAAACATAAGCAAAAGCAGAAAAGAGAAAAAAACAAGAAAAACTGTTTTGAAAGCTTAGAAGGAAAAAAAATACCACTACAGAGGATCATGCTAAAAATCTTGCAGAGAAGAAAATTATTACAGTCAAGCATGACAAGCCAGAGCTGGGAAAGCTCAACGCAATAATGGCCAAGAACTCTCATCCTGAAAACACAAATATGCAAAATTTCAGGTGTAAGTTGTACATGGTCCAAATTAAATGCCAATCACATGCTCCAAATTAAATCTGCTTAATACAGGGTCAAATTTTCTGTTTCCCTGATGCCTTGCCCAACTTTACTGGCAATTTTTGCTGGACCAAAAACTAACTTCACCAGCTCATTAAAGCTTGGAGAGCTCTGGAGCAACTTTTCAGCACAGATTAATAGCAGCCAGTCAATTGGCAGTCAGTTAACCTGTGGTAAAATAAATACACAAATTGCCCTGACCCTGTCCTCTGCCCTTCCTCAGGTCCTTATGAAAAACGTGGTCATAACCCTTGGATTGAGAGCTGCCAGGCACAAACACTGACATCTGTTCCTGCACTTGGTGTTTGTGCTCAGGAGGGGCTTCCAGCCCATCTCCAGGGCTGTGAGTTGTGCAGGGTTCAAAGGCACTTCATTTAGTTCAGTCTGTCAGTGGAAGAATCAAACACAGCAGCTTGGTTTTCCCAAGGAGTCTAATTATGTTAGACCCTCACCTGCCAATTGAATTAAGTCAAGTAGCTGTGAAAATCTTCAGACATCTACGTGGCTCCTGTAAGGAAATTAAAAGCCAAAATGTTTTACGTCCCAGGATGTTTCAAAATCAAAATTCTGCTCTAATTAAAAGTGTGTGACTGGACTATTTAATGTAGAGAGGAGTAAGGGAGATGAATACCAGGCTGCTTCTTCCCTTGCTTATCGTTAAGCACTGATGAGCATTCAGTGAGGAAGATAATATCTAGGGCTAAACCATCTTTTCTTTCTGGAGCAAAGCCTCCTTCAGTTCACTCTGTCAAAAGATTAGTGGTGGAGATGTGCTGGGTAAATTTTTCTTCCATGTAACTAGACCTGTGTTTTCCCATAAGCACTGATAAAGAGCTCCTGCTTAATGCAGCCTCCCAGGCAAGAATGTGTGGCCAGCACTCTCACCTCAGACGTGCCTGCTCTGCCTGAAAGTAGGCTTTACAAAGCTCTAGAATAAATAAATAATTCTACAGGCCTGTGCCCAGCAGTTAGTTTTAATGGCAGGAAAAAAAAAAAAAGAAAAAAAACCAATCAAGTGATTTTATGAGTCCCAGTTAAAAGCAATTATCCAATATAAGTGCTTTAAGTAAGTCAGTGAGACAGACAAACCTGGTAACGAATTGCTGCCTCATTGTGAGCTTCTTTTGCAGTTCATCCAGCCTCACCATGGCAGGGCACTGTTCTGCACTGCTCTGCTCTCCTCTGAGTCCAGCTCTGGCCCTGCTCTCATGTAGTGCAGGGGGTGTGGGATTCAGCTGTTTGTAGGTGTATGGCCAGCAAATGTGCTGTTTGCAAAATTAGGATGACTTCAGGAAGCAAACAGCACTAATGGGAATGAATTTTGCTGTTTCATTCTAATTTCAGTGTGTTATTTATCCTAATGCTAGGGTGTTTACCCAAACACGAAGCACTGTCTGTGTGTTTATTGGGAAGCTGAGGAACCAGTTTTGTAATAATTTGCACATCCTCAATAGCATGTTTCAAGTGTGCATTTTCAGCAGAATACTGATTAGCTCTCCTGCGTGTTGTGTTTTTGGTTGGAGCTGGGTGTCTGCTGGTAGCCTTGAAAATATAAATGTAATCTGGGGTTTCTTCAGCCTCTGATGTCCAGTTAATGTAGGGAACCACTGCTTCCTTGGGCCCATCCCCATCCAGGGCAGTGAAACAGTGGGGTCACTGCTGGAAACACCTTTGCCCAAAAGGAGGATGTCAGAAGGGACCCAGGAAATGGTGTTTGTGGCCCTGTGACCTGCAGTTTGCTGTCACCTCCTGCCACCAATGGGCAAGTTTCAGGCCAGGCAATCAGAAAGACCTGACAATTTTCTTGGTGGTTCTTTTTCCCAGGCAGTTGTCAGTCTCCTTACTGAAACTCCCTCTGCACTGCTTGGAAATGGATTTGTCAGGATCAATGAGTAATTGGATCCATGTATCTCTCTGCCTTTTGCTTTGGTCTCCCCGCCTTGATGAGGACAGGAACCTTATAAATTATTAGATTTGTTACTAGACTGTACTAATATTATTAATGTATTCTATTTATTATTTATTCCTTCAAGCACATCCGTGGATGATGTATAGACTGCTCACATGAGGGGAAAAAAAGTGCTATGCAAAGACATTAAAAAAATTCTATATACCAAGCAATGCCAAGATTGATAGCAGAGGAGATGTTAGGAAGCTGTACATTTTATTCCTCAAAATCCTGCTTCTTTGTGCTGTCTTTGTAATACCAAGTGAATGTACCAGAAATTAGGGAATCCTTTGTTAATTGTGCTCATGGATGTCACAGTTGATTAACTATAGGGAAGTGTACTCTTTAGTTGTGGCTGATATTTTTTTGTAACAATATATTTTTAGGCTTTTTTTCATATAAATATAGCTTTTTTTTTCCCCCAAATCAAGAGTATTAGTTTGATTTTTTTTTCAAAATGTCAAAAATGCAATTTTGCTTTTTTTGTTTCAGTTATTGCAGTGGGAGAAAAATGCTTTAAATATTTTTTTGTTGTTGAAACGAGGTTGCAGTGGAACATCTGTCAGGTCTAATGGGTGCTAATCCAGAGGATCAGCCCAGAGCAGCCTAATCCTCTCTGGGATGACTGTACCAGTAAATTATCCTGCAGAAGGGCTTTATTTCTGTAATGCGTTTTGCTTTGCAGTGACTGCAGGCCTGACCCTTTTAAGCCTACAGTAAATGCAGAATAGCTTACTGCAATAAAAGGAGCTCACATTTATTGTGAAGTAAGAATAGTCACCCTAGTAATCACCATGGAATAGATCATGTATTATAATTTCATATTCTTCCTTTTTTTTAGTTTGTCTGGCTGACCTTTCTGCAGGTAGTAGAAGTTTGAGCTTGAAGTGCATGCCATAAAAATATCCCCTTGGCTGAGGGATCCAGTGAGCTCTCCAAAGTTGTCTTTGTGAAGAGTTCAGCACTCCTGCAGTTTTCCCAATTTCTCTCTTTCTCCTGTAAATGGGAGCACAAAGTCCAGTCTGGCTTGTGGCAGCCCCTCTGTGAATAAAGCCTGCTTTTAATCCAATTCATCAGATGTTTGCAGTAGCATTTGCACAGGCTTAAGGCTTTGGAGGATGGAGAAGATGGATTTAGGGAAATGAAGCTAGCTGATAGATGGAATCATTTATTAGAGATCTTTCATATAAATTATGAAAAATAGCCACAGTGAATTATGGCTGCAGGCTTTCAGATAATATGCCTTTCAGGAAAAAAATAATGAAACTAAGTGACACTCAGCTGTGAGTTTTATTACCGGGCTGAATCATAATTCAAGGTTCTTTTAAAACTTTCAGGACGGTTTGCAAATCTTGATGAAAATGAAACCAAGCTCGATCACATTTAGCCAGTTTAAGTGACCTTTTTTGGCTGCTGTTTTACTCCAGGAATATTCCTCTCCAGTAAGTGTCCAGGTTATTTCTGTCTGCAGTCCTTTGCTTGCTGCTCAAGGTGCAGGGGCTGTAATTTTTTTACGGTCAGTTTTTGGGTGGTTATCCCTCATCAGTGTGGGCAGGGCTGGGGAAAGCCCCCTCTGCCAAGGCAGCAGAATCCATAGGAACAGCCCAGCAGGCACTGAAGCACAGCCTCACTGCTGTTCCCAGGCTCTGCTCATCCCTGAAACCAGGCTTTGCTCACTCCCAGTGCCAGCCAGCAGCAGGAGCAGTTGACTCAATCCCAGCCTAGCCCAGGGGATCCCAGAGCAGCAGAGAATCTCCTGAGCACCGTCCTTTAATGGTGTTTTTAAGGAGGTTTTTGTGTGCGTGTGAAACACAACAGGCTGAAGTCCTGAGGTTTGTCTTGAGCTGCTGCTGCCCCTGGAGAAGTGGGGAGTTTTTGAAGTTGGATGAAGTTTAGAGGCTGCATAGAAACATCTGGCAGCAAAATGCTGTACAGCAGCAAATAATGCAGATGATCAAGGAGTTGTGTAAAAGTGTTAGTTTAGTGCTGCATCATGATTTAAAAAACTTCTGAAAGGGAGAGGGTAGAAAACAGAGAGTCTGAATGGATTTGTGCATGGCACTGTGGTGTAGCATGTTCTTAGATCTTCTTCTGGGGGCTGTGAAAAGAATGAGCAGAGGTGCTGAGTGGCAAGGAATGCATGAATAAAGCAGAGCTGTGCCACTCAGGGAGCAGTACCTGAGAGAAGGTGTGGTAGAGGTACATGTACTTAACAATGAGCCAGTCCAAGGGAATAAAAGCAAAGTGTTGTAGGGAATGTGGACGTGAGGTTCTTTGCAATGAGGTTTGAGCTATCCCAAGCTGAGCCTCAAGTTTTGGGCCTGTGTTAGAAGTTAAGAAACCTGTGGTGCAGTTAGAAATTAGATTAAGGTCGGTGTATATTTTAGATAGGACAGTTAGAGTGAGATCATGGTAGTTACCTTAAAGTRGAATTGTTTTGCATTCCTTTAACACTGTGTACCAATTAGAGTGCACCTGTAACTGTAAACTATCTAAAACTGTATTTAATCAGGCATTTTGAGCAATAAAGGGAGAATGCATGRTGTAATCACATTGATTAGAAGTCTGTGTTGCTCTGTCCCAACTTCCAGAAATAATTAATAGGGACCCTGTGTGTGAAGTGTTCATGACCTTTTGCAGTGTGCAGCAGCTGAAAGCAGCAGAATGCAGGTGCAAAGGGAGTGGTGCTTAGCTGAGAGTCACTTCCCTTACTTGAGCACATCAAAATCCTGCACAGGTTGAAAAGGTTGAACCAATACAGCCATTCCCATGTTCCCAAGGTCAAATACTTGTGGTTCTTGTCATTTCCAAGTCCCTTCTCCATGCATGATTGAGCCCTGTTATTGTATTCCCTCCCATCTGCTTGCATTTAATTCAGATGTGTTGCCATTCTTTACTTACCTTTGAAACTCTGATGTGCCATTGTAATGTAAATGTAACCCTGTGCCCAAAAAAAACCCCCAGTTGAAGGAATTTAGTGATAAAAACCCCAAGATCTTTTGCATTGAAGTTTTCCATGGAGTTCCAGTGTCCCTGCCTCATTCATATGCATTGGCATGCCAGATGTAATTGCATTCAGCTTAGGTTTTGCCACGAAAAAAAGCATATTGTTTCAAAAATGGTGCTTTATGTCAAGGACACTGCCAGTGAAGTTACATAACTTTATTCAAGGCATTTCACAACATCAGCAAGTCTTASAAAAGCTTGCTTGAGGGTTAATCAACAGCAAGGTGTAGGGTCTTTATGAGAAATTATTATTCAATTCACTCTTCTTGTCTTGGGATCCATCATATTGACTCTGCTTTTATATATATATATATATAATTCCTCCAAATTCAGATTTTTCTTGTTTTAATAAACCCAAATTAGGTGTCCTCCCTTTGTAGACTACAAGAATACTTGAAGTGGTTTAAAACCCGTAGTTTCTACTAGTTGATACCAAGAGCTAAGAGCAGAGTTTCCAGGGGAAATTTCCATAGTGCATAAATGAATTTTCAAGTGTGAAGCACTGCTGTTTCTTGAAATAAAATGCTAACTCACTTTGGATTTAAATGGAAGGGATTTTCTGGA
>CADDXX010000573.1:8174-18751 GCA_902810485.1 Alauda arvensis
TTTTTCCCTTCCACCCATTCCTTTTGGCTAAGCAAGTCCTTCCAGAATGTGAATGTYTGAGCATCTCTCCCAGATCCAGGCGGCTGTGAGGATGTGGCAGGCACGGAGGAAGTACCAGGAGAGGCTGCGCTACTTCAGGCAGAATGTGAGTGATGGGATGGGAGKCAGCTCCTGGGACCAGGGTGGTGGGGATGCAGGGGGATGATGCAGAGCACACAGCTGGATCCCTGTCCCTGAGTACTCACRGTGCAGCTGGAAGAACTGATTCATCCTGGTAATGGGAAGTAATAGGTACCTGGTGGGTCTGGAAGCCAAATTCGGGTTTTGTAAAATGTGAGGAGAGAAAAACCACTCCMATTCAATCAAAAAACAACAATGACTTCAAGATGCCCATTAAGAGGGGACAGAAATTTTTTGGGGAAAAGGAGGGGGTGTCAATTGTGGGAAGTGAAGTTGCATCCTGGGAGTTGCTGCAGCTTCTCATGTACAGTGAGTGGAGGGGAATGACCACTGAGAAGAGTAGAATCCCAAAATCTCTTCTGTGTTGTAGAGACCCTCACCCCAGGCTTTAATACATTCCTGGCAGTGGGACCAGGCAGTGATGTGCTTGTCCAGCTCTCCTTCGCTCCCTGTGTGTTAGGGACACCATGGAAAAACACCTCCCACCCCTTTGTTTGTCGTGGCAGATTAAAGCTGTAATTAAAATCCAGGCTTTTGTGCGAGCGAACAAGGCCCGTGGGGATTACAGGATGCTGGGTGAGTGCCTGCTCATTGCTGCTCTGAAGTGTGATGGCTAATTGGGGACTCTGCCTCTTCCCTTGCTGGCCCTGCTTAGTGGGGAAGCAGTTGTGGGCAGGTCAGGAGTGACAGAGCCTTGGAGGTCCTTGGYCATCAGCCCTGGGGCTGCCCCTCTGCCCCCAAAAGCTTCCTGGAGGTTTTGCACAGTATGGCTGTGTGCTGTCCCATGTCCTGGTGCTGCAAGAAGATGCTTTTTGGGGAGGAGGATGGGGTGTGTGGGTGAATGATGGGGGTCTGAGGGTCTGCAGTGGGGGCAGCTGCTCCATCCGCCTGCATTCACGGCGTTGCTGCAGTCCACACCAAGAGTCCCCCCTTGGGCATTGTCCGGCGCTTCATCCACCTGCTGGAGCAGAGCCAGCACGACTTCTGGGAGGAGTCAGAGGTGCTGAGGCTGCAGGAGGAGSTGGTGAAGAGGATCCGTGCCAGCCGGCAGCTGGAGAGCGACCTGGACCTCATGGACATCAAGATCGGGTTGCTGGTCAAGAACAGGATCACGCTGCAGGTTAGGGAAGAGTGGGGCAGGAGTTGGTTGCCTCATGCTGTCCTGCCCTCASTGGCATCGCAGCTTGGACTTCTCTGCTTCACTTTTTAGGCAGTTGGAGGGGTTTTGGGGAGCACTGGGGTGCCTCTGACTCTGCTCAGAATGCCCAAGCCTTAGGCAGACCCCAGYGCTTCTCTCCTTGCCTGTGTGGCTGCAGGAAGTGGTCTCCCACTGCAAGAAGCTGACCAAGAAGAACAAGGAGCAGCTCTCAGAGATGTTGTCCATGGACAAGCAGAAGGGGCTCAAGTCGCTCAGCAAGGAGAAGCGGCAGAAGCTGGAGGCCTATCAGCACCTCTTCTACCTGCTGCAGGTGAGGCTGGAGGGCTCTGCTGTGTCCCCCATGGCTGGGGGGTTACTGCAGGGACCTGGTCCCCAGCTACCCCACGACACTCGGGTCAGCTTGGTGTCCCTCCTCCCTGCAGACACAGCCAGTGTACCTGGCCAGGCTGATCTTCCAGATGCCCCAGAACAAGTCCACCAAGTTCATGGAGTCGGTGATCTTTACGCTTTACAACTACGCCTCCAACCCACGGGAGGCTTATCTGCTGCTGCAGCTCTTCAAAGCGGCGCTGCAGGAGGAGATCAGGTGGGTGCCCTGGGGTGGGGACCCAGGGAAAGGATGCTGTTACCTCTTCTGTCTGYTGCCTCCTGCTTGGAGAATGCTGGTCCATCCTCTCATCCCATCTGCCCCACCTCTGTCCCCAGGTCCAAGGTGGACCACGTTCACGACATCCTGACGGGCAATGCCACGGTGATCCGGCTGGTGGTCAGCTTCTATCGCAACGTGCGSGGGCAGAACGCCCTGCGGGACATCCTGGCTGGCCCCGTGCAGGAGGTGCTGCAGGACAGGACCCTCAGCATCCGCACGGAGCCCGTGGACATCTACAAGGCGTGGATCAATCAGACCGAGTCGCAGAGTGGGCACAGAAGGTCAGACCCTGGGGGTAAGAAGGCTTGGCTCRGCCGCGGGGTGATGGGCACTGGGATGGTGATGGGGGTCTTGTCTTTCCTTCACAGCCAGCTCCCGTATGAGGTGAGCCCTGAGCAGGCTCTCAGCCACCCCGAGGTCCAAAGGAGGCTGGACATTTCCATCCGCAACCTCCTAGCAATAACAGACAAGTTTGTCTCTGCCATCACCTCTTCTGTGGACAAGATCCCGTAAGTATCCCGATGGTTTCTGTGCACGCCCCAGGAGTGCTGTTGGCTCTGAGGTGTCTCCAGCAAAGCCTTAGAAAGGAGCTTGGGTTTTTGGGGGGCTTTCTGGCCTTTTTGCTGCTGTAGGACTGAATTACTGCACTGTCAGCAAGGGGAACCAGCTGATATTTGGGAACCAGCGTGCCATGGGCTGGCTTGTTTTTCTGCTCCGTTTCTGGGCAGTTTACTGCTGACATTAGGATGTCTGCCAGGAAGAATCTGAGCTTTGTGGTGATCTCAGAGGATGAAGGCCTCCTCCAGAGATGCCTCGGCTGGCAGCAGGGTGGGGGAGGGAGCTGAGGGAGGCTGTAGCTGCCAATCCTACCTGTGGGCTTCTCCATCACCCCAGGGCTGGGGGCTCGCTGCTTCTTGCATGATGGATAGTAGGACTCGGTCATCAGCATGGACCCACATGCTGATGGTCCTCTCCCTACCTCTCCCCAGCTATGGGATGCGCTACATGGCCAAAATCCTGAGGATGTCCTTGGCTGAGAAATTCCCCAAGGCCCCGGCAGAGGAGGTCGATAAGGTACCGTGGGGCTGGGGCACCTGCATGATTTGGTGGGGTTCAKTCTGTGCATGAAGTGCCAATATCCCTCCACAAGGAGTCAGGTCCTCTTGACTTAAAAAACACCTCCAAGTCAACATTTTCCTTGAGGAGAAGAGTGGGCTTTTCCCTGCACTGCCATCCCTTCTGGGAGTGTCCTACCAATCAGCACAAGGATGAAACATCCTTCCCTGCTGAGCTATCACCTCCTTGGGCCCCAACCCCAACCCCCAGCCTGTCTCATGCCCTAGATCGTGGGCAACCTGCTCTACTACCGCTTCATGAACCCGGCGGTGGTGGCCCCTGATGGCTTTGCCRTCGTGGACGTGTCGGCGCGGGCAGCCCTGCACCCCGAGCAGCGCCGCAGCCTGGGCTGCATCGCCAGGGTGCTGCAGCACGCCGCCGCACGCAAGCCCTTCCAGGGGGACAGTGCTCACCTCTGCGGGGTCAACCAGTACCTGGAGGACACCCACGACAAGTTCAGGTGGGCCCCAGGATGGCGATGGGGTTGGGAAGGTGGTGGCAGGGGTTTGGGGCTGACCAAAGGGGTCCCTCCCTCGCAGGAGGTTCATCTCTGCTGCCTGCTGTGTCCCTGAGCCYGAAGAGAGGTTTAACATGGATGAGTACTCGGAGATGGTAGCAGTGGCCAAACCAGTCATCTACATCACTGTGGGGGAGCTCATCAACACACACAAGGTCAGGGCATCATATAAAGCCCATGGCAAGCTCTGTTTCCTCTGCTCCCACCTCCTGGGATTTCTGCTGCATTTCCTTCCATTCCTCTGTATCCCACTMCTGGCACAGCTTCCCTCTTCCTGACCCTTTTTTTTTCTCTTCTAAGCAAGGGAATAACCTAGGATCTGCAGGTTTGTCTTTTTGCAAACCTCATATCTTCTCCATCCCCTCTTGGGTGTGAAAGGCTCCTGGCTGGCCCTCCCTCCCTCTCCCTTTACATCCCCCTTTGCCACTGACTCATCCCCTGCACTGTCCAGCTCCTGCTCGAGCACCAGGACTCCATTGCCCCACACCACAGTGACCCCCTGCACGAGCTCCTGGAGGATCTTGATGAGCTTCCTACAGTCCAGTCCCTGSTTGGTAGGTTTGAACTCTGGGACCCACCACCTCACCTGGTGGGAGGAGGGTGTAGATGTGGGCACGCTCTCCTTGCACAGAGCTTGAGCTGGATTGCTTTGGGCTTGGGAAGCCAGCTCTCTAAAGCCCAGCACAGCTAGCAGGGCTCTCTCTGCCCTCGCAGGGGAGAGTGTTGCCAGCCTGGGAGACAGTGGAGCTGAGCAGGTGCTCTCCCAGCTCAGCAGAACAGAGATCTCCCTCACCCTCACCAGCAAGCTGGTGCCAGTGGCCAGCAGTGAGGAGAGTGACACGAGGAGCCTGCTGCTGAGGTGAGGATGGACTCCGTGGGCATCAGGAGGCTACTGGGGGTGTTAGAAGGCTACTGGGGGCTGGGATGCTCAAGGTAGAAAAGAAACATTTGGGGGGGCAACTGAATATTGTGTGGAGGGTGATGATCTGGAGTGGGTGCCTGACATCTCCCTCTGGTCTCTAGCACKAAGCAGATGCTGGTGGATTTGATCCAGTCCCAGCCAGGAGATTCCCTCACGGAAATCCTGTGGACAGCAGCCTCGGAGCATGAGGTGGGGATGTGTGAGGCTGCTGCTGGGGGTGAACTGAAAAACTTTGTGGGCAAACAGCAAAAAAGTTCTCAGCAAAAAGCTGCCCTGCTCCTCTTGGAGGGTTGGCCACTGCTCTTGTGATCCAGCAGAGACTGGACTCTGGTTTTCAGAAAAATCACACATTCTGGGCCGGGAGAGACCCACACCAAAGCGTGGGTGAAGGAGTTTGCTTGTTCCACCTCTGTACCCCATCCCAGCTGTGTYCCAGGCTCGCCCCTTCTCGCCCCTAGGAAGCTGCCCACGAGCASCTGGTGCGCCGGCGGGCGCTGTGGGATGCCCAGGCCTGTGCCCAGCTGAAGCGCCATCGCTCCCTGGCTGCCAACGCGCGGCTCTCCATGGAGGAGAAGAAGTGCAAGGTCATCCGCAACCTGCGCCGCTTGGAGAGCCTGGGGCTGCTGCACTCTGCCAACCACTACCAGGAGCTCGTTGATGAGCTGGCCAAGGTGTGCTGGAGGGACACTGAACCTTCCCCCTGATGCCTTTAGTTTTAGCCTTTATGTTTTTCAGATTCCAGGCTGTTTTGGGTGTAGTTTTAAGCTTCACATGAAGTGCTAGTAGGTAGTAGGTAGACAAAACAAATCCTTTCCTGCCGAAAACCAAGGACAACTTTCTGGCCCAAAAGCATCAACAACGATGGACTGAAGAGGAAAACAAGAAGGATGAGACTTCACAGCCTGGAGTTGTAATTGGACAATTAAACCCAACATGCAAATAGACCCAAGGGCACAGGGGGTGTGGCCGGGGTTTTCGGGTGGGAGCGGGGGTTTTGGAAGGGCGGTCGGGGCTGGTTGGAATGTCCCGGAGTATCCTGGGGGCCTTTTAATAAATATTTGTTTTATTCTCTAGTTCTGTCCAGTCTCTGTTTCAGGTCAGCCCTCCCAAGGCAACACCCCCATGGAGGTTCTGCTCTGGTGAAGCTCATGACACATTTTGGCTTTCTTGGCACTGCTGTGTTTCCTGCAGGACATCCGGAACCAGCGGCGTCACCGGCAGCAGCGGCGCAGGGAGCTCCTGAAGCTGAGGCAGACCCTGGAGGGCCTGGATGCCAAGACTCTGTTTTAYGAGGAGCAAATTGATTATTACAACCAGTACATCAAGACCTGCCTCGACAACCTGGCAGCCAGCAACAAGTGCGGTTCCTTGCCAAAAATCAGTAATTTAAGAAAAAAACGTTGCTTGTTTTCATTGCTCTCTGGTTATTGGGAGTCGTGGAGATGCTGGGAGTCCAAGGGGTCATGGATGGATGGAGATGAGCTCCTGGCATGTGGTCATTTCTCTTCCAGGGTCAGTGGGAAGAGCAAGAAGCTGCCATCGCTGCACTACACAGCAGCCCAGCTGTGGGAGAAGGGGGTGCTGCTGGAAATCCAGGACCTGCCGCCCAGCCAGTGCGTGACCCTGCTCCAGGGGAGGAGCTCTTGCTTGGGGTTACTCAGTGCAGGGCCAGAAGCTGGGCTTAATCATTCAGTGATCCTTGTGGGTCCCTTCTGAGTCAGGATATTCCACATTTCTATGGAAACTTGGGCAGATAGAGGAAAATAAACCGAGGAGGAGGATGCACATGGGCCAGTGTTGTCCTGCCATGTGGGGCAAGTTCTTTTGTGTAGGAGAATGCAGGAAAGTTGGGATTTGCAGTGGGGTTTGGGCTGCTGTGCTGAGGGGGGTGCACTGGGTGGGAGACCTGGTCCTTTAAAGCTGTGGAGCCCCTTTTGATAGCAGATGGCTCTCTCTTTCCAGGCTCAGGAACGTGATTTTYGACATCATCCCCTGTGAGGAATCGGGCAGGTTCCAGGTGAAAGCCAAATTCATGGGCATCGACATGGAGCGCTTCGAGCTGCACTACCAGGTGTGGAGCCTGTCCTGCAGCTGCTGGGGGGTCACAGAGAGGAGGGCAGCTGGGGTCTGTGGGGGCTGGCTGGTGTTCCCACACCAGCAGTGATGGTCCCCTSTCCCCCAGGACCTGCTGCAGCTGCAGTACGAGGGTGTGGCAGTCATGAAGATGTTCGACAAGGCCAAGGTCAACGTCAACCTGCTCATTTTCCTCCTCAACGAGAAGTTCTTCAAGAAGTAACAGGGTCGTGGGTGTGGGCTACAGGGAAAGGGGGGGCAATGTAAACCTGCCAAAGAGACCTCAGGGTTGGTGGTCCCCAGGGCAGGGAAGCTGCTGCTGGCCATGGAGCTTTCCTGCATGGGTGCAGTGTGCTGCAGCCAGCAGTGCCTGAGTGGGGAACACAGGGCTCAGCCCCAGCCCTGGGCACCCCAAGCTTGGTACTAGMCTAGTGCCCAACCTCCCTGCAGGAGGATGCAGCTGCCAAAGCTTTTGCAGCATGTGTTGCTTTTAAAATCGACTTTATCTGGGTGTTTTGGCTGTTTAATGCCTGTGTTACAAACAGCCAGCTGCCCCAGGACACTGTATTTTTAGACACTACACAGGTTTTACTGATGTAATAAAGGTATTCTAATATATCTCTATATATCTATCTATATATCTATATGTATGTATATATTTCTTCCTTATGCTAAGGCTGGGGAAATGTCAGAATCAGTCTTTATATGGAGGGGTAGGGAGAGGCCAGAACAGAGAGGCAATAACTGCTTGTGAAGACACCTGTGAGCTTTTCTCTGGTGCACTGAGATACAACAGAAGAATTTTGATTTTTAAAGATGAAATTCACTGGTCACCAGCCAGGCTCTGAAACACAAGAGAGACACTCAGTGACACTGTTGTCCCATGGATGCTTTGAGGGACTGGAGCAGGGACCAGATTTCTGGACCACATTAGTGCCTGGCATCTGCTGTGGAACAACCCCCCAGCACCATCTCAGTAGGAATGGTGGTGTCCTCTCTTGATTTCCTCTGATGCTKAATTGGTTTTCAGGTGTGGGACCATGACTGCATTTGGCCATGGCTGCATTTAAAACACTTTCTCTCCATGTGAGCTCCTTCTCCAGCCCCTTCCAAAGGATGGAAAGGGAGCTGCTGCTCTTCCCAACCTCCTCCCAYCCCATCTCCTTCAGGCAYRGGAGCAGCAGGTCCCAARYCTGCTCTGSARAGGAAATATTTKGAGGGATTGGGATGGGAATCTCCCTTGCTGCTTGGTAATGGCCGTGGGCCCTTGAGGCAGCTCAGTGGTACCTGATCTGTTGGCATCTCAGGCTCTGTCTTGTCTTTGGAAAGTGATGTTTTGTTTCTCAGGTTTTTTTATGTGTTTTTTCCTTTCCCTCCTCTCAGAAATGCCTCAACTTGTGCTTATTCTCTATCCCCATCCATTCCTGCTGTGCTGCCTCTGCTTGTTGACTCCAAATAAAAATGTAACAGAAAATGCAGAATTTCTCTGGATCATCATTTGCCTGTGCTGTTTACCTGCCTCTCCCCTTGCTCACCAGGGTCTTTGAGGCTGGTGACATTCCCATACAGCCCCCCATTCCCAAAACATGGTGCCCCCTCAGCTTCTGGCCAGGGGACATCGCAGCAGTGCCCAGYCAGGTGCTGAGGCACCAACTCAGCTCTTGCACAGGGAATTTAGGCCACTTTCAGACACCCTTAATTCTTAAATAAATACTGTGATTACGTCTCCTAAAGACTATGATTATATCTCTACAGGAATGAAGTGGGATCARGCTGCAGCACTCTCCTGTGTTTAAAATAGGACTGGGCTCCCGTTAACCTGTTGGATGCTGCACCCTCTGCAGGGACAGGATCCTGGGAAGTTGCTGCTGCACTTTACCCATTACCACACTGGGGCTTTTATCTTCTGGTTATCATTTTTATTTATTTTTTTTCCCTTCCTTGCCTTTAGAGGAGGACCCAGCATGTCTCTGGCTGTGGCTCAGTGTGGTTTGTTGCTGCCAGCAGCCAAGCAGCCAYTGGCTTTGCATCAGCAGCATTTGGCACGCTGAAACCACTTTATTTGGGGTGCTTTGGGGATGGAGGGGAAGCCTGAGGTAAAGAATTCCACCTAATAATAATAGTCCCAACTATTCACCAAGCACAGTTGCAGCATGGGCTGGAGGGGACTCAGTGTTGCTGTGGAAAAGGTGATTTTTTTTTTTGGCTCCCGGGAAGTTGTGCTGCGGCCAACCMTGACTCAGAAGCAGGGTGCCACCTCTTCCCTTCTGCCCACATGTTTTGGAGAGGAGGTCGGAGGGGAAAATGAAGCTGGAAGTGCTGGAGGAAGCCTGGCTGAGCTCCTCCCGAGGCAGCTCCACTAGATGTCATCGCAAGCTGGGGATAAGCGCTCGCATGGCCGCGGCCACCCGGCACCAGCCGGGACTGCTCGGGGGCGAGCACAGCCCCGCAAACGCTCAGCGTGGCCCCAGCTCCAAGGATGGATCCACTACAGCACCCCCAGCACGTCCCAGGGTGGACAAAGCAGATGGCAGGAGCATCTCCTCAGCCTTGCGGGCTTTTCCYGGAGCATCCTGTGCTGCTGGGAGAGTGAAAAGGTACCAGCGAGGAAAATCAACTCCTGCCTCAACCTGTGCCAGGACCATCCTGAGAGAAAAGGAGAAAAGGAAAAATGTGGGCTCCCTCCTTGGGGCTCGTATTTCAATGCCAGAGGATCCTACAATGGTTGGGTTGGAAGAGACCGTAAAGATCATCCAGTCTCACCCTCTGCCATGGGCAGAAACACTTTCCACTATCCCAGGCTGCTCCAAGCCCTGTCCAACCCGGCCTTGGACATTTCCAAGGATGCCACAGCTTCTCTGGGCCTCACCACCCTCACAGGGAAGAATTTCCTCTCAATATCCCATCTAAACCCGCCTGCTGACCATGGGAAGCCATTCCCCCTCGTCCTGTCACTCTTTAGGTACAGGGAGCTGTTATTTCACCTCGGCCAGCTCCAGCACATCCTGTCCAGCCCCCGGGCACCATTCCTGGCCCACCAGCATTCCATGCRTGGCACAGGGAATCGTTGTGCTTGCATTAAGCTCCCTCACTGACTTCCCCCTGTGGGACAGCATTTCCAGTGCTGCTGAAGGTGCCACATCCCCAGGTGCCACATGGCCCCTCAGCAACACAAACCTCACTCCTGCTCCCTCCTCCCTGGCTGCCACTGCTCCTCCAGGAGCACAAATGAGCARCCAGATGGGTGGACTTTGGGGAAAAAAAAAAAGAAAAAGAGAGGGAGGGTTAAGAAAACAATGTGTATAAGTATGTGCATGTGTATAGATGTGTGAGAGGGGGAGAAAAATGGCACCAGGGTACAGGATRGGCATTCAGCATTTCACATCTCACCAGGCTGGTTTGGTGTAAGTCCTGCAGCCTGTGGCACTCAGCATCTACAGGAAAGTGTGATCCATGGAGAAAGGTGCCTCACATTTGGGCTGCTGCCTTGGTCCAGGGTGGGAAAGGGGCTGGGGGGATCTCCCAGGCTTTGTGAGGGAGAGGTGAGAYAGAATGAAGGAGAATTGGGRGGTTCCTATSTGGGAGCTCCRCTGTCCCTGTTTCCACTCCAGCCAGCTCACAGGAATCTGTACCCCAAAAAGGGACAAAGAATGGTTAAACTGGGCTCAGAAAGGTGCTGCTGCAAGTCCTGGGGATTCCACCAGCTCAGGGCTGCCTGGCCTGGTGGAGAAGCTGCTGGGAGCTGGTGCTGGTTCTGGGTGTTGGGTGTTGGTGCTGTTGGGTGCTGGGTTCTGGCTGTTGGGTGCTGGTGCTGGGTTCTGGCTGTTGGGTGCTGGTGCTGTTGCTGGGTGCTGTTTCTGGGTGTTGGATGCTGGTGCTGTTGTTGGGTGCTGTTTCTGGGTGTTGGGTGCTGGTGCTGTTGTTGGGTGCTGGGTTCTGGCTGTTGGGTGCTGGTGCTGTT
>CADDXX010000573.1:19442-36063 GCA_902810485.1 Alauda arvensis
TCTGGGTGTTGGGTGCTGGTGCTGTTGTTGGGTGCTGGTTCTGGGTGTTGGCTGTTGGGTGCTGGCTGCTGGCCAGGCCAGCTTGAAGACAGCGCTCCTGCAGAGCCACACTGTCCCCACTGTCACGTGCCACGGTGTCGCTAATCCCATTTCCAAAGCCCCAAGCTGTGCCCGCTAATCCCCCTCGGTGCCACGGCTGCGGGGCTGTGCTGCTGCCTCGGCAAACCCCAGCGTGTCCCTGCAGCCAGCTCCTCTCCACAGGCACACCTGGATGTGCCCCAGTCCCCTGCCTGCCCCTGCTCCTGCCCCTGCCCCTGCCCCTGCCCCTGCTCCTGCTCCAGTCCTGAGGATGCTCAGGTGCTTCCTGCCCTGTGCAAAAGAGCCCTGAGTCCCGGACACCCCCAAAAGACACTGGATAGAGGCTGGGCTGCACCTCCAGGTACATCCCAAGAGTGTGGAGGCTCCGCAGTGCCCGGGAGGAGCATTCATTCACCTGCCTGGCACAGCCCCGCTCCCTCAGCACAACGCTGGCAGCACGGAGGAGGCAGGTGAGCAGCTCAAACTGCCCGTGGCACAGTCAGGGCTCAGCTCGGCTGTGCCAGGCTCCTCCCCAGGAGCAGCAGCGTCCCTGGCAATGCCGGGGGCTCTGCACCACCGCTCCTGCTGGGATGCTGCGGGCTGCACTGAGGAATAATATCGCTGTTCCCTTCTGATGGCAGCAGCTTCCTTGTGGGAGAGGGGGAAAAAGCACAAACCGAACCGGGGAGAAAATAAGAGGGGAATGTTTGCCGACTGTCTGCYGTGTGTTGTTGCTGTTTGTTGTGTTTCTGCGGTTGCTTTGGCAACCCTGGGAAGASATGCCAGGCTGTAGCACGGTGGGTACCAGCGTGGTGTAGTGAGGAGCCGTAGGGACAAAATTCCGGCCCGGTGGGGACGGGAGGYTTCAGGCAGGGGATGGATGGGGTCACATCTGTAGCACAGCCCAGCTCCTGCTCTCCTGAGTGAGCCTGGAGTGGGGGCTTGCTGTGCTCCCTGTGAGAGGGAGCTGGCTTGGAGAGGAGCAAAGGAAGGGACAGCAGCCAGCCCTGCTGTCCCCCAGGAGCCTGGAAGTATCCGGGCTCATCCTCTCTCTTCTTGAAAAGAGAGTGAAACAGGAGCATCATGGAGGGGCAGCTGCTGCCATGCAGCACCCACCAGAGGAGCTGTGAGAGTGTCAGGCTGTGGGGGCATCTGCATCTGCCCAGGAGAGGAGCCATTCCTCTGGAAATGTGGCTTMATGTGGGCAGGGTCACTCCGCTCTCTGTCTCCTGTCGGTCTGTGTAGGAGGGGCTGCTCCCCGGGATGGAGCCAGGGTCCCAAGGGGCAGCGTGGGACTGGGGACACCAGGGCACAGGAGGGGACAGCTCCAAGGGCAGCTCGGGGAGGATGGTGATGCTCCCAGAGCCCTTCTCTCACTCCTGAGCTGTGCGAGCTGACATCCGTCAGAGCAGGAGCCTGCGGCATCCCCAGGGCACAGCAGTCAGAGGGTGGGTGAAGGCTGCGCCCCTGGGAGCCGGGAATGTTCTGTGCAGCTCCAGAGATGTGCGTTAACTCTTTGGGGGCTGCAGTGGGAGGACTGAGCTCCTCGGGGCTGTGGGCACCTCCACGTGCCCGGGGTTTGGGGAGAGATTTCTGCAAAGAGAATGGTTTGAGGGCTCTGCTGCTTCCCATCCTGCCTGGCAGGAGAAGTGTCAGTGTGAAAAGGTTTCAGCCTGTCACYGGTCAGAAGTGCCAGTTTAATGAARTTGTTTAATTGCCGCATCTCCAAATGGTGATTTTTAAACTGATGAGGAACCCTGCCCTGAACTGGAAGCTGACTCATTCTCCTYGCAGTCCCGGGGTCACTGCTGGATTGCAAATAAACACACCAAATTCCCACTGCTGGGCTCTGGGAACGTGCTCCTGGCCCTGCACGGAGGGCAGGGACCCAGGAAGGTCCTGCATCCTCCCACTGCATCCTCCCACCCTTGGAGCTGGGGGGGGGCTTTGAGACACCTGGAGCTGTCTGGGGTGGGGGAAAAGACARCTTTAACRCTGATGGGGGTCTGRRAAATCCCAAAGCGCAGAGGTTTGCTGCCCTGTTCCCTCTTGGAAAAGGCAAGAGCAAGAATTAGGCCCCAGCTCTGTGTCATCCCTGCTGTAGCTGTCAGGTGAGACCCAATTCCCRTTTCTTTGCCTTCAGTGCTGTTCGCTGCATCTCTGGCTGCAGCTCCAGCCGGGTCTTGGGAAAACAAAGGAAAACTGAGGAAATAAGAGGTTGGAGCTGGGATTTGAACCCACATCTCAGGATGGAGGCGGGGGGTGAGGGGAAGGCAGCGCTTTCCGCCCCAAAAACCCTCTCCACACGGGGCTGAGCAGAAGCTGGAGCCAGCGTGAGTCACCCCGAGCAGCTGCTGCCAAGGCAGGAGCGACCTTGTGCTGCTGAGCCAGCGTGGGCTGCGGCCTCGGCAGCCACGGGAAAGGGAAGCTTTTGCTCAGGCCGGATGCTCCGGAGGAAAGAATGAGCTCCGGGGCTGGAACCGCTGGCCAAATTCATGGGAGGGTCTGGGGTGCATCCCTTCTCTGCAGGGAGCGGGTTGTGGGCGCTCCCGGCTATTGCGGGGCTCGCTGAGCGGCATCTCGGGGATGGGACTCGCTCTCCACGAAACCACTGGGATAAACATAAATCTCCCCTCTGCCACCCTGTCCTCAGCTTTGGGACCCTTCCAGGCTGGCTCTCCTGAATGTTTTCCCCCCTATCAGCTTCTCTCGCCTGAATCAGCGGACGTGACTCACCGGGAGGAAGGAGAGCGCTCGGCTGAGCTGAGCAGCTCCGTGGGACACCCGGGAGCATCGCCCCGATCCCCCTCCCTGCCAGCAGCCGAGCCTAGGGATGAGTGACATTCCCCCCGTCCCCCCGCTGTCCCCTCCCCGTGCCCAGCCCAGTGGGTGCAGCAGAGGGGGAACTGGTCGGGCCGGCGCACCCCGTCCCGGCAGAGAGGGGACATTCCTCTGCCAGGGGGTGCGGGGTGACCCCCTCGGGGGCTGCGCCTTTGTCACCAGCGTGGCCACCACGCCCTGAGTGCTGGGGACACGCGTCACCCTTCCCAAGGGAGCCTCGGAGCGGGCAAAGCCCCTCCGTGGTGGGTCCGGGCTCTGTGGGGTGGGGTGGGTGGAAGGTGGGGAAAAGGGCTCGGTGGGCAGGGGGGGCACTGGGTTAGGGGGGCAGCCAGCCCAGGGTGCCGAATCTTGGCTGGATTTGTTCAAGAGATCAAGCAGCCGAGGGATTAGGGAGTCAAGAGAGCCGGGCCACCTGCGGGGGAGGGAAAAAAGGAGAAGGAGAAGGATACGCTGGCGCTCCGGAGAGAGGTGTGCAAGGCCTGGGCTTTGGAGCGATTAGATAAGTGAATCAGGGCCTCGGAGCGATTAGAGAAAGAAATCAGGTTTTACACCAATTAGGTAAAGTCCCCGAGCGATTAAGACACAGAGGTGGCTGCGAGAGGAGGTCTCCCAGCAGTGCCTGGAACTGATAGGGCCGGGCATTGATTAAAGGAGCATCAGGGGYTGAGAGCGATTTGATAAGAAAACAAAACAGTGGATCAATTAGCCTGGGAAAAAGGAGGCAGCTGGGTGATAATGGGAATAGGGAAGTGGGGCCCCGTCAAAACAAGCCCTTCAGCTCTGAGTGTGGTGCTGGTGGAGGTTCAGGGAAGGGGAGGAAAAATTGTCCCAGCTGGAGCATCCAAGGGGCACTGAGATGAGATTGGTGGGCTGTTTCAGTTTGGCCTTAGCTGAGTGAATTCACACCTGGCCTAAAGATGAGTGTGTTGGTTGTGGCTGGTGTGAGCCTCACTCAGCTCCTGAGCTGCTCCTCCCACCAAGAGAAGCAGAAAATTCTGCGTTTCACAGAATCATGGAATGGTTTGGCTTGGAAGGGACCTTAGAGTTCATCCACTTCCAATGCCCCCACCATGGGCAGGGACATCTTCCACTGTCCCACGCTGCTCCAAGGCCCAACCAACCTGGCCTTGAACAAGCAAGTTCACTTCAAGCAAGTGAAATTTCAGAATTTTTTTCTTTTTTTCAAGCAGGTTTTGCTCTGGGCTTGCACTGTCACACACCTGGAGCAATTTCATCCACTGGGAAGGCAGTTCTGCCAGGATAACTCAGCCCTGCACCCTGTCTCAGATCCTCTGGGAGTTCCCAGATACGGGTGCCAGACGAATAAGCAATTAAGTCACTCAATGGAGCCTTGAAATAATTAGACCAAGGCATGCAGCTCCAGCAGATGAGTTTAGTGAAGAAATGGGAGTGTTGGAGAGATGGAGATGAGAAGGGTGATCAGGTCTCAGCACAATTATCTAGAGAAAGTCTGCTCCAGACTGATTAGAGGAAGGGAAAAGAGCTTTCTGGGCAATTAGGTGAGGGAAATCAACTCTAGGCAGGAAGAAAAGAGACTGTGGAAGAGATTGGGGTGGGAGATGGTGAGTTATCTCTGCCCCTGGGTTAGACAAGGSAGCTCGATAAGGGCTTTCTGAGGCAGAAATGAGGATGAGGAGGATTAAGGAGCAGAGGTGGGCGTGCAACAGATGCTGGGSAAGAGGGAGTGAGGAGTGAGGTGGCAGGTTCTCCATGGGACTGAGTAGGAGAGACTGAGCCCTGCCCCTGAGGAACAGGAGGACCAAAATCTGGGGATTAGGGCTGAAAAGCAGAGTAAAACAGAGGTGCTGGCAGTTGGAATGGCAGTGGGTTGGAGCAGGGAAGGGAGCTGGGCACTATTTCCAACCAAGCACGTGGCAGGATGCTCCCTTAATCTGCAAAATGGGATTAGTCCCTCGTGCCCGGCAAAGTTGAGAGGCAGCAGAGTCTTTCTGCACGAGTGGCTTTGGCTCCAGGACAAGAGGAAGCTGCAGGGTGGGAGTGTGAGCAGGGATGAGCGTGGGGCAGGCAGGGATGTGCCCCGTGGCACCCAGCAGTCCCTGACTGAGCCAGGGGCAGGGGGACAGGCAGGCAGGCAAACTGGGGTGACAGCAGGGAGCTTTACCGCAGGTTTTTGGGGTGCTGAGCTGCTGTGACAGAGGTGACAGTGGTCAGCTGCAGCCCAAGGTTGTGCCACGGGTCAGCAGCAGCTGCAGCTGGAGAGGGCTGAATCCTTTGGGAATGGCTGCATTTGCTCTTTAATTAGCCTTGACGGCTGCTGGAGCAGATTTTGCTGGTCCTTTCCTCTCTGAGGCCGGCCCTGGCTTGAAGTTGCAGGGCTCAGTGAGGTCAGGCTCCTTTTCCCTTCTTTGTCGTTTTMTTTTCTCTCCTTCCATCCTCGCACACAGGAAAGGCAGGGGAGGGAGGGAGCAGCATCCCCGAGGCACATGATGCTGACTCTGGGACTGTGGGAAGGGGAAGCTGTGGTTTGGCTGCCAGGTCACAGTTTGGCCTCTGGRAATGACCCTCTTGGAAAGGGAAGTGGGGTCTTGCCAAGCTCGGGCAGGGGCTCAGAACCCCCTGGGAAATGGGGGAGCATCGGTGGGGGTGGGAGTGGGATTGAGGGACTTCATGAGCACCAACCAAGGGCAGTGCTCAGCTCCTGGGAAAACAAACCCCAGGTTAAACCAAGCACCTGTGGAGGTCATAGAGGGTTTTTCAGATGTTAATTGTAAAAAAAAAAAAGTATTTATTTTCATTTCTGGCTTAGTGCTTTTTGCCACGGCTCYCGGTGGCCGCTGCTGACTGACAGAGAGCAGCGCTGGGGCCATGCAGGGAAGGTCTCATGGACACTCGTCCCTTCTGGGCGTCACAGCCCCGCTTTTCCCAGCGGGAGGGTGGCTCTGACATATCTCCTTCACCCCTTGGCCTCTGCTGAGCTGGCTGGGACGAGCCTGGTTCCTGTGGGCTGACAGCGTTATCTGGGACACAAGCAGAGCCAGGCTCCACTTTGCTCCCTGCTCCTCGGCTGGTGTGGATATCCTCAGGAGATAGCACAGCAAATTGCTCCCCTGGGGCTCCGTATGCTTCACCTCCCCTCACAGGATGGAAACAGGGATTTACAGAGCCCAACAAAGCCCCAGAGGAATGGGGATCCATCCCCTGGGGCCCCATGGATGTGTCCTCCTCCCAGTGCTCACACACTGCTGTTGTCGGAGCCCCAATGTGGATTCCAGTGTTTTCATGGCTTTTAAAATTTTTTTTTTCCCCCTTCTAATTATGATGAAAAATGTATTTGGGGGAAAATAGAAATATTTAGACATTTCCTTGACAGGCAGCAGAGCTGGAGGAGCTGCAGCACAGCACCGTTCACGTGTGCTGGTGAAAGCTCAGCAGGGAGAATCGGGCTGGGGGGACGCAGCATCCTTGGCAGCACAACACCCACAGGGTGAAGTGTCCGTGCTCACCCCACAGGTCACTCTTCTTGCCAGCAGCCCAGCACCAAGCTGTCTTCAAAATCTGGGTAAGAAGATGAGCTGGTTTTGGGGAAGTTATATATATAAATATATACATATTAAAAAAATCTTGTGTACACAAAAATATATGTAATACATTGAAATATGCTATCTAGCATATTAAACCTCACTRTAGTAGGAGTTTTGTATTAAATAAGTGGTAGCATATGTATTGCAGATATGTAATTTGTGTTACGTTGTGCCTCTCTGTCAGGGCTGGAAAGGGGGTTGGTGTTTGTGGTCCAACAGCAGCCCCCCCTTTTCCCATCAGAAGGTGTCTGTACCTTGAAAGGGCCAGGGAAAACCAAATCTGCAGCCACAGGATGCTGTGAGGACCTTGGGCACGTCAGTGAGGAACAGAGCTACTCTCCTCTGTGCTCTGGGATGAGATCAGACCTCCCTTTCCAGGAGGCAGAGAATTCCCCAGCCCCAGAATCCGCCTTCCCCACCCCATTTTTCTGCTGCTCACACCCTTGGGTTTCGATGTCAGCTGCCTTGTCCCGAGCAGAGGGGCGGCCACCTGTGCTGGGGAGGTGACAGTCCCCATCCTGTCCCCCACTCCCTTTGTCCCAGCCCTTCAGGCTTCACCCCATTGCTCTGCCTCATTCCGAGGGGGTGCAGAGCCTCCTTCCACACCCAGCAGGGCTCTGCTTTCCCAGGCTGGCCCTCTGCTCTCCCTGCTGGGTCCTGCAGGAGCTGCCTGGATGTGGATGCCACGTGCACAGGGCAGCTCTGCAGARCAGGGTGTATAGGAGTGAGAGGGACTGGAGGCCATAAACCCACAGAATAATGGAATAGTTTGGCTTGGAAAGGCCCTGAAAGCTCATCTTATTACACCCCCTGCCACTGGACCTTGCACTATCCCAGGGTGCTCCAAGCCCYGTCCAACCTGGCCTTGGACACTTGCAGGGATGGGGCAGCAGCAGCTGTTCTGGGCAGCCTCTGCCAGGGCTTCACCACCTTCACTGTAAATTACTTATATCAAACCTAAATCAAACGATTTTAATTTAAAAATGCTCCCCCTTGTCCTATCCATCTTTTTACTTGGACTTAGGAAGAGGAGCTCAAGGCCCCTGTGCCCAGAGATCTTGCAAAGTCATTCTCCTGCTTGAATTTTGGGGAGTTTTCCTGCAGAGCTGTTTGGTTGCCCCCCTCCTTCCCTCCCCTCCTTTTTCTAACTCGTCGCTGGTTGGGGGGAAATAAATGCTCTGAAGGAGTTTTGTGGCTGCAAAACCTCTGGATTCCACCCAGSCAGGGTGGAGACRCTGGGGTAGGGCTGCAGCAGAGGGRTGAGCTGCCTCCATCCCTGGCCCCAGCCCCTGCCTGGTGGAAAGAACAAGGCAGCTGATTTCAAACCACCTTGGTGTCCTCCCTTTGGGAGAGGTGGTGCAGAARGTGCAGGTTCTGCCCCACAGCCGTGTCTGCTCTGCCTGAGCCACCCTCGCTTTGGGTGGGGGTGAGGGACCAGAGACCCAGACAGACCCAGAGGGGATGGGAACGTTGGAGAGGGGAGGTGGTGAAGCCATGGGATGGATTCTGGGAGCTGTCCCAGCAGTGGGTCAGGCTTGCACAGAGCACAGCACATCCTCGGGCAGTGCACACACCCATGGGATGGATTCTGGGAGCTGTCCCAGCAGCGGGTCAGGCTCACACAGAGCACAGCACATCCTTGGGCAGTGCACACATCCATGGGATGGATTCTGGGAGCTGTCCCAGCAGTGGGTCAGGCTCGCACAGAGCACAGCACATCCTCGGGCAGTGCACACACCCAGGTGTGCAGGCAGTGCTGCTCCCTGGGTCGGGGTGGCTCTGACAGGGAAGCAGTGATGCTTTCCCCACCTGTCCATGCTGGTTTGGGGGCTGGGGAGCAGCGTGGGGGCCACGGGCTGGTGGGAGCACTGGGGCTGGCTGCCCCTTTGTGCAGCCCCCACACATCCCAGCTCCATCGTCAGCCTGACCCCTGATTACACTCCGCAGGCTCCGCATCGCTGCCGTTGCCCCAGCAACGTGTCGTCGCCACAGCAACCGTGACAACCTTCTGCTCATTAATTTAAAAAGGTTCGCAGTGTAACAAATGAAATAGTTATAAGCTTGTCAGGGTGTTAAGGAGCAGGGGCTGACAACTTGCCCCCCTTTGCCTGTGCTGCCRGAGCAGCCTGGCTCTGCCACAAGGTCCCCCACCCCAGACCTGGCTTCATCCCATCTCTGAGTGCAGTAATTCCTTCAGGAGCATCCTGGCATCACTCAGTGACCTCCCAGCRACGACCAGGGGCCAGATGCAGGTGGGGGAGCTGTGGCAGACGTGGCTTTGAGGGGTTTGAAGCAATGATGCTTCTGTTGGGCCGTTCCTGCCGTGGTGTGGCTGATGGCTGGGATGGAGTCGGAATTATCCCYCTGTCCTTCCCCAGGGTCAGCACGGGGCCTGCCACGGAGGAGAATCATTTCCATGCAACATGCAGCACCTCAGGATTTGCACTATTAGGATTAATATCCTTTACCTTTGTACCTAACACGATTGAGAGGGGGAGGATGAACAGATCAAACACACGACTATACACACATCYATTCCTTAGGAAACCTGGACACATCACAGATCCCCTGGATATCCTCAGCTGGGGGAAGTTAATCCCAGCTGGCTGAGCCTGGCAGCTGAGGTAAATCAATGTTTCCCTTGAAGTCCTGGGCCAGGTTGCTGACAGGTACAAAGAGGTATTGGAAAGCCGAAGCTGCTGAAGCCAGGGCAAAGGACACCAGTTGAGGATTTGGCTCTTGCTTCATTATCTACCATTYTGTTGAAATCTCAGCGGATTTCAAGTTGACCAAACCCCTTTAATCTCAAATAAAGGCCATTCTCTGGCTTTTTGTGAGTGGAAACACGAAAGGAACTGGTTTAAAAAAAAAATAAAAATCCTGCCGCTGCAATTCTGCTTGGCAAGCTGAGAATAAGGTMATTTTTCAGCAAGAAAAGTGTCCGTTCAGTTAAAAATAAAATGGTGAGTTCTGGGCCACGTTCATTCCTAATGGAAGCCGGTGCTGGGAGTGCACTGGTTSCTGTTAGCTGGGACCCAGCATTTCCCAGCTCTGCCACAGTCCCTTGTGCCAGGCAAGTGTTGGTTTGGGAGCAGGGCTTGTCCCTCATTTCGGCTCCTGCGCCACTCTCCTCACAATCACCCAGTGGTTCCAAAGCCCAGACCCACCCAGATGCCTCCATCCCTGCCTCCATCCCTGCCTCCATCCCTGCCTCCATCCCTGCCTCCATCCCTGCCTCCATCCCTGCATCCAGCCCTGCAGGATGGAGCTGGTGTCAGAGGATTTTCCTGTGGCAAAGGGGAGGTGGCAGCTGCTTAGGGCCCTGCTCACTGCCCTGTGCTCCAGGAAGGGAAATCCAGTGAGCACCCCGTGCTTGTTTCCTTGCCTTCGAGAGATCCTTCAAAAACCTTTCTCAATAATTAAACAACCGAGGCCTAAAAATAGCACCAATATCTATTATATGTGGCAGAATAATTTAAGGGGAGAGCAGGGAAGAAAGTGTCCTCGGCGTCCCAAACTTCCCCCACCCARCCTCAGTGGGCTCATGATGAGCACAGGGATGAGCTGGATGTCAGGATGCCCAGGGTCTGGTGGCAGGTGGCTGGGATGCCTTCCAAAGCAGCCAGATTTGGGGATGTTTCGTTCCCTGGAAGAGGCTCTTTGGTAGCTTTTGATGCCATGGTGGGTTTTGTAAGGGCACAGCAGCCTCAGCCATGGCTGGAAGCATCTTGTCCACCCTGAGCACTGGCAGTGGGCACCCCAGGTCTACCCCAAAATAAGCTGGTGGCACAGTTGGCCACCCAGCACGTGGTGCAAATGCTACTGTGTGTGGCAGCCCAGGAACAGCATCCCTGGGAGCTGCAGCTGCAGCCTTAAATCTTCACTCTCCTGAGCTCTTGCTCATCTCCAAAGCTCCCAGCACTGAAAGGGGCTGCTGGAGCCTTGGCTCGAGGGAAGGGCATTGAGGGGAGGCCTTGGACTGGGGGAACTTGGCCCTGGGGGGGTGCTGGAATTTGGGGCTGTGCCTCGTGCTCCTTGGAGGGGGCTCACAGTGCTCTGACTCGTGGAGAACCAAAATGAGACTCAGTGTCAGCAGTAGCCTGGCACTGCAGTGTGAAACGGGACTGCCACACTGAGGGTTGGTGATGACCCCGGCTGGGAGCCAGCAGGAGTGACTGGGATGGCAGGGGCTTGGTTGGGATGCTGTGGCAGGTTAGCCAGGATGCTGTGCCAGGGTTAGTCAGGATGCCATGGCAGGGATAGCCAGGATTCCATGGCAGGGATAGCCAGGATGCTGTGCCAGGGATAGCCAGGATGCTGTGCCAGGGATAGCCACGATGCTGTGCCAGGAATAGCCACGATGCTGTGTCAGGGATAGCCAGGATGCTGTGCCAGGGATAGCCACGATGCCATGGCAGGGATAGCCAGGATGCCATGGCAGGTTAGCCAGGATGCTGTGCCAGGGATAGCCAGGATGCCATGGCAGGGATAGCCAGGATGCTGTGCCAGGGATAGCCAGGATGCCATAGCAGGGATAGCCACAATGCTGTGCCAGGGATAGCCAGGATGCTGTGCCAGGGATAGCCATGATGCCATGGCAGAGATAGCCAGGATGCTGTGCCAGGGATAGCCAGGATGCCATGGCAGGGATAGCCAGGATGCTGTGCCAGGGATAGCCAGGGTGCCATGGCAGGGATAGCCAGGATGCCGTGCCAGGGATAGCCAGGGTGCCATGGCAGGGATAGCCAGGATGCTGTGCCAGGGATAGCCAGGATGCTGTGCCAGGGATAGCCAGGATGCCATAGCAGAGATAGCCAGGATGCTGTGCCAGGGATAGCCAGGATGCCATGGCAGGGATAACCAGGATGCTGTGCCAGGGATAGCCAGGATGTCATGGCAGGGATAGCCAGGATGCTGTGCCAGGGTTAGCCAAGATGCTGTGCCAGGGTTACTCAGGATGCCATGGCAGGTTAGCCAGGATGCTGTGCCAGGGTTAGCCAGGATGCTGTTCCAGGGATAGCCAGGATGCCATGGCAGGGATAGCCAGGATGCTGTGCCAGGAATAGCCAGGATGCTGTGCCAGGGATAGCCAGGATGTTGTGCCAGGGTTAGCCAGGATGCTGTGGCAGGGTTACTCAGGATGCTGTGCCAGGGTTAGCCAGGATGCTGTGCCAGGGTTACTCGGGATGCCATGGCAGGGTGAGCTGCAGTGCTGGGGTAGGGTTTACCAGGATGCTGTGCCAGGGATAGCCAGGATGCCATGGCAGGGATAGCCAGGATGCCATAGCAGGGAAAGCCAGGATGCTGTGCCAGGGATAGCCAGGATGCCGTGCCAGGGATAGTCAGGATGCCATGGGAGGGATAGCCAGGATTCTGTGCCAGGGATAGCCAGGATGCTGTGGCAGGAATAGCCAGGATGCCATGGCAGGGATAGCCAGTATGCCATAGCAGGGATAGCCAGTATGCCATGGCAGGGATAGCCAGTATGCCATGGCAGGGATGACCACGATGCCATAGCAGGGATGGCCAGGATGCTGTGCCAGGGTTAGTCAGGATGCCATGGCAGGGTGAGCTGCGGCACAGCCAGGATGCCATAGCAGGGATAGCCAGGATGCTGTGCCAGGGATAGTCAGGATGCTGTGCCAGGGATAGCCAGGATGCTGTGCCAGGGTTACTCGGGATGCCATAGCAGGGATAACCAGGATGCCATGGCAGGTTAGCCAGGATCCTGTGCCAGGGTTACTCAGGATGCCATGGCAGGGTGAGCTGCAGTGCTCAGGGTTTACCAGGATGCTGTGCCAGGCAGGGTTCACTGGGATGTTGTGGCAGGATTCACTGTGAGCTTGAAGAAAGCTCTTCTTGCAGCACGGAGAAGCCACGTAGAAAGGGAACAGGGCTCAACCCTGGGGGATACCTGAGAAGAGGAGAAGGGGAATGGATTAGGGACGGGTAACAGCCCCTGGGGCAGGGAGAGGGGGTGAACCAGCGTGCAGCTTCTCGATCCCTATTTGGGCCATCCCAGGACCTGCCCATTACCCGAACAGGGCGGCCAGCCCAGCCTCCCAAAACTCCTCACAGAGAAAGGCAAACAGCTCAGCCGTGCGTTGCATAACCAGGAAAAAAAAAAAAAGCGTCCTCGTCCTCGGAGCCGAGTGGCTGCCGGCCAACTTTGGCATTAAAGTGGAGCAGAGGATACCGGGAGGGGAGCGCGGATTAGGCGGGGAGGAGACGGGATCAAGTGAGCAGCAGCGAGGGCAGGCTGGCCGCGGCCTCACGGAGGGTCACGATTCCCCAGGGAGGGATCCAGCCCGATCTGCGGAGCCCCGGGCACCTCCCATCCTCGCCAAGGATGGCTCAGACCCACGGCGGGGAGGCTGCCCTGACTCACGGGTGATAAGGGACTCACCCAGGAGAGGCTTTTTGTGTGCGATGGGCTCAGTTTGTGCAGGTTGRACTGGCTGGGCGATGGGGAGGAGCYGGGCCCTTTCATTAGGGCCAGGTGTGTGTGTGTGCAGGAATCACAGAGAGCATCTCGAAGAGGAGGGGATGGAGATGTTCGTGTGCAGCACTGAGGTTCTGGCTGCAGAGACACGGATCTTTGCTTTCTCTGAGCTGCTGAGYGCGGAGCTGCTCTGGATCTTGCACTGATTCAGCAAGACGTGAAGGCTTGGAACTTTTGGGAGTTCTTGGAAATTGGGCTGCTCCCAGTCAGCAGCTACTCCTACACACGGAGGAGAGRCACTTGCTTGGGGAGCTTCTGAAGCTCTCCCCGCTGGCTGCCGCAGCCACTGCCTGCACCAGAACGGGGCTGCAGTTTTGTGCTGGGAARGAAAAGGAGAGATCAAGTTAATTTAAAATTGCCAGGTGCTCCAAAGTGTTCCCAGTCTCCATTAGCTGATAAGCTGGGCTTAAGCCTTCGGGGTGCTAAAAGATGCTTACCTAGCTGATAAATCCCCAGTAGCAGAGGGTGCTGCTGTGCCTGTTCTGCCCCAGGAACTGCTGCTGTCCCAGCTGGAAACCTCCAACACAGACCAGCAAGGCTGCTGCYGTCTTGGGCTGAGCTAAAGCCCAGCTGGGTTTGCTGCCTGCAGAATCACAGATTTATAGGCTTGTTTGGGCTGGAAGGCACCTTAAAGGTCACCTCATTCCACCCCCTTGCCATTGACAGGGACTGTTCCACTATCCCTGGTTGCTCCAAGCCTGTCCATTCTGACCTTGAACACTGCCAGGGATAGGACAGCCCAGCTTCTCTGGGTAACCTGTGTCAGGGCCTCAYCAACCTCCACAGAGAAGAATTTCTAATATCTCATCCTCTGGCCTTGCTCCAGCAGCTCCATGTCCTGCCTGTGCTGGGGGCCCCAGAGCCAAGCAGAGGAGCAGAATTCCCCCCCTGCTTTAGGTGCTGTCCATGCTGTGGGACGACCCCCACATATGTGGGACAGCATTGCTTGTATTGGTGCCAGTTTGTATTGGCAGGACACAATCRAGCTCCTCATTCCCCAACAGCCCCAAGTCCTTTTCTTTTGGGCATTTCCCTCCAGGGTTTGGCCCAGTGGTTACCCCCCAGTGTCAGCCCTGCTGAGCAGATCCCACACTCTGCAGCGTGCTGGGCTTGTTGGCAAATAATCCTGACCAATGGCCAGGCCAAGGCAACACCGATGCTTTGCAACAGCACTGGGGTCTTCCCGCAGCCCCTTGAATTTATCAGGAGTTGTCCAAGCCTAGCAGCCATGCTCAGCACTGATAACTCTCCCTGTGGCTCGAGTAGTGTGTCAGGGAGGAGGAGGAGGATGCTCTGTCCCCACTGAGTGCTCTGCTGGCYGCRGGGATGCTCGCACAGGGCTGCCTCTGCCTGTAGCCCGCGAGGGGTGGCCCCCACTTAGTTAAAAGCTTGAGTTATTTTACTTTTTCCCGTTTGAGGGCTCTCACCACGATGGTTCCCACTCACCCATCTGTCTGCCTTTGGAAGATGAGCATTCCACAGGCTGGGTGCGAGCTGGCAGCGCCGGCGCYGCTGGAGGCACTGGGCGGGGGCTGGGGATGCTCGAGGGGAGGAGAATTCAGGGCTGCASTTCGTGCCATGGGGAGCTGAAGGGCAGCGTGTTTGCGCTCGGCTTTGCATCAAAAGCAGGGTCAGAGCCAGGAATCTCTGTCCCCCAAGAGCCTYGCGGTGCCAGCGCCCATGGCACGCTGCCCAGGCTTCCCGGCCTTGGGTCCAGGATCAGGGCGAATCCCGTTTTAAGGCRAAAGGTTATGGGCGGAAAGGAAGCGATCACAAAGCAGACACCACAGCCTTCTCCAACCGCACGCGGCTCCGGCACAATAAATAGAAGGGACAAAAATAGCCCCCCGTGCTGCAGGCTGGACACTGCAAGGAAGCAGGGCTGTGCTTCGGGGTGGGGGGTGTTCCCCCGGAGTCACTCCCAGGAGCMCGTCCTGCAGAGCCACACAATATCCTGGAGCAGRAATGATGAGTGGGCTTCGGGGAAGGTACCTGAGCCCCTTGTAAAAGTCACTGCACCCCTTACCTGAGCCCTTGCAGAACTCGCTGCATCCCACGCCCTGGGCAGAGCTCTGGCACTTCCCCTGCGTGCAAACCCCGTTCCCAGCCCCCGGGACCCAGCTGAGCCGCRCCGCAATTCGGGCAGAGGCGAAGCCCAGATGTGAAGGCACAAGGACTGGCTGGGGGCCCGGCAGCCAGGGAAAAAAACACGCGAGTCTGGCTCTGCTTTTGGGAGCGGCTTCGAACGCAAGCTGCCCTTTCCGGCCAACAGAGCTCCTTCTCCCCATTTGGGGTCGGTTTGGAGCACGGCGGGGAGGAGGGGAGGACGCAGGCATGGACCTGGAAGCAAAACTGCATTCASGCTCCCGTGCAAGCCTTGCGACGGGCGAGAAAAAGCCTCATCTTCCCCCCACCCCAGCCTGCGCCGGTTCTTCCCGGGGTGAGGCAGGAAACACCTCCCGGCGGCGGCAGGAGCCGGGTCCCGCTCGGGTTTGGGGTGGGGGGGTTTAGCGGAGCGGCCCCTCCCCAGCCGGCCCCGCTGCYGGGGTGCGCAGCTGGAGCCCTCCCAGGGCCCTGCCGCTTTAACCTGCCTCTCCCACGTGCTGTCTGGTTGTGCTGGAGACGGTGACGCAGGCAGGACGTCAATGGACGCTGTGGGAGAATTTAGACTTGGAGAGGAAGGGGGGGGCAGGGAGGAAGGGAGCGTTTTGCAGGAGCGGGGGCCGGCGGGGGTGCACGGCCGGGCCAGGAGGGGACCCCGCTCCCAGCCTTGCGGGGTCGCTCCGGAGCATCGCTGGCAGCTTGGTCCGTGCAATGTTCCCCCCACCTCCCCGCCACCCCCCGGCATGTGCTGGGGCCTCCGCCAGCTGCGAGGGCAAATAATCCTCCTCCTTKGCCCGAGCGGGGCGGCCCGAGGGGCCACGTGAAGGCGGCGCTTCCTCCCCCGGCCGGGCTGTCCCCCCCCTTTGTCGCCACACGTGTGCCACTCTTGTCCCGGCGCGGGGCGAGTGTGGCGCGCTGTGCCCCGGGCACGGCACCGCAGGGACACGGCGGGTCACGGCTGCCCCAGGGACACCCTGGTGATCGCGGGGCTGTCCCTCGGCTCGGGGCTGGGGAGCTGGGAACGACCCCCCGAGTGCGGGGCCGTGCGCGGCTCTGCTCCTCTGGCCGTGCCGGGAAGGGCTGGTGGCACTGCCACGGCCATCACCGGGCCAGCATCCCGCTGATGTGGCATGGCAGGACCCCCATCCCCCTCCCTCGCTTTCGGCTCTGCATAGCAAGGGCGCCGGCACTGCCAGGGACAAGCTGGCAGCAGCACTTCCACTCCTGTGAGGGATGGGATGAGCCCCGGGCTTTGATTCCTCMCTGTATCCAACCCCAGTCTTTGAGAGCTGAACTGGTCTCCCCAAGAACTTGCGTGGAACTTTGCTCCGACTTGGTTCGGAGGAAGGAACGCTGGCAGCGAGAGACAAAAAGTCGTGGCAAGGAGGCTGGAGATGCTGTTCTGCAATACGAGACTCTCTGCTCTCTTGGTTTTGCCCCCAGCCCTCGCCCCATTCCCCTCCCTGAGCTCTGTGCAGGAAAGGAACAAATGTCTTTCCCATTTTAGGTTTTTGGGTGCTTTTTTTTTTTTTTT
>CADDXX010000573.1:36223-50883 GCA_902810485.1 Alauda arvensis
TAGCATAAATTAGGTCTGCAATATAGTCTTTGTTTTCAGTCTTCTGTAGATACTTCTCACAAGGCTAAAGAGTCTAGAAAGTTATTTTAAGTTATTTTTGTGTGAATAAAAAAAAAAAAAAAAAAAAAAAAAAAGCAGCTCAAACTGACTTTCCAAAATACTTTGAGGTTCATAGTAATGTTCTCGTCTTTGTCTCATAAATATCCTGGGTTGGATCCTTCCCTCATTTTCATCCCATAACTCACGGAAAGGCACCAGAGCGCGGCTGCTGCGTGTTATTCTGACTATTTTTATTTTTTATTTCTTTGGATACATGATCTCAGTTGATTGGAAAACAAACCCCAGAGAATCCTTGAGGAGAGACTGCAAACAGCTCTTGGTGAGATGACTAATCCCATCTCTATCTAAACCAACAGCGTGCTAAAAATAGCCTTATTTCTAACAATAAATATAATAAAATAACTAACTGACAACAAACAGCCCCAAAAAGCCAAAACAGATTGAAAAGTCCACTAGAAATACAKATTGGGATGGGGGAAGGAGCCAGCAGGRAACTGTGTCACTGAGTCAGAGGGGTGGTGGCAGCCGAGGTGCCCATGCCACCRGTGATGCTTGGTCAGATCCGGCCTCTCTGTTGAGACCATTGTTGCCTCTCGCCCTTGTCCCTTTGCTGTTTTTTGTCCCACATCAGCGTGAGCGAGATACATGGGCACCAGAGCCAGGGGAAGCTCATCCCAGAGTCCCCACCCTGCTGAGAGCCCTGGAGTGGGACCCCCTRGCCCAGCTCTGGTGCAGGTCCATCACCCCCTGGCTCGCTCCGTGCCCACCATCCTCCCCGGGCCCTGAGCTCACCACACACCTCGGATAATTTGGATAATTTGCCTCCTACTTTCCACACACCGGGAGCCTCCCACGCCCAGCATGTTGCAAAACAACCCCCTCAGCTGAGTCACTGGCATCAGGGAAACTTCTTCCTGYCCTCCCTGCCTGGGATGGGGCTCAGGGCAGAGSTGCCCATGGTGAACGRCTGGGATRGGAGCGACAGCCCAGCCCCACCCCATGTCAGCCCGGACTTTTGGGGAGGAAATTGGGTGTTTTGGGCTTGTACAGTGCCCTGTGTTGTGAAGGCCAGTGCAGGGGAACATGTGCTGCTGCATGAATGGCAACGGGCATCATCTGGGTGAAAACACAATGACTCTGTCCCCTCTCCTATGYTGGTTTTGTGCTCCAGTGACACTGGCAGCACTTTTATTCCCAGTTCTCCAGCTGAATGTGACCCAGCAGGGCTGGAACATCCCAGTCGCTGCCCCCTAGCCCSTCTTGAGCTGGGACAGTGACTTTGTGTGGGACAGAGCCATCACTCTGTATTCTTACGGGGCACTGGAGTCGCACCAGACTTGTGCTGGCTCATGTCATCAGTATGGAAGGTGGGCTTTATCCTGCCAGTCAGGGGAACCCACAAAACATCTCCTGTGGAGTTTCTGACCCCTGGCACCAGTCTTTTTCTGCCAGGAGCAGTCCCACACCAGCCTGATTTTTATTTTTCTTGCTTTGTTGACGCGTGGGAGCCTGCCCAGCCCGCCATGCCACGTGTCCCTGGGAAAGGAAAGCCTGTGCCCCACGCTGACCCCCCAGCCCTGCCATATGGCACTCCTCKAGCATTCCCAGTGGTGGGAGAGCTCATCCAGTGGGACCACCAACTCCCACCAYGCCCCTCAGTGCAGACCTGGGGTGTAGGTGGGTGGTCTGCATCCCCCCAAGGATGCTTGTGCCCACCACTGACRCTGCTTGGAGGCTGTGGATAAGTGGCAATGGACATGGTGGTGAGACAGAAACAGAACCAGTTACCCAAATCCCCTAAAAGCCCCATTTCACAGCCCCAAACTGTCCTGGCACAGAGGTGGGAGTCGCTGTTTGACCTAACGGATTTCTTGCTGGTAGCATGGAGCCATTTATCTGGGTTGCAGCTGCTTGAGGAGCTGGGAATGCAGAGCCCCGGCTTGGAGCAGGGTCTGGACGCTGTGGCCCTGCTGCCCRGGAGCACAGGGAGCCCAGTGCCGGTGCCATGTGCTCGGTGCTGTGGGAAGGGCCAGGTTGGGGCTGTGAGCGCTGGGAGGCAGCGAGGGGCAGGAGCAGCGCCCGGGCTGTGTCCGGGCACACCGGGCAGCATCGGCCCCACGGTGGTGCAGAACTGGGACCTTCCACTGCGTCCGAGCGCTGGATCCATCGTGCTGGCAGCAGCACCGGGGCCTTCACGGGCAGCTGATGTCACTCGTGTGGCTTTAGGGACATTTGGACACCACTGACACACTCTCCTGCCCCATGGAAGCTGGGGCAGAACCCACCATAACCCCAATCACCCCAGCTGCTCCGGGCCGGACATTCCTCCCCATGCCGGGGAACACGAGTGAGGCCAGGCCAGACCCTGAGGGTGGCAGAGGGGAGCTCCCGGCCCAGCACACTCCACCGCCGGCTGATTCCCCCCTTCCCCGGCTCAGCGCACCCTCAGGCCTGCCTCGGCCCCCCTCTAGCCCCGCTAGGCCCCGGATCGSCCCGGCTCAGCCCCCCTTGGCCCCGGTCCCACCCCGGGCCCGTGGCTCCCCCCCGCCGCGGCCATTGGCCGCCCGCGCCGCCGCCGCCGCCCCTGACGCTGGGCCGGGCCCGGCCATGGTCGCTCCCCGCCGGCTCCGCCGCAGCCCCGGCAGCGGCCGGTCCGCGCCCCGCTCAGGTGGGTCCCTCCCGCTCTTCGCGCCTTCTCGGCCGCCGTTTCCTTGCCCTCTTTTCTAATTGTTATTTTTAATTATTTTTTGGATTTCTTGGAACGTTTCTGGCGCTACTTCCGAGAACCACCTCCCCCCCCCCCCTCCCTCCTTCCCCGGGCGGCCTTAGGGGGGGCTCGGAGCTCCGCTCCTCCCGGCTGTGTTTGGGGTTGGGGGGAACGGAGGGACCCCCCCTCCCGACCCCCGCGGCGCACGGAGCCGCCCCGAGGCGCGGGGATGGGCGGGGGCGGGAGCAGCGGCGGCGGCGGCGGCGGCGGCAGTGGCACATCCTCCCCCCGCGGCCCCCTCCTCCCTCCTCCCCCCTCGGCTTCAAAACAAACCGTCACCAAAATGGTGCAGAGGTGAAGGAGGGAGCGGGAGGAAGGGGGAAGAGGTGGCGGCTCGGCCTGGACGCTGCGGGGGACAGGTGAGGGCGGCGCGGGGGGACGCGGGGGGACGCGGGGCAGTGCGGGGCACGGCAGGATGCGGGTGCCGGGTGCGGCACACGGGGGATGGTCCCGCTCGGTGCTGCCGGTGCGGTGGGGGCAGCGCTGGGGGTGCCCAGCCCGTTCCGGGGCGGTGGGCAGTGTCCCCGTGAGACCCCCGCTCACGGTGACAGACCCTGAGCCCACCGGCAACGCTGCGGCCACCCCCGACCGGGACCCGCTGCGGCCTGGAGGGAACCGGAGAGAAGCCAGGCCCGGTGGATTTCGGGGGCTGGGGGGTGTCCTCGCTTGCTGGACATAGGGTGATGACATGGGGACTGGGGGGGACCCGCCGGCGAGGCTCCGGGTGCCGGGGGGGGACTGCGGTTTGATTGGCAAGAGCAGATTTTGGGAGAGCCGGCGGTAAAATGAGTCCCGGAGCGTCCCTGCCTTGGCCGTGCGCCGGCTCCGGAGCCGACAGCTGGGATTGTTTGTCCGGGGGGGTTCAGAGCCTCAGCTCCATCCCACAGCGGCCGGAGCAGGGTACGGTGGAGGGGCCAAACCGCGTCACCGCTGCCACGGCCTCTCCGGGGTGCGCTTCCTTGGCCRGAGGGACCGGCGATGCTGAGCAGGGATGCGGTGACAGGGCATCCGGCATCTGCGGCTGTTCGGCATCTGTGACGCCGCTTGGCCCGCAGCTTTATCCCTTCCCTGCAGCTCCCAAACCCTTTCGGCTTTGTCGTTGGTTTTTATTTTTGAATTTATTTTCCTTTTCTCCCCTCGCGCACAAGAGCAGCACACCGTCAGTGAGACGTGTGCCGCACACGCRGCTCTTCCCCCTGTACCCGTGGAGCCCCCGTGGTACCCCCGGCTCTGCACGGCCACCAGCTGGGCTGTCCCCTCCTCTTCATCCTCCACAAGTGTCGGAGCTGCCACGCGGTTTTGGCTGATGACTCCCCCTTGCTGTGGGCAGGGGTCTGGGCAGGGACAGAGACACCTGTGCTGCTGCCAATTCCCCTGGCAGTTCAGCTCAGCGCCTCTGCCTGCCCCCACCCCGGAAAGGCCTTATCCTGTCCCTCTAAAGCCCCCTCTCCTGCAGTGCGTGGCTGTCTGTGGATTTTTTGGGCTGGCGTTGCTTCACCAAGGTGGGTGTTCTCAAACCACTGTCCCAGGACAGCCAGCCTGAAATCTTGCTGCGGACAGGGAAGGGGCTGTGCTGGCCTCAGTGCAGCGGGGACGATCATCAGGCCAGGGGTGCAGGTTTTGGTTGTAGGTAAGGGTTGTTCTGGTTATGTTCTTTCCTTCCCTGAGCTGGTTTGGTGCTGGTGACCCTGGCCTGGCAGTGCTGAGCTGTCCCTGTCTCTTTGGAGCTCCGAAGCGAGCGGCTCGCCATGCCCTCAGGATCACTGCCATGGGCTCTTGAAGGTCACAGACCTCTGGATGGGCCTCACAGAATTCCACCCCCACCACCTTGCCCTTCAGYCCCTGCAGTTGTCGCGGCTTTGCCGAGCTCAGGCATCCGCACTTGTGCCGGCTCCGAGCAGGTGGCCGATGTCCCCGCAGCAGTGGGGGCCACCGATCGTGTTTCGCCAGTGCCTCTGCCACAGCAGGGATTTAACGTGCTCGTGTTGAAGGGGCATTAGCTCCTGTGTCAGGTGACTCGGGGCTTCCACTCCTGTCTGGGCTCTCCCCTGGCACAAACCGGCTTGGGGGCTCCTCATGCCGAGCAGTCACGTCCCTGTGTGTGTGCTCAGTCCTGCTGGGGGGCTCTTGGGACCTTGGGAAGTGCTGGCTTTGTCAGTAGGTGACCTTGGGCACATCCCTTYGCTTCCCCACGCTGTGGTGTTCTCGGAATGGGGGGAGGTGGTTAATGTGTTTAATCCCCCCCTCCTCACTGCTGTGGGGCTCTTGGCTCCTCTTTGGGAAGTGCGACTGCAGGGCTGGAAAGGGCTGTTGCTATTTCGTGCTGTCCCCGAGCGGGCAGGGTGGAGGCATGGCCGGTGCTGGAGTCACCCAGGGTGGATTTTTTCCCAGGCTGCCAAGTGAAACAAGTAGGGTCTGAGTCTCATTTAATGCTGCAGCCCTTTACTGTGACTCTGGCAACATAAAGGAGCCTAAATATGGTCATAAATTGCATCCACTTCAAGGTCCCTTCGTGCTGCCAGGGCAGCCTCACGGCGGCTTTGTGAGAGGGAGAACAAAGCCCAAAGTGTCGGATGAAAAGTGCRGGAGCGGGACCCAGCTGCTGCGGTGCTGGCATGTGCCTGGAGCTGGTGCTGGCAGCTGCCTGGCAGGGAGGGATTGATGCTGGTGCAGGCCCTGGCTCACAGAGGAAGGATGGACGTGAGGGTKGGGGGGAGATGCTGCTTGGCACAGCCTGAAGAAGCAGAAGGGCTTCAGCTAGGTGTGGAGGGCTCAGCTACAAGCTATGCATCTGGCACCCTGGGCGAGTCATTTGAACCTAAAAAAGCATCTGTGGTGAGGGGCAAGAAATTGCTTTTCCCTCTATTTTTCCGAGCCAGAGTGCTTCCCAGGGTCAGGCTGGCATCGCCTGGAGCGTGCTGAGAGCAACCCGCTGTGGGGTGCTGCGTGGCATCTCTGCTCTGTGATGGATTGCAGGGACGTGACCATTTTGGGAATGAAGGGAAAGAGGGGTGTGGGTTGCTGACATTGACTCCTCCGGACCACTGCTGCCCCCCTGGGTGCCCCAGCAGTGGTGGTGAGATGCCATGTGGAGCTGTGATGGTGTGAGCCGGCCTGCAAGGTGATGCCTGAGGCTCAGGAAGTGAGCAGGCAGCATCCCATTAAATCCYGCTAATACCCAGGAGTGCACACGGAGGTGACCCAAGCCCCGGTGAGCYGCACGGGTGGCGATGGGGCTGCCGTGTCGATGGTGTGTGCTGGACTTCCCCATCTGCAACCCGAGCTAAAAATATCCCCCTGCCTCACCCTGCCGCCGTCCCATCTGTTCGGAGGGTGAACTCCTCAGGCCAGGGGCTCTTTCTTATTTTTATCGCTGTTTTGGCACTTCCTGCAGGCTGAGCCGTGCCGAGTTCAGAGGTGACTCTATTGTAGATGACAGTCCTGCTCCCGGGAAGGTTCGGCTCTGCTGCTGAGCCCGACGCAGTGAGCAGAAAGCGAGYGAGGAGGAGGAAGGGGAGGARGAAGAARGCTGGGGAGGCACGGAAACATGCGGCCCTGCTGGTGCGATGGGGTGAACTCTGGGTGTCCCTGGCTGTGCTTGCCCTTCCTGTGCCAGGCTGTGGGGTGCATCACCCCCTCACCTCCCCCCAGCGCTGTCTGGGACTTCACCACTCAGTGTGACTCTCAGGGGTTTGGTTATGCTTTTTTCCTTTCCTTTTTTTCCTCTAATTAGAGAAGCTTTCAATAAAAAGCTGAGATTTGTTAATCACTTTGTTTGATCAGAGCTCAGGCAGTGCTGAAGACCTCTAGGTTTTTCCCTCTGCCTGTGTGAGCAGCAGTTTGCTTTTGCTTTCAAGATGGATCTCGCCGTCTGCCTGCCAGCAGCTCTGCCTCCCCAGATCTGTCGGTTTGCATCTTGCACTCCACTTTGCTTTGCTTGTGGTTCTTCTTTAATTTTTCCTTTCCCCTCGCTCTTGGTGTCTCCCTGCTGTAGCTCCCCACTGCTTGCAAAACAGACAAGAGCTTGCATCCTTCAAAAAATCCTACAAAAAGTGCCCACGTGGAGAGTAAAGGTTTGATAAATACTCCAGTTTGTAGTGATTTATTTTGGGGGGTGGTGGTGGTGGGGTCTAGGTTTGCTTTCTCTTCAATGAGATCTCAAAATATGGGGGACTTGGGTGTCTGAGCTGCGTGGGAACAGTTTTTTGGGGAAACTTGGCCTGTTACTGTGTGGGTCATGACAAGGCTGGGGGAACACAGCAGCTGCTCCATGATTCTCAGACCACTTCTGAGCTATAGGTRAGCACCTTTCCTTRTATAAAAGGAGGCAGTGAGATGAGGCACATGCAGTGGTGGTGGATCCTTGTCGCCTGGAGGGGCCTGGCCACSGTGAATGTCCTGGTTGTGGTTGAGTGCTGGAATGCTGGGACAGCTGCTGGGGCCTGTTCCCAGTGCATGGTGCCCAGTGGGACTTTAAGCTATTYAGCTTGATGCCCCTGCAGTCCCCAKTGGAGTGGGTGTGCGCTGCTGCTCCTTTGCTGCCAAAGCCGAAGCCTGAGCAGCCGGAGCGGTGCCGGGCGGGTGTCCCGGTGTGCACARGCTGCAAGGGCAGGATGATGCCTGTGCTGGGATGTGTCAGGCTCCTGCCACCACCCAGGAGCCACCGTGGTGTCCCGTCCCAAAGCAGCTGGACYGGGCCGTGCTGGGGCCGCACGTTTCGCTCTTGGTGCCGAGCAGGGCACGTCCAATTCCCCAGCTCGCAATCAGCCCTTGGTTTTTGGCCCTGCCCGTGGCTGTGCGTGGAAGGGGTCAGCAGCACCCATGGCCCGACCCTCCTTGCTTTAAATGACCAGAGGTGGGGAGCTGAGCCCCTGCCATCTGTGCTGGCTGTATCCCCACAGCCCAGYCCTGCTGGCACAATGGCTCAAGGTCAAAGCCGTGCTCGGTGGCTTTGGGTGCTGCTGGCCACGAGCCGGCGCAGGGTGGAAGCACTCCCACCTCCTGTCCTGAGTCACTGGTGCTTGGGGTTGGAAAGGGGGTAATTAAATGACCTATTTCTGGGCAGGGAGGAAGAGGAGGGATCGTTTCTCTTTCCAGAGCTTCCTGCAAGCGTCCGGCACAAAGCCCAAACCGCTTCCAGGAGGAGGTGGCTGCAGCCCCCCCAGCTCGGGTGCTTGGGGCACAGGGTGGGGAGCTGGGGGCTGTGGGGAAGGGTGACCTCCCACTGCAGCATTGCTGTTGCATCAGCCTTTTTTTTTTTTTTTTTTTTTTTCTATCCCCAAAAAGTAGTTACGAGATTTGGGAAGCAGCACCCTGCCTGTGGGGCCGGGTCCCTGACCTGAGCCCACCCCAGGGCTGCCAAGGGATCATCTTAGGATTCCTAATGGGATTCCTNCCTATCCCCGAAAAGTAGTAACGAGATTTGGGAAGCAGCACCTGCCTGTGGGGCCGAGTCCCCTGACCTGAGCCCACCCCAGGGCTGCCAAGGGATCATCTTAGGATTCCTAATGGGATTCCTGCTTCTCCTCTCTCCTTCTGCCATAGGGGGATTATCAGCATCTCCTGCATGATGGATCCTGCAGCTCACGGCCCYGGGGTTGCTGAAGCTGTGGGGCTGGGGATAACTGCTCCAGAGAATGTGCTGTAGCTTCAGGTGCAAGTGTTATTAATGGATATAAGCAGTGGTAATAAATAGCCCTGATTGGAAGTTTTCATCTTTTTTTTAAAATTGAAGTGCCTTTTTGGAACAAAGTGACTTTCCCCCGTCCTTTTCGAAAGCATCTTTTTTCTTATTTTGAAGATGAAATTTTTCTTTTTRCTCTTAAAATTTTTTCCTTTCCAATTATTGGAAGACTTCAGGGAAAAATTTCTAGGCGCCATACCCAGGAACACATCCCATGTTGTGCAGGTGGGGAAAATATGTGGGGTCAGATTCATCTGGTTTCGTTTTCCTTAAAAAAAGAAATTGAGAATTGGAATTGGAAATGTTAATGGCATCAGTGAGAATGTTCTATCAAAGCGGACAAAAATTTGAGGGGCTGAAAAAAATGGACTTTGCTTAAACCTGCTGCATCAAGTGTAAAAAAAAAAAAAAAGTTAAATAAATTAATTGGATAAAGAACTTCTGTTCTCTAAAAGACTGGCAACGTTTCTGGGTTTCTTTCTGGAATTTTTCAGTTGTAAAACCTGAAATCCTCCTCCACCCCTCGCAGTAACCTTGAGACACGGTGCTGGAGCAGGAGTTTCCACTGGCAGGGAAGAAAAAAAATTACAATRARGAATGTGGACAAATTATTTYGACCGACAAGCCTTTTTTTATTTTGCATGGGCAGTCACCGAGACCGTCCTGCTCCGCAGCTGCTGTGTTCAGTGCTGGGAGCAGGAGATAAACTCCTGTGATGAGGGGCTGGGGCAGGGAATGGCGGGGATCGGGCTCCAGGCACGGCTGCTTTAGGTTCATGGTGGCATCCGTGGGGAAGGATTTTCTGCAAGCTTGGGATGGCCAGGAAATGGGTGATTTTCACCCAGTTTGGGTATATAGAGGCAGAGAGTGCCCTGTGTGTTTGTGTAACTAGAGGTGAGGGCTGAGGTGTTGTGCTTGGTCTAAATATTGTGTGGACCCACAGGCTTCTTGCTGGCATCCGAGTGAGCTGCCAGCCCTGAGAGGAACAGCCCACTCTGCCCAAATGCCAGTGGTTGGGAATGGTGTCCATCCCTGGGGTGAGGTGTCCTGTGGCACCCGTGACACCTCCTCTGGTGGGGGGACCCTGGTGCTGCTCAGCTCGGTGATGGGTGGCAGGTTGGAGTGGCTGAAGACCCCACAGCTTGTTAAAATCCCGGTGTTGCTGGAGCCTGGCTCTGCCACAAGCACCCTCCTCCTGCTGGGAACTGTGTGTGGATTTTTGGCCTTTAGAATTGCCCTGCAGAGAGCTCTGGCTTTGTCTCTGATGTGTGGTGCTTGGACTGGTTCAGAACTTGCTGGAAGAACCATGGGGGAAGGGAAGGTGTTGGTGTGTCACCAAGTGTCTCTGTGGAGGTCAGGGAGGTGAGGAGGTGCCTCTAGGCACAGTTATCACACACTYATGGAATGGCTTAGGTGGGAAGGGACCTTAAAAATGATCTCATTCCAGCCCTSGGGTTTGTCCCGGGGGATAAACCACATGTTCCCTGGAGACGTGCCTCTGTCCCGTGGAAAACCCTGCGGCAGCAGCGAATTCATTTCAATAACGGGATGTGGAAGGGTTGGGTGAAGGCAGGGCTTACTTGGACGTGGGCTTGGGGCAGTTTTCCATCGAGTATTCTGGTGAGGAGCAGCACTTGGGATCACATGGGCAGTGTATGCATGCCAGCTCTCCTCTGGGAGCATGGACCAGTGTGGGGGCTCCCGGAAGGGCTCAGGGGGTTGGGATGCAGCCAAAGTCAGTCCTCAWCTCCAGCCTCGTCCCTTGGGTGATGCTTTCCCAGAGAGCTCCATGTGCCACTGGACATCTCGCTTYGCGTGACTGAGGAGGATTTGCTGCCCCATCTCCAGGGTTTTAAGCGCGGGGATCAATCCTGGATCCATCCTCAACCTTCCCTGACTCGGCATGGCCGTCCTTCCCACGCGCCGGCAATGAGCCGCCGGGAAAACTCGCACCTCTCGGCTCGCTCGCTCAAAAATATCCCCAGTCCTGCCTGGATGCCGCTGCCAAGATGGGGAGCGGAGCCGGCGTTACCTCTTAGCAGAAATCTGTCGCCTTGCTCGGCAGTGGGGAGGCTGGGAGGGAGGCTGGGAGGGAGGCTGGGAGATCTGCGGAGCGCTGAGCCCCAGCGCTTTCGAAAATAGAAGCAGAACAAATGGTTGGAGCAAGATGCCTGGTGGTGAAGGCAGCCAAGGCCTCTTCCCACGGCAGCTGGTGGCTGCTTCTTGCTCCTCCATCAATCCTCTCCCCGGAGCTGCTGGTGTTTCCTTGTGGGGGTGAGAGGTGAACATCTGGCCTGGGGCACAGCGATGCTTTATTGGGTTCGGTGCGATGCCGTGGGGTTTTGGTGCAGTTGAGCTTTCAGCGAGCTGTGGGGATGGCAGGGCAGGAGGAGATTCAGKCAGTGTGAGATAAGGAGGAGTCAGAGTGGCGGGGAGCGGGGTGGCACCAGTTCCTGAAGGGACTTTGTCCCAAAACAATGGGACAGGTGCTGGCTTGAGCTGTGGGCACGGCGTGGCAGCAGGTGCTGGTGTCAGACAGCTGAGCACAGAGCTGCTGTGCCTTCTCCCTGCTCCCACGGGAGGGCTGGGGGCTCTGCTGGGGTGAGCTGCTCTTGGGGGCCCCAGGGGTCATGGGAAGCTGCATTCAGATGGTCCTTGGGAAAGGCCAAGGACTGGGTTCCTCACCTCGTGCTTCCCCATGGACGCTGCTCCTGAGGGGACAAAGCCACCCTGTCCTCGTGCCARCCACTGGCACCCAGGAGAGGAAAATGGTGAGCCCGGTTCTCAACACAGATTGAGAGTTTGGAAAAATCGTGTTAGTTGCCCTCAGGTCTTTCGGCTTTGGGGCCAGATTGTGAGCGTGTGCTTTAGCGAGCAGGATTTCACACCTGCCTTTGTGCTGGAGAGAGAGCTGCTCCAGCTGGACGGGGTGGAAGTGGGAAGGTTGGGAAGATGCTTTCCTTATGGGAAGGTGTTCTTGCCTTGTCCTTTCCAGTGGAGAGAGGACCAGCCACGGCGAGCTCAGCATCTGCCTGGGTGACCTTCAGCGCCTTTGCTTGGCGAGAGAGGCTGCTTTGCATGTCCTCTCCCCTGCCAGCAGCACTTGCACCGAGCATCATCGGGGTCTTTTTGTTATGCAAATGCAGCCTTGGTTTTAGCTTCTCGGAGATAAATACCTTTTAGGCTAAATTTGGAGCTCGGGGCACTGCTGAAAGCGCCCTGATGGCCCAAGGCCTGACAGGTCAGATGCTGAAGGTGGTAGTTTGGGGGTTTGGCTCCCCTTCAGGCACGGAAACAAAACAGTCATGATATTTTTCCACTGGGGTTAAATGAGATTTTTTTTGCAGCGAGGAATGAGCACGTTGAGTCCTGGTGGGGGGTCCCTGGCACTTGCTGCCACCCTGGACGTGGAGCTCCCACTTCTGCAGGGATGTGCTGTGGTTTTATTTAAGCTTTTGGAGCTCAGGAGACCCTTTTGTCCCAGCATCATGCTGCCCTTCGAGGATCCCCACTGAGCTGTGCCCAGGCTCTGAGACTCCAGTGCAGGACTGAGGCAGAGATGTCTCAGTTGCCCTTACACTGGGCACCTGGGTTTTGTGGTCAGGATCTCTCTCCCACCCCTCCGAGAGGCTGAGGGGTGCAGGCTGCATGGCCAGAGGATGAGGTGCCATGTGCTGAGCACCASACCRGAGCTTTTCCTCACCTCCCCRCTGGTGCCTGGTGTGGACCTGKCATCCCCCAGGGCAGTGAGRYTTCCTTTGGGACCCCRTGAGTCCCTGGCAGCCCGTCTCTCTTGTGAGGGGGTCATGGGCCGTTGCTCTGGGTTTGGGCAGAGGTGTTTGTGTACGATCTTATTTTTATTTGTGCATCTTTTCGGAAATTTTGCGTCACGGCAGGTGCCGGTTCAGTGCCTGGCAGTGGGGCGGGAAGGGCTGCGAGCGGGGTGGAAACGTGGCTAAAACTGGTTTGGCTTCTGTTCGAGCAGTTTTGCTATTTCTGTGCCACAGGAGAGCTTGAGGTCCCTAGGGTCTGAGGGGCTGAAGCTGTTGGGTTCCTGGTTCRTCCCTCCTGTGGGATGGTAGCTCACCTATCAGCCTAAAAACTCACAGACACCAGCCCAGGGGCTCTCCAGGGCTGAACCAAGGTGGTGTGTGATGTTAAGAACACCCAGAGGTATCTCGTGCAAAAACACAGGTGGTTTTTATTCCAACTGAGAGCTGGACAGGAACACACAGGGTCTCACACATCCTGCTCACAATGGGACCTGCTATGGGCAAAGCAAGCAGAAAGAAAAGGTGGTAGGAAATTGAGACAAAAAGGGGATGGCAGCTCTTTTGGAGCTGCTTCTTTGCAAAATTTTGGCATCAGCTGGGTGCTGAGCTGTGTGGTGGGCTGGGCTAGGCCACCCCAAAAGAGGGTGTTCCTGCTTAGGGCTGCCTCGGGTTCCACGAGGTTTTCTGGGGGATTTAGGACTTGTTGCTGTGTCCTGGCAGGGTGGCAGCCTGCATCCCCCAAAGCCCTCCAGGGTCTGGGAGTATCCATGCTGCCCCAACGATGCCCCAAAGTGGGTACTCTGGCTGAGGGACAGGAGCAGGTACCCATTCCAGGAAAGAGAAGGCTTCAGGTAAATCTTAGAGCCATTTCCAATGCCTAAAGGGCTCCAAGAGAGCTGGAGATGATTTTGGACAAGGACCTGGATGACAGGACAAGGGGGGAAYGGCTTCACGCTGACAGAAGGCAGGGTTAGGTGGGATATTGAGAGTAATTTCCTCCCTCTCAGGGTGGTAAGGCCCTGGCAGAGGTTGCCTAGGTTGCCCCATCCCTGGAAGTGCCAAAGACCAGGTTGGACAGGGCTTGGAGCAACCTGTTCTAGTAGAAGGTGTCCCTGACCATGGCAGGGGGTGGAACAAGACCATCTTTATGGTCCATTCCAACCCAAACCATTCCATGATTCCACGATCCTCTGCATCCCATCAGCTGTGACATGGCCCTGCTTCTCCATCCTCTGCTGCCCAAGCCGAGGTGCTGCCTTGGTTCTTTCTTTTTTTTTTTAATTCTTTTTTTCCCCTAAATGCATTACCAGTGCAGCTCATCCATATTTCCACCACCTTCTCCCTCCTGTTCTCGCGCTGAAGTCTATAATGCTGAAATTATAGCATCCCCCTTGTCACCATGGCAATGCTCAGGGATGTATTAAAAAAAAAAAAAAAAAAAAAAAAAAAAAGACCAGAAGCCCTCCAAGGATTATGACTTCAGTGAGGGATCAGGCTGGAGGGGAATCTGGGTCACGGCTGGAGCAGGCTTTTCTTCCAGCCTGTCTTCAGTAATTCCCCTTGCAGCGCCCCGGGGCCACGTCAGGGCAGGGCAGGGCAGAGCAGAGCTGCTGCTGGCACCCATGGGTGCCCTCGAGGGGGTCCAGCTGCTCTGGGAGGTGCTGCCTCCCTCTAGATGAGATTGCTTATTGCCCATATACGCTCTGGGAAGGAGCATCCTCTGCAAGCTCAGTATTCCCACCCAAAACTGAGGTGTTTTAACCAAGCCTTTTTGATTCCCAAACTGGTGGTGCCTGCAGGAGTGCCAGAGCCTCGCTGCCCCTCCACCCCGCTTTGTGCAAGCTTTCTTTCTCATCCCCCAAAATAAACAGGACTTTTTTATATATATATTTTTTTTTACTCCTCTTCTTTTTATTTTTTTTCCTCCCTTTTTCCACACCCCCAGAGCCGCTGTTGCTGGTGGCAGGGAGCCCAGACTCTGTAGGAACTCAGAAATGCTGCGAATCCAAGCCCTGGCTGCCCTCTCAGTTTTGAGATCCTTTGGAAAGGGGGAGAGAGAAGGAATAAAATGGGAGGGGATTTTTTTTTTTTTTCTTTATTAGAGATTTATAGACTTTCCCACCAGTAGGGACAAGGAGCTGGAGCCGAGCGGCCAATTTCCTACAGTAAGTTTCCAACACTGCTCCTCTCTGKCCTCTGCAAAACCCTCTGCAGCCTCGCCTGTGGTGGGTTGGGTTGGTTAAATTTTTGGAAAACCACTGGAAATGCTGGTGGCAGGGGTTGGCAGGGTGAGGGGCTGCTGATGYGGGGAGCGGTGGTGTGGCTCAGTGGGCCGGCACCTCCCACGGGYTAGGTGATGCTRAGGGCTGGGAAAAAA
>CADDXX010000573.1:60170-106372 GCA_902810485.1 Alauda arvensis
AGTTGTTGGGACTCCCCAAGACTGACTCTGGGAAGTGGGGTCTGGGCTCTCCCTGGTTTGGTGCAGGAGTCCACGAGCACCTGGCAGAGGAGGGGTGGGCTGGCTTGGCAGCCTTAGGTGGGGAAGTTCGGGTTTGGCATCCAAATGTTTGCAGCCCCGAGCCCGTTGCTAGAGGAAACATGAAAAAAGAGGAAGGAGAGATTGCGGTCACGGCTCTTCCCCTCCTCAATCTGCACCTCCCTCTTGCCCCCTCCAGCTCCAAAGCTGCCCATCCATCTCCTGTTCCTGTTGACTTCCCTGCTGTGTGTTTGGAAGTCCTCATGGCAGTGGATATGGAGTATTTATTTGGGGGTGTTATATGTATATATGGTGTAGGCAGAGGTTGTATATATTTGGGAATAAATTATTATTATTTATTATATTTGGGAATAAATTATTATTATTATACATGGGAATAAATACATATTTTGGGGTTTATCTATACATATGGGAATATATATATATATATATTTGGTGGGTTGCATATATGGGAATATGTGTATTTTGAGAGGGCTATGTGTATGGGAATATAYGTATTTTGGGAATATATATGTGTTTGAGGGTGTAAGCAAAGACTGGCTGTGGCACAGGGGCTGCTAAGCATCAGCTAAGCAGATATCCAGGGAAAGTCACCAAAAGCCATTCCTGCACATCCCCCAGGATCCTTACAGGCAGGTTGGAGCAGCTCCCAGCATCTGCTGCCTTTGCATGGCAGGWTGTGCCAGCCTAACTGCATCGGTTAAAAACGGGGGTCCCAAGAGGTTCCCCTCATTCTCCTGCCCTCAGGAATTTTGGCTTGTTGCTTGGTGAAACCAAAGCTTTGGTTTTCAAATAGGAGCAGTGTTRGTCCCCAAAGCTGGACATAAAGATTGTCCTATCTTTTCCCCTTTCTCTCCCCTTCTTTTTTCACTCAGAAAGGAGAATTCACCTGCCTTTGTCACCTCYATCCCTCCCCTATGTGTTTTCTTTCCCTCAGCTTATAAAACAACAGAGCATTTTGAAAACATGATACTTTTCCCTGTATAAACAGCATTTCTCTGTTTATAACAAGAAGGCTTCGAAGGCATGTGTGTGGTGTGGTGAGAGCTGGGAACTGCCCAGGAGCCCTCGGGGGTGGCCAGTGGCCTGATGCAGCCCCCGCCCCTCGTGGGGACCTGCTCTCACTGTGCAGGTCACCTTTTGAAATACTCTGGAGTTTCTGGGAGCTGTGCCAGGATGCTCCCTTGGTGGGGCAAAGGACGTGGATAGGCAGGCAGGGGAGCTGGCAGTGCCAGTGAGTGGGGGCTTTGCTCCTTTGTGCCAGCTCAAAATGTTGCAAAATGGGGATTTGGGGCTTCACTGGGTGTTGGATGTACCACAGCTTGGGCAGGGCGTGAAGCAGCCCTGGAGCTGTTGGGCTGGAGAGGCTCAGGGGCCTCAGCACTGTCACCCCATAGGTGCTGTTCATCCCTGTCTTAGATGAACACTGGGCTGCAACCCTGCAATGTCAGAGCTGGCTGCAGGCTGAGCACCCCAAGACCTGCTCCCCCTGTACTTGGCCCAACAAGGGCCAGCTCCTGTGCCACATTGGGTTGGCATAGGCACTGCTGTTAGTTGTCACAATCTGGGGACTGTGGCACGGCCAAGGGCTGCGTGGGGTCAGGTTTTGTGCAGAAATCATCATCCTGATGATGATGGGCTGTGGGAGCCTGGGCTGCTGCCACCAGCCATGGGCARTGCTGTGGTGGTGACTCTGGCTGTTCTTGCTGTCCCATGGCACTGTGAGCATCCTGGAGCCTGTGCAAATGGACATTCCTGGCTTGTCTGGTGGTGTCTCCCACTGAGAAGAAGCAACTCTGTGTACAGACAGATGATGTCTTGCCTGGCCACATGTCTCCCTATCATCTTAGTGGGCTGTAGAGCTGACCCCAAAGCCCTCAAAGCAGAGCCAGCCTGGGTGCAGACCTTGGCCACATCCTCCACTCAGCCTGGCCTGTGGTCCCCGGTCTCCACGTGGCTCTGCAAGGCGCTGCAGTGCTGAGAGCAGTGAAAGCTGCTTGGACACCAAGAGGAGGTTCAGGAACCTTTGCATTAAACACCATTTTCCTCATCCTAGCGGGAGCACGGCACTTGCAAGGTGGTGCTTCTTCTGTGGGTGTCCCTGTCCTCCCCAAGTGGTCAGTCATTCTGTAGGACACTATTTTATCCAGGGAATTAAAGGAGGGGTCAGGTTGGTTTGGGTGTAATGGGTGCAAACGTGGCTGGAGACCCCAATCCTTGTCCCTGCTGTTCCCCTGTGGTGGAAGACAGCCTCATCTGTGTGTCCTGCTGAGAGAATCCCTGTGACTGGCCCTGTTTGCAGGAGCCCAGCCACAGTGCTGTGAGGTTTGAGGCTGGAAAGCCGCTTTGCACCTCGGCTGTTCAGGGGTGTCCCCCGTGCTTGGGCTCCTCGGGAGCGAGAGGAAGGTGCAGCCCCGGCCGGAGCCACGCGCTCCTCGCTTTGTTCAGGCTGAATTTTGTAATGTCAGGAAATGAGCTGGCTGTGGGAGGGGAGGCAGCCGGGGGAGGAAGGCTGGTTTTGTGGTTGGAGCGGAGGATGAGGACGCCGGAAAGCCGAGCACAATTCCTCGCTCTGTTGCAGGTGCTGGGGGTGAGGCTGCAGCTTGGGAGCTTGTGGTGTGTTTAGGGAGCGGGTGCTGGCCTCTGTGCCTCAGTTTCCCTTTTGTTCAGCACCGTTCCTCTTGTGGGAGTGTGGCTGTGGTGATGTACGAGTGCCAGATGGTTGTGACCACTGGTAGATGACCAGCACAAGGCCGGCTGAAACCACTGGGCTTTGCCCCATGGGTCTCCTCCCATCTCCCAGCAGTGAGTGGGATGAATTTAGGAGCTGCGTTTCCTTCTGGGCCATGGCAGCTTCTCCTCGGGCCAAGCACACGTGCTGTATGCATTCCCTGGGAGAGTGTCCGAGCAAGCTTTGTCTTGTGGGATGTGCATGAGAATCTTCCCAGAAAACACAAAGTTCACCTAAACTCTGAGCAACTCTCTGTTGGCCTGGGCCACATCCATYGTCAGTGGATTTGATTCATTCCTGAACTCTTTTTCATTTCTTTTCCTCTCGTCTCACTGGGATGATCTCCTGGTTCCCTGGATCCCTGCAGGTGCCTGGCCAGGTCCCACCCAGTCTGCATGGCCCTTGCAGTGATCAGGGCAGTGCAGGGGGGGACCCTGCAGAGCCTGTCCCATCAGCCAGGTCTGCATGGGATACTGGGCTCCCCTGACTTGGATGGGACACGTGGTGAGCCCTGTCCTTGCCTCTGTCCCCTCAGACTGACAGCTGCCTGCTTTTCTTTGCAGTTGCATTGAAGAGCGGTGGCTGCAGCTCGTTCCTGGCAGGAGCAGAAGATGCAGGAGGCTGCGTAGCAGGTACGGGGGAAATCCCAAACGCTGGGTTCCTGCCTTCCTTTTGGGTTTGCGTGGCCACACGTGTCTCCCTGCTGCAGGCTGGGAGTGGGCAGAGGGTCCCACAGAGGATGCAGCTCAAGGGTCTCAGGCTSCCACAGGGGTGCTGAGCAGACCCTGCAGCCCTGCTCCAAGGAGGAACAGTGAGGTCTGGTGCTGGAAGGGCACAGGGAGCCCCCTGCAGCCCTCACCTGCTCTGTGCTCAGGTGTGTGGGATGGGGCAGCAGCCCCCAGAGCAGGGCAGGGAGGTGGCACCCAGCAGCGGGTGCCACTGCTGTCCTGCAGTGCCCACGTTCCCCTTCACTTCCCCATCTGGCACAGCTCTGATGGCTGCCAGCTGTAGCCACAGCACTGATTTAGGGCTTTTTGGGTGTTTTGCAACACAGCTCCGTGCATCAGTGCAAAGGAGGGTTTTGCTGCCCTGCTTTCTCCCGGCGTGGACAAGACTTGTGGCCAAACCTGCTGTTATTTTGTCCCTTGCATTCCTCTGAAATAAGGTGCTGCTGGGAGAGGGCCTCATGTCCAGGTTTTCTTCCTTTTCAACCTTCTTGGCCTGTTTATTGCTCTTACAGTAAATGTTTGTGTCTCCTGTGTCTGCAGTGAGGTTGTGGTACAGACACCACCACGGGTTGGTTTATGAGGGCTCTATGGTTTCATGTAATGCATCTTCTGTACCTGAGAGYGAAATCAATACAAGGAAAGATTTTTAAAAATAATATGCCCAGCTCCTGAACGGAGGGGGCTCTGTCAGGACTGCTTAGTGAGCAGTTTTGAGGGSTTGTGATGGCTTTTAGTGCTGGAGAGGGGGCAGGTAATTTATTTGGAGGTGGGAGATGGGGGCACATCACTGTGTCCTCTGCAAGGTCACCACCAAGGGCTTCATCTGCTGATAGAAACCAAGAGCAGCTGCCCAGGCTGGATCAGGGGGAGTGTCTCAGTGGTGCTTGCTGTGTGCCAGTGATGGCCCGTGGTGTGCCAGGGGACAGGAGGGTTGGAGGGCTCAGCCAGGTGTGTCCCACTGTGATGAGCTGAGTGCTCCAGGAGTGTTCTGGGGCTGCTGTGGGACCTGCTCTGATCCACTGCTCTGGGCACAAATGAATAAATACTARCTAAGGGGCACGTGTTTCCATGTGGGGAATGATTACTTGGAGTGTTGGGGAGATGGGTCTGGCTGCTGTGGGGTGTGCGTGGAGGGCAGGACCCCAAACACCGTGGGGGACCATGCACATTCCATCCCCCAGCCCGGATGCTGGTGGGCAGTGGCAGGATCTCTCTGCCTTCTCCCCCACACCACTCCCTGCTGCTGGAGGCACCATGCTCAGCTCTGCCAGCTCCCTCCTGACCAGTGACAACAGCTCCTTGTTTTTTAGTTTCACACARATTCTTGGGTTTTGGGTTGGCAGTGTCCTCCTGCAAAGCCCTTGTACTGCACAGAGTTTTGAGTGGGGAGGAGCAGCTCAGTGATTCCTGCAACTGCACAACCGCTCGCTCCAAGGAGCAGCTCAGCAAGTGGTGCACTCGGGGAGGAGGAATTTGAAAAGCATCTCTGGGGACCGCTTTAAGACTTGTCTCCTTCACTTCTGCGAGTGACAGGAGCTGAGCAATTAGAGGAGCAATATCGACCCAGCCTSGGAAGCGTGTGACGGCCGGCACCGGGCGATTTAATCCCACTGAAGCCACGTCCTCGTGTCCTGGACGTGCAGCATCGCTGCCTGCGATCAATAGGCATTTTGTCTGAGGCCAGCCCTGGTTGAGGCAAACTTTCTTCTGTGACAGAAGTCTCTTCTAGGGCCTGTGACCTTAATTGAATCAACTCTTTCGTGTCCTGAAGACGGTCGCATCGTCTTGCTGCGGCCATGCTCAGTAAATAACGTGCCCGTCCCCACGTGCAGGGTCTGTGCCACCCGGTGAGGTTTTGCAGCCTGAGGCTGATTTCCAGCAGTTTTGGGAAGAGCCAGGGTCTTCCCAGGTCACCAGGTCTGTTCCTCTGCTGCCTGTGTTCTTCTGAAGGTTCATTGGCAGCCGGAGTGTGCAACTTCCAGGCTCCCACTGTGCCCGAGGTGTGAGTGTGCCACCTTACCTGGCACCTGGCTCTTTGCRTCTGGCGAGATGCTCCCGATCTCCAGGGAGAGCTTGGAAAATCCAGCCAGTGGAGTGCACTGAAACCAAACCCCCACTCTTGACCCTTTTGAATACTGAATTTGGTAAAGCAGTGGGTTCCCGCTGTGTTTGCCGCAGCTGAAATGTGYCTGAGCTGCTGGAGGTCACCTTTGCAATCCCCGTGGAGCCGGGTGGCCTTCTCTGGTCATGGCTCTGCCCTGCGCTTTGGGTTCTGAGCTCATCCGCTATTTTACCACTGGCGGGGGGAAAAAAAAAAAAAACAAACCACAAAAAAACCTGTCTTCAAAGCCCTTTTCCCTTGGGGAAAAGCCAGCTCGGTCCGCGCAGAAATGTCATCTGACCCAGCAGCTGGCTCACGCCTCCCGGGGGTCCCGCGGCTCCACCGCCCGTGTCCCAGCCCCGGCTTTGGGCTGCCGGAGGAAACGAGCCCTGCCGCTGCTTTTGGCAAGCTCTGGCCTCTCCCTTCCCCCGCGGCAGGCTTCACCACCCCCCTCCTGCCTCCGCATCTGCCTCTGCCCTTCAGCTGCCGCCGTGATCGGGGATTTTTTTGGGGGGCTCGGGGTCCGGTGCCGGGGATGGCGGCTCSGTGCTGCGCTTCCCCTCGGCCGCCAGCGCGCAGCAGCCGCGGAGAAGGACGCAGCCACCCTGTCTCCTGTAAGTACCTCTCACTCTTTCCACTGGAGAGTTAAAATTAGCAACTTCTTTTTTTAAAGCAGGCGTCGCTTTAAACCTCGCCAGCCCAACTGGGTTTCCTTTTATTCCCCCCCCCTTCCCCGACTCCTTTTCTCTTGATTTTTTTTTTAATTTTTGTTGTTATTGTTCAACGCGTGCATGCACTTTTCTCCCTTTTTATTTCTTTATTTCTTTTTATTTTTTTCTTTCTCCTTCTCTTCGTTCCTTCCTATTTTAAACACGGGTGACGCTGCAGTGTCGGTGCGGAGTTCGGAGCCAAATAAACAGCCCGGCTCTCCCCCCACCCCGATCGCCTTWCAGAGCCCGGGGCCGGAGCCCAGCGCCGAATTTAGACCCTTATCTATTGTCAGCCTCCTCGGTCGGCGCTGCTCTGCCAGGGGGGGCTGTCCCGGACCCCCTTGTTGCTCCTGACACAGATTCTCGCCGTGAGTTTGCCGCTTGTTGTTTTTCCCCTCTCCTTTGTTTTCGTGCTAAAGCGCAGAAGTGCCCGTAAATCAGGAGCCGTTGTTTTGGTTTTTGGTTTTTGGTTTTTTTTTCCAGCGCTGGTTTGGGCAGGGAGGGAGAGAGGGGGGTCTCAGTGATGTGGGGCTCCCATGCTGGAAACAGGGGGAAACTGAGGCACAGAGGGAGGCATGGCTCCCTGATGGGGAGTGGGTGAGCTGCGATTTCCTCTCTTTTAGAATCAAAACAAACGGAGACCAGGAAGGAAAAAGGCAGCAGGCACGGGCTCAGATGCACGATCAGTGCCCGTCCCAGGGGATGAATCCCTTTGGGAAGCCTGTCCCCCGTGGCAGGGACGATTCCTGGGTGTGATGTGCGGGTGGAGGGAGGGTGCCCCTGCTGGCTCGGTGCCGCCCCAGAGCTCCGCTCCGCCGGGACGGGATGGGGCCAGCGGCTGGAAGTGGATGTCCCAGCCCGGATCTGCGAAAGCAAACAGGAAGGCGAATGGGGAGCAGCCGCTGTGTTTGCTCAGAGGTTATTTATTGTGGTTCCTGAGAGGTTGGTACCGGGGACTTTTAACACCTTCCTGCTTGGTGCTGGATCCTTTKGGCCASGGCTGGRTGGCCGGCAGGAGCTTGCGGAGCTGAGCCAGGTACCAGGCGCTGGATGTCACACTGGGGCTCTCTGTCCAGTTCCTTCTCCTCCCCTGACTGTTCCCTAAATGTTTGTTTTGCTCTAAAGCCCAGCCTGCCTGGGGTGGATGTGGTGAGGATGGATATGGTGGGGCTGGAAGCAGTGCTGAGCTTGGCTCACCCTAGAAAAAAATATTTTTCCATTTGATTTTTTCTGGGTTTTTGTTGCTTTGGGGTAACAGTTAATAATGTTGATCATCTTCATATCCGTGTCTGTGAAAGTGGAGGTGCAGAGCCTGAGCYCTGATGCTCATGGATCAGGCTGGAGGATAAAGTTTGGGTGTGCTTTGGGTTAAACCCAGACCTGTACCCGTTGTTGGGGGTGGGTGAGGTGGGTTCTCCCCTCTGCCTGACTTGGAGGGACTTGTGACAAGGTAGCCTCCTTTGTTGAGGGAACCACTAAAAGGTCCCAAGGTTTTTGTTTTTGGAAGTGAGTGGCTGCCCTCAGTACTGCCCTAGGCAACAACAGCTGTAGAGTCCTTTCCTCCTCCTCTTCTTTTGGGCAAACAACTGTTTGGGCAACTCTTTATTGATACATTTTACATCCCCACCCTTCAGCAAAAATTGTGACAGAAGTATTTTCATTTCTTTCTACAAACTCATGCCTCACTTCTTCTCATCCCACCTTTGCATGGGGAGTATTGACAAAAAACTGGCATTTGGTTTTATTCCCCAATATTTTCCCCTTTCCAAGGGGAACCGTGACTGGTGACAAATCCGTGACATTCTTGCACTCACAATGGCTCTTACCTGACCTCAGGATCCATCTTCTCTGTGCTGCAGGAGCATCCCAGTGGCTTTTCTGCCACCCCTCTGGTGACATGGCTGGGAATCATGACAAGCCCTTGGCCTGAGCTGTGGCCATGTGATGTTCCTGCATGGGATTTTGGAGTGTGCCAGACCCAGGACGTAACAGTGCTTCTGGAAAGTGCTAAATGTTGGCATTTCCCACAGTGTCTGGGGCATCCCCATTGCTCTCCTGAGCATTGCTTTGCTGGGATGTCCTTGAGGGGCACGTGGGCATCCCTAGGACTGGCCAAAATCATCACCCCTCTGGCATGTGGCTTTTGGTGCCCCCACCACCTCAATGCCCCTTGCTGAAACACAGAGTTTGGCCTTAAAAAAATCCCCTTTTAAGACAGAACTGCTGTTTCTGGAGGATGTGTGCTGGGCTCTGGATGAATCTCTCTCAGTGGGAACCATCATCCAGGTCTGKAAGTAGCTGCCATGGGGTCAGCAGACATTGTGGCCTCGCTGTAGTGGCTCGGTGCTGGAGAGCAGGAGGGCAGGATTTGTGTGCCTGGGACAGGAATGTGCATCCTGTGAGTGAGCAGCAACAGCTGAGAGCCAGCTGTCCTGGTGGATTTGAGCTGCCTGATGGGCTGGGGCTGGATTCTCACCCCTCTGGCTCATTGGCATGTGGCTCAGGATGCATGTGGGTACAAGCTGTGGCTGAGCTGGGGAGGGAGGTCAGGTCCTGGCTTGATGGCAAATCCCTTGTGGCACAGGGGGCATCCCGTGGTCCCAGCAGCCCTGAGTCATGCTGGGGACAAGAGACCTTGAACTGGTTTGTGTCTCTCTCCCCAGCCTGGCTTTGGGCACCCTGGGATGCTCCAGACCTGCTTGGGCTCTGGATAGCRGAGTGCTGGTGGTGGCTGATGTTGTTTGTGTGCTGGGTTGGAGGCAGGGGAAGAGGAAGTTAAACCCATCTTTGCCATGTGGCATCTTGTCCTGGTTCCTCCTGTTCWCTGAGTGAGTTGGGTTGGGGTTCAGTGGCAGCCAGACCACGGTCCATGCCTCCTGGTGGGATTTAGTGGCTGCTCAGCTGTAGATCTTGGGGCCAAGATCTTGTTTTTGGTGCTTTTACAATCCCAAATAACTAGGTTTGGGCCTTTGTTTCATTTATTAAAGTGAAATAACAATGTCTGGTGGTGAGCTCCCAGCTGTATTATGGCAGTGTGCTCTGAGCATTCTGTGGCTATGGACCAAAGTGGGTTTTGGGGAATGCATAAAGATGGGTGGGCAYGTCCACCTCTGAGAAAGGCAGATGGCCAGGATGGCAGTTTTGTGGCTTTGTTTCCAGGCTGGAAGTGCTGTGGGCAGGTTGGAGCTGTGATGGTGGAGTCTGAGCCCTGGGATGGAGGCAGGAGCATGATCCTGCCTCGTCCTGTTGCTGTTGGCCAGTTTTTTTCCATCCATCTCTCCAAGGGAGCCTTCTAGTGACCTCTGCTATGGCATCATCTGCACAGTAATCAGCATTTTCATACGAGTGACAAATTAAGATGTTTTGCTTCTTATTCTTTGGCTGGTTAAGTGGAGCTGACCTTCAATGGGAAGCTCCTGACTTCACCAGCTCCTTTGCACCCCAGATGAGTGCTGGAGCCTGCAGCCCCTGKGGAACCTGGTGCTTCCTTCCCAGGGAGCTCAGGACATTGTAAACCCTGATGGAGAGGCATGGGACAATGCAAAACATCTTCTGCATTCCCTGCTTTGGACCTGATGGAAGTGATGGGTGCCTTGGCCATGGATGTGGTCAGCAGTCTGCAGATGCAAATCAGAGCAGCAGCCCCGTGACTCTGGGCACCACGGCTGTTACTCACCAGTGCCTGGGGGTGCAAAACCAACAAAGAAATGATTGTGGGAGGCCACTTTGAGAGATCTTGGTGGCCCTTGGGAAGGGGCTGAGCCTTTGGGGATGGTGCTGCTGAGGTCGTGCACTGGGAGGGTTGTGCTCCAGGGCTGAGTTCTGGGGTGGCACTGGGGACCTCTGGCCTCTCGCTCCCAGACTGAGYCCACGCTGGTCTTTGGGTGCTGGAGGGTCTGCAAAGCTGCTCTGGGGTGTCCCTTCCTGGGTGGGGATGGGGCACGGAGTTGCTGAACATGTGTCTGAGCTGGGGAGGGAAATGACGTGGAGATGGGGCTGGAAGAGCTGGGGCTGTTCAACCTGAAGAGGAAAAGGCACCAGGGAGACCTCAGAGCCCCTTCCAGTGCCTAAAGGGGCTTCAGCAGAGCTGGAGAGGGGCTTTGGACCTGGATGAAGGGCCTGGAATGACAGGACAAGGGGGAATGGCTTCTCATTGTCAGCAGGCAGGTTTAGGTGGGATAGTGAGAGGAAATTCTTCCCTGTGAGGGTGGTGATGCCCTGGCACAAGCTGTCCAGAGAAGCTGTGGGTGCCCCATCCCTGGCAGCATTCAAGGCCAGTCRAGCATTGGATGTGGCTTGGAGCAACCTGGGATAGAGGTTGGAGYGAGTTTTAAGTTTCCTTCCCAAAACATTCTAAGATTTCATGATTTGTGTCACGGTGCCCTTGGGTAAAGGGTAGTAGSATGTCCCAGGCTGGCTGCAGAGGACATAGCCCCAGTCCCCATCCCACTGACACAGGAGGGRAGAGCAGAGTTTCCCCTGGGACAGTTTCACTCTCAGCCATATCCTGTGGTGCTGCTGTGGATTTCCAGTGCTGTCACTGATGGCCTGGAGCAGCAGTTGGGTCTCATGGACTTTCCCCTGGGTAAAACCCACCAGGAGGAAAGAGTTGTCCCCTTTTCCACTGGAGGAAGTCCTGTCCCCTTCATGGAGAGCCCCTAAATTCCCGTAGGGACGGCTTTGCCCTGATGCTGCTGAGCTGCCCCTGGGAGCCCCATTGGGTCCCAGTGCTGAGATCCTGCCCCCTGTGCTGGAGCTGAAGGCAGTGATTGTCCCCCTTGGGCATGTTTGGGGACAYGGAAGCCATCAGTGTCCTTGGTGACCATGGTGGTGGTGGTGGTGACCCCATAGTGAGGGGCTGCACTGGGGGATGGGTGCACCCTCAGGATGGGGGTGCCAGGGAGAATGGAGGTGATGTTGGGGTGCTGCTGTAGGGTTCACTGAGAGAGAAAAGCCCTCCAAGTGAAACATCACTGCCACTGGGTGCTGAGGCTTTTCCTGGGCTCACATCCCCCACCCCAGAGCTCTGTGAGGAGCAGAACTGGATGGCCCCAAAAACTGCAGCCATGCCCACCCCCTCCATGCCTCCCTTTCCCTCCCCGTGGCCTCAGCACCAGCGAAAGTCCCCGGTGTGGGGCTGGTTTGGGGTGGAGAACTGCTCCTGCTCCCCACCAGTGCGGGGTCGGCTGTGACAGCCTCCTGATCTGCTGAAGTGCAGGATACGACCCCGAATTCAGCTCCCTCTCCTTCTTGCTCTTTTTTTTTTTTTTTTTAATGAGTCAACCTCTCATCTGTCATATTAAACCTCCTCATTACCAGGTATCTAAATTTTGCTCTGACAATAGTGACAGGGGAAGCTGCGATCTCATTGCCACGGCGCGGGGCTCCGGGGAGCTGGCAGGTGGTTATTTCATGCCCTGCAGGGAGCCGTGGGGGTGGGCAAWGGAGCTCGATAATGGGCTCTTGCTTCCCAATCATTTAGAAAACCCTACTTAGTGCAGAGGGAAAAATTACCCCCGGTCTCAGACTCTGGGAGGTGGTGATGGATAGAGAACATGGGGGAAGGGGAGCAGCTTTGGGGATGTGGCTGCTCCTCTCTGGGCGTGGAGGGTGGGTTGGGATTGGAGTGGTTGGGGATGGGGGGTAAATGAGCATGGAGGGTGGAAGGAGATGAGGGTGGCTGGGAGTGAGGATAAGTGAGGATGGATGGCAGTGGAGATGGTGCAGGGTTGCCCTGTGCATTACTAGATGGGGAGGGGGATGCTGTGTGCTTACTGGGGAGCCCCTGGGGCATGCAGGGTTCCCAGCCTGGATGTGCACATCTGGGGAAGCTGCTGAGCCACCTGGGAGACCAYAGTCAGKCTCAGGGTGAAGGATGACCCGTGCTGCGAGGATGCCACCATCAAGGTCACTGCTCAAGGTCAAGAGGCATTTTTGGCAGCTGCATCCAACTTTGGTTGCTGTTCTCAGGGTGCTCTGAAGGTCACTTTAGCAGGGGACTGTCCAAGCCTTCCCATTTAACGCCAAGCCGTGCAGTGACTTGTCCCTGCCAGTCCCTCCCAGTCTCCTCCAGGAGAGAGGACCAGCTGCCTCTCCAGGAAGCCACGTGCTGTGAGGGGCTRCAAGTCCCTGCTTGTCCTGGTCGTGCAGGCTTTTCCTTCCTGAAACTGGGTCCTTACCTTGGCTGAGGGTTCCCTGCTTGACTTTTGGAACAGCACCAAGCAGGGCCGTGGGTTTGCCAGTGACTCTGCCTGGAGCTCCTGCCCAGCCTCCTTTCCCCTCCAGCCTCTGCTGTCTCTGGCCATGCTGGCAGTGCAGAGAAGGTCACTGGCTGTCACCCTGCCTCTGCAGAGCGTGTCCCCAGTCTGGGATGTGCGTGCTCCTGTGGTGCTGGATGTGATGGCATCCCTGGCTACGTGTGATGTGGGATGAARCTGTGATTTGTGGTGTSGGGGACCAGGGCTCCTGGTTTGGGYGTTGCCTCCAGTTCTTGTGCTGATGTTGGGACTGTCATCCCTTCTTGAGGSTGTTGTCTGACTCCACACTGGCACACAACTTGCAGGGGAAGAGAAGATCATCCCCAGTTTAATAATTTCCCCATAATCCTTCTTTCAGCCACCCCTGCACAGCAAACTCCAGTTCCTCAGCATTGTGTCACGGCTGTGCTTTTCCTCAGCCTCTACCAGGCTTGGCACGGCACGAGGTTTTGTTACAGCTCAGCAGAGCTGGTTGCACGCTTGGCATCTGCTTTTCTTCAGAGAGTGCCTGAATCTGGGTCAGGAATATATGTGTCTTTTTCAAATTCCTTGGGGGCCTGMCTGAATCCAGCCTCGCTCCTGCTCCCCTGAGCTCCCCAGGTTTTCACCTGCAGCTGGTGGGRTTGATTCCCTGCTGCAGGCAGGAGSAGCTGAGTGCTGGTTTGGCTGCCCAAATCCCAGGGAAATCGGGGCCCTGACATGGGTGTCAGGTGTGCAGCTCAGCACTGGGTTGGCACCTGCCTGGCAAGTGGGATTGGGCCCCAGGCAGGGTCAGGCAGCGACGTTTCTGAGCAGGAGKTTTGCTCTGGAGCCACATTTCGGCCGCCTTCCTCTCCCCTCCCCCTGCCTGCATCTGGAGGTTCGACACAGGAACCCAGATAGCATCATCCTGAAACCAGAATAGAAGCTTTGGAGGGGACTCAAGCGTGTTTGTGCGGTTTTTATCTCGGTTTGGAGATAAAGAGGTGCTAAACAATGCTAAGCTGGCAAGTTGGTGTCCCTCGCGGTGCGGGGAGCGAGGCTGGGGACTCGCTGGCACCTGCCCTTGCTGCCTGCTGTCCTGCCAAGGATGTCCCCATGTGTGTGCTGCCTCCCTCCTGGRTGCCACATTCCCCTGCCAGCACTGTCCCCTGTCCCACAGCARAGCAGGGGTGATGGCCAGCACCATGCCAGTGGCTTTGCCAGAAAGGAAGAGCAACGTTAACATTAACATTAACACTGTGTTTTAGGGAAGGGGGCTTTGCAAAAGAGAAGGAAGTCAGTCTGGCTGAATCCAGAAACCACACAGAAGGAAACTAAAAGTCCTCGGTGTCAGCACGGAGGATATGGTAAAAAAACAACAATTAACTCACAAAAGGCAGCGAGAAAGGAAACAGGAAGGCAAGAACTGCAGTTGAACAGGCGAGTTCAAGAGGTGACTTGAGCTAAATCCATGTCCTTAAGGGATGGGATCCTGCTCTTTGTCGGTGCAGGGCTTGGCATCCTCGAGGTGAGGCTCGGAGACCTTGCCTGCAGTTGCTCTTTGTTTGCCATTGCTTTTGTGGCTCCTTGCAGCAGGCAGAGGGTCACAGCAGTGCTGGGGGCTGCTGGGGCAGTGTGGCCATGTCACCTCTCAGTGCAGCTGCCTCTTGTGGTAAAAGCTGCAGGTTTGTGGCAGGAGCGATACAGCAGAGTGAGGGGCTGCTCTTGGCACCTCCAGAGCATCACTGCCACCTCAGGAGCATCGCTGCCACCTCAGGAGCATCACTGCCACCTCAGGGGCATCGCTGCTCCCTCCCTCCCTTGGTCTGGTCCCCCCACCCTGCGTGGGCAGTGAAGGGCTCAGCGTGGTGGGTGTGATCCACTTCCCATTGCAGGCTGAGCTCAGGGGCTGGTGTGCAGCACCAGCAGCATTTCCTCACCTGGGCTCTCCTGTCCTGAGTGGACAGACAGGATGAGTTGTTGGTAGACAGAATGGACATGACATGTTGGTAGACAGAATGACCCAGCTGTCAGCACTGGCAGCCCAGAAAGCCAATGCTGTGCCCAGCTGAACCCACGGCATGGGCATCATGCGAGGGGCCAGGATTGTGTCCCTCTGCCCCACTCTGGTGAGACACCCCTGCAGTGCTGCCTCCAGCTCTGGGATTCCCAGAGCAGGAAGAACATGAATCTCCTGGAATGAGTCCAGAGGAGACCATGCAGATGCTTTGAGGGCTGGATCCCCTCTGCTCTGGAGACAGGCTGAGAGAGCTGGGGCTGTTTTGTCTTTAGAGTAGTCTGGGGAGACCTCAGAGCTCCTTCCAGTGCATAAAGAGGCTCCARGAGAGCTGGAGAGGAACTTTGGACAAGGAGTGACGGAACAAGGCTTCCCACTGCCAGAGGGCAGGGTTYGATSGGATACTGGGAAGAAATTTTTCCTTGTGAGTGGGTGACAGAGAGGTGGGATGAGATGAGCTTTAAGAATCTGTTCAATCCAGACCATTCTATGGTTCTGTAGCACCCTGCACCTTGTACCCCACGTGCCCCCCTGGTTGTGTGCTGAAGCTCCCTTGCAATGGCCTTTTTCCCACAGAGAAGCTGCAAGACTGGGACACGTTATTGCTGTCATTTYTCTGTGTGGATAAATCTGACAGCCCCCAAAATGTGTTGGGGCTTGGGTCAGTGAATTCAGTAATTCAGGTGCCCTGTTCCTTGGGGGTGGAGAGTGGCAGGGAGAACCCTCCCTTTACTCTCAGCCAGCCCCTTGACTTGACAGTCAAGGGATGTAGAAGGGACTTGCAGAATGCTCCCCAAGATGCATTTTTTTCTTAACAGAAAGAAAGAAATGCATCTTGGGGAGCATTCTGCAAATCTTGGGTGAAAGATGGGTTGGTGGCACAGAGAGAGCGTTGGGTGCCAGGGGAGAGCACAGCTGGGATGGGCTGTGATCTGCCATACCCGTCACCTGCATTTCTCCCTTCAMACTGGGACTTTCAGTGCCTCCCTAAGATGAGCTGCATCTTCACAGGGCAGCATTTTTCTTCTTTTCCCAGCCTCCARATGTCCTTTGAAGCTCCTTTTGCAGGTTTCCTTGCAGCCAAGGATGTCCCCATTGCACCRGACCTGTTTTGGGGATGGGGATCAGGAAAACCATCCCTTGAATTGGTGCCATGTTGAGCTCATCCCAGTGTTGCCATCACTTGTGTCGCTGGCTCTGCCTGTGCAGGCACAGGGGAGCGCGGTGCCACATGCTGGGAAAAGCAAAAGAGCTTGAAAGGAAAATACATTTTTTGGAAAGGATGCATTTATTTGCCTTTATTTATCTTCCTCAAGCTTTCAGATTAATCTTTTTGATCTTCCTTCTGCAGCTGCGTGGCCAGGGTTTGGTTTCTTTCAGCTGACATTGTGCTGAGAGCACACGGGCGGGTGTTAAGGAAGGGCAGCTGAATTCCTTCGCCCTGGAGAAGGGGCGGCGTTTTCGAGCTAACTTTAGTAAGGAGCGACTAAAAAAGGGATGCAATAAAAGTATATTAAAAATAGCAAATGGCTGTAGAAAGTGGATGTGAGACTCTCAGTGTCCCTGCTCGTGCCGAGAGGAGCGTGGGGCTGTTCAGTAGGAATGGAAARGTGACGAGTTACGGAGCAGTGCAGGGTACCCCGCTGCTTGTGCGAAGCAAAGGTGAAACCACTTGGAAGGAGGTAAAATAGATCAGAAATTTGTACAGTAGGTAAAAAAAAAAATCCAGAAATAAAGACTTGAAAGAAATACCAGCTCCTCTGCGTCCCCAGCTCCTGGAACTGGGGATTCAGCCCCCCAAATTCCTTGTTTTGTAAAAACATCTCCCAGCTGAGATTCCTCTGCGCTTTTTCTTTCTTCCCCCATTTGCAAAATGCTAACTCTGCTCTCTTGCCTGTCTCTCCAATTTGGAGCAATTTACTGGGAGCCGGGGATGAATTACTCAGCACAGAGTTAACCAGCACCTGCTCGGAGTTAATTGGCATGTGTGCTAATTGCCGTGATAGTCACACTTGTGCGAGCGGAGCGCRGGGAGGGGGAAGCGGGCGCTGGCGGCTGCCTCCATCCCAGAGCTTCTSGCTGCCGAATTCCCTGATCCTTGTTCAGATTCCTGGCACTGGAAGAGGGTCAGGATGGCTTTTTTTYCCAGTGTGCCACCCGTCATTTGCTTTCCCATTTGTAGGTCCCTTTCCGTGCCCTTGTGCCCTCCTTGTTGGGGTGTAGGATCTGGGATGCTTGGTGGTTTCCTTGGAAGATGAAGCCCAGGAGAAAGAAAGAGGCTGCTGTCTGAGAAGGAGGAGGTGATGATTTAGTGAGTGGGGTTATTGTATATAAAATCATTTGAGACCCCCAAAAGTGAGAAGTTATTTAGGAGCTCAGTTCCTTGTGCTTTGGGTGCCTGGCTGTGTACGCGTTCAGGTGCTTAAATTCCACCTGACCATGGAGGAGGATCAGGGGTGATCGTGGTGCCTCAGGCTGGGCAATCAGGGMTCCAAAGCACTTGGGTGGTGAAGGAGAGGGAGCTCCAGGGGCAGAGGGGATCCTCCTGGGTTGGGGCTAAGCTGCAGCAGCAGTGCCAGCAATAGGGACAGGAGGCTCTCCAGGTTTCTTGCTCTTCCAGCTGCTGTTCAGAAACTTGACCCAGTGGTTGGACTTTCTGAAACAGCCACCTGGGCAGGAAATGTGAAAATACCTGGGTTTAAAAATACGGTGGGGAAAAAACCCAACCTGAAAACAAACAAACTCATCCCAGAACCTCAATTCGATGAAGAGAAAAGGGAGGGGGTTTGAAATCCCCTCTGTCAGGTGCATTCAGAGCAAACATGCTGTGCTCTTCATCCTTCCCCTTCACCCCATCCAAGGGCTGCCCTCCCCATGGGATGTTCCCCTTCTCATGTAGGGTAGAGGGGTCCAGAGCATCACATGGCAGCTCCTTTTCTCCCCATGATGACAAGTGAAAACCTGTTAAGTCACCTTTTTTTCCTGTGGAAAACTTTATCCAGCAGCATGAGCAAACCCTGAGGCTGCCACAATGGTCCCCATCCAGCTGAGGTGCTGAGGTGCAGAGCCAGGATTCAGAGCAGCAGGAGGAAYCTGGTTTGGTGGTTGAAAAAAGGGGATTTGGTTTGAAACACTTGGGGTGTGTTTGTGGCCTGGGGAGAGGAATATGGTTTGAATCCCACTGCTCCAGTGCAAGAAAACCAGCTTGTGTGGAGCTGTAGGGATGAGAAGCACCAGGGTTTTCTCCTCATCCCTACAAACATCCCAKCTCTTGGAGCACTGTGGAGCTTTTGGCTGCCATAGCATCCTGTGAACAAGTCCCCGCAACGAAATCGTGTTAAAATATGTTTCCTTTCACTCGGTTAAAATTTACTGCCCGTTGTTCTCCAGTGTTTATTGTTGCTTCTGGAGAGTTCCTCTCTGGTTTGGACAGTAAATCCGCTGTCTTTCAGAGRGTTTCTCTGTCCAAGAGCTGCAGCACACGGAAAGAATTAGCATCTTGCCCTGGGTCTGGTTGTGGAGCTGCTGCTGCTTTGTGCTGCYGCTGGTGGTTTTGAAGATGCTGAAGGTGAATATTTTTCAGCCATTTTAGAGAAGTGGCAACTCCAAAGGGAAAAGCAAACCCAACAAAAAGTTCCTTCTCTTCCAGAGTTTTTTTTTGTGTGTACAAAATCCTTGCCTTGGTTCCGAGCCTTTGGGCTGTGRGTTCTCTCACAGTGGGGGAAATACAGAGCAGACACACCAGGTGTGAAATAAAAAAAAATGAAATAAAAATCCTCATTTTCCTTTTGGCTCTTCCTGTATCACCAGCCTTCGAGGGATATTTCACATGGTGCAAACTGGAGCAGTGATGATGTGGGACCTATTTTTTTGGGGGCTACCCGTGGTGGGATGGGGAGCAGCTTCCAAAGGAAATGCCTCTGGCACTGGCTCAGTGTTCCTCATGGTGACAGTGATGCTCAGAGCTGGATGGCTGCTCCCATTTGCTGCTGGGAGGGAAACATGCACCTATTTTGGTCAATAATGATTGAGGAATTAAATGCCATCCCTGTATGGTCTGTCCTTGCAAAGAGTCTTACTGGTAGGGTTGATGTGTGAAAAAGCCAGGTTTTGCTGCTCTTTGTCTTCTTCCTGGCTTCCCCATTCCTCATCCTCCCTGAAGGGCAAATTGTGGATGTCAGGATGGGGAAAAGACTCCCCATTCTCCTCAGGGCTCCTCAAGCTTGCCCTGAAACCACAGAACATGATGCACGATGAATAACTTTATCCAAAAAAAAAAGCAGAGAAAATGATGAAGTGACTCACATGACTCAGTGAACCCCAAAAACAAGTGTGGGAGTGAGAGCATTAGGGCTTGGTTGTTGTTGGAGCATGGTCTGATGAGGAGATGAAGTATGGGGCCAAGGTCTTCAGCAGGTTTTGAGGGTGCTCTGGGGTGGGAGAAGAGCAAGAGGAGCTTGGTCAGTTTGGCTGTGGCTGCTGCCTTGAATTTGGGAGAAAAAGCTTTTGGGTTTTTTTTTTTATGCTTTTTGTAACAAGACCGAGGGCTAGGGACTGCCAAGTTGAGGCAGATAGGAAGCTATTTTGGGACTGGTTTTTCCCTCTGCCTGGGTCTTGGCACAGGGCATCTCCCTGTAAATGCAATGTTATCACTGCTGTTCTCCTGCTGCTCAGAGAGAGRGAGCAGGGAGAAAGAMATACCTGTGGAAAATGAACTGGCTGAAGTTCCCTCTTTGTCCCCTTGCTGCAGTGCTGGGAAACAGGGTGAGATGGGCTGGGGGGCTGTGCCAGGAGGTGCCCTGGTACATYTGGTGTTGGGGGATGCAGAAGGAGCCCTGGAGACCTGCAGCACTCTCMCTTTTGGGGAGAGTTTTGGGCACAAGATACCTCGGAGTCAATGCCCAAGATCCAAGGAGATATCCAGTGTCTGGCTGTGGCTGAGCCCAGTGGAAGGCCAGGCTGTCTCAGCTGCCTTCAGAGTCCTCCTTCCCCATAAGAATTAGGTTTCTGTGCCTGGTTACGAGGTTTCTCCCAAGTAATCGAATAAAGACATYTTAAAAATTCCAAATTGAAAATCAGCGCAGAAACTGGAGACGGATTTAAATTGCCCAAGCTAATCACCAGCCACTCSACTGCTTATGACTTTATTAAGGGAATAAAAAAGTCTGGAGTGTCACGGAGGAGCAGTGATTCACGGGCACAYTGCTGCYGTCTCCTCCTCCTCACCCAGCACTGCCCAGCCCACACGTGTCCTGTGGCACGGGTGTTCCTGCCCTCCATCCTCGGGCTTCTTTGGGACCAGTTTGGATAAATCCCTCTGCAGCTCTCCTGGCCTCCGAGCTGGGTGGGAGAAAGAACCAGAGACCTCCCTGGCCTCGGGGGTGGGGTCTGCACTGGTGGTAGGAGGATGCTGGGTGCTGGATGAGSTTTGGGAACAGAGCATCTCACTCCTGTCTCTGTCCCCGTGCAGGTTTCTGAGCAGCTGCTGACATCTCAGCCCCGCTGGAYCTGGCCGCGCACGACGGTACCATGAACTGAGCACGGAGCCGCGCAAAACTCYTTTTATTTTTTGTTTTGGCTCCTTTGGGTTTCGTTTTCCATCTCGAGATAAAAAGCCCCCCCACCACCACGTTCTTGAATGAGAGTGTTTTAAAGCGGGGGTCGCTTCTCCCCTCCCCTGAGCCGAAGTCGCCCCGGGTGCGGTGAGGATTTCTGGAGAAGATGGGGAGGAAAAAGATCCAGATCCAGCGGATCACGGACGAGCGCAATCGGCAGGTCAGTGCTGTCTCCCCCCCTCTCTCACCTCCTTCTCCTCCCACTGGGGGATTGAAGTGTCAAGTTTYAAAATGACCCGTTTCCATCCCGTTTTGGGCCACCAGTGCTGTGTTTCTCCCAATCCATTAAATAAGGAGAAGGACCAGACTTGGTGSTGAGGCGGATCCAGGCGGATCCAGGACCAGGCAAAAGGCCCCGTGGCATCACTCCTCGACTTTGAGAGCTCCTTGAGCCCTTTCCATCTAAGTGCTTTTCCAGAAGAAAGGATCTTCTCCACTTAGTTTGTTCCCCCCCTTTTTTTTTATTTTTTATTTTTGTCCTGCAGAAAATATATTTCAGTTGACATTTTCCATGTGGTTTTTCCAATAAAAAACAGCCACAACAAGYATCCATTTTGCTGAACGCAAACCACTCAAATAATGACTTTTTTTTTTTTACTCAGTTGTCAACTTAAATGGCTCCAGGGCTTTTTTCCTTGGGCTGTCTTGAAGCCAAGCCCGAGACACACATGTATGTGCATGTGTGTAGGAATGCGTTCATGTATCTCAGAGGAAGAACAAAAACAAACAAATTTTCCCCAAATTTCCACATTCTTTAAACTGGAGTGGTGGAGCACAAAGTGTTGCTACACTTTGCCAGCCCAGGTTTGCTCTGGGGTGACTCTGTTTATGTATTTCCCATAACCACAAGACTTCCAGATGAGTCCCTTTGCTTTCTGTGCTCCTGGAGTTTGGCTCAGCAGCTCCTCTGCCTTTAGTCCAGCCACTACTGCACCCCTGCATGACCTGCCACACTTCTACCCTGCCAGTTTAAAAMCAGAAAAAACAGTAACAAATCATGTGTATRTATTCCTAAYCCTTAAAGAGTGGCARAGAACAGAACTGGATGAACCACTTYATTGCTCTGCAGCAGAACAATAGGARATGGCAGGTTTTCCTCATTATAGCTTCACTTGGTGGTGGGGGCCAGGATGGGCATCAAATGGTTTTTGCTGATGTCCCAGTTGCTCCTGGGGCTGTTTATATCCATCACGAGGAGGAAACAGGGCCTTAGGGCTTATTGAAGGATCTGGAGTGTATTTTATGGGGCAGTGCTGCAGGGAGGAGTGAGGGATCTGCGGTGACTGGAGCCCTGCTGGAAGTTCAGACAAATGGGAAAATAATTAATGCTGGAGGGAGATGGCACAGCCTGGCCCTTCTGAATGGACCTGAGTTGCTTTGCATGGCCAGGTGTCATGGCTTTAACACATCCCTGCTGTCAGGTGTCCCCAAASCCCAGTTCCCTGGGCTGGGGGGACACTGGTTTTGCCCTGGCAGTAGCTGCATCCTTGGCTGGGCTGGTTCTTCCAAAACCCAGAATGGGAGCATTGCTCCCTGCCCCAGTGCAGCACATCTTGCTTTGCTTCCCAGAAAGCAGTCTGATCAAATCAGGTGTCAGCAAAGCAGCAGCTGTTTAATTGGTCACCAGCACAGCTTTSAAATCGGTTTTCACTGCTCCCTTTCTTTGGGAAAAAAGGACATAACAGGAAGATGGGACATTTCACTGCTCCAGGCAGTGGGATCTGCTCTAKCCACTGTGGTAGGAGCTGTAAAGAGGGTAAGAACCCCCTTGCTCCACTCTCCTGGTGCATGCTGTACATGTGCAAWGCCAGGATCCACTTCTCAGAGTCAGAAGTGTCCCATACTGCTTTATCTCATAGAATCATGGAATGATTTGGGTTGAAAGGGATCCTAAAAGTCCATCTCATCCCACACCCTGCTATGGGCAGAGACACCTTCCACTAGACCAGGTGGCTCCAAGCCCTGTCCTACCTGGCCTTGAACACTTCCAGGAATGTAGCAGCCACAGCTTCTCCGGGCAACCTCACCAGGTCCTCACCACCCTCACAGGAAAAATTTCCTTTAATATCCCAAGYCTCCCCCTTTTCAGTTTAAAGCCATGCCCCTTGTCCCATCACCATCTGCCCACACAAAAAGTCCCTCTCTGTCTGTTTGATGAGCCCCTTTAAGTGCTGGAAGGCTGCAGTGAGGTCTCCCTGGAGCCACCTCTGGCTTCTCACTCTGCTTCCCTCCCTCTCGTGCTGCTGCTGTGGATGAGGAGCATCCATCCATGCGTGCGTGCCCACCGTGCCTGCAGGCTGGTTCAGCTGGCTTAAACCAAGAGTCTGGGAGCATCCTCAGCCCACCCTGCCCTGCAGCAGCCCCTCCTGCTCTGGCTGGGRGCAGAGGGTCAGCTGATGAATTAGGAATTATGGATGGAGTTCCTGGAATTCAGGGCTGGCCACCCCAGCCGCGTCCTTGGCGTGCCCGGGTGGCTCCAATGGCACCTGCATCTGCTGGGAGAGCAGTGGGAATAGTGCAGGGATGCCCTGGAGAACGAGGGATTCACCAGGGGGGATGCAAGGAGGTGGAGGCAGAGCTGCTTTTGACACCTGCATTTCCACTCCTGCTGCCAAATTCATCCTGAGGGGTGACTTGGGGCTGCTGAGGCATCGCGACCCTCGGGGAGAGCTGAGGCTGAACCAGGGCTGTTCTGCTCTTTCCTTGCATCTCACWATGAGCTTTTAGCATCAGCTGACCCTGCTCACGTCCCAGGTTTTGCCTTCCATGGGGGCACAGACCACAAGCCCATGTGGAGGCTCCAGCAGGATGTGGAGCTGCTGGAGTGGGTTCAGAGCTAAAGGGGCTCCCAGAAAGCTGGAGAGGACAAGGACCTGGGAAGACAGGACAAGTGGGGAATGCTTTTAATCTGAAAAGAGGGAGATTTAGATTAGATCTTAGAAGGAAATTCTTCCTTGTGAGGGTGAAGAGGCCCTGGCACAGGTTGCTGAGAGAAACTGTGGCTGCTRCATTCCTGGAAGTGTCCAAGGTCAGGTTGGACAGGGCTTGGAGTGACCTGGGACAGTGGAAGGTGTCCCTGCCCATGGCAGGGGGTGGGACAAAATGAGCTTTTCYATCCCTTCCAATGCAAACCAGCGTGTGATGCTGTGAATTACAGCAGCAGCCAAAACCAAGGGAGGAGAGCAAGTAAGAGTCACTAATGTCATTAGAGGAATTACTGGRGAGGATTTGCCACAACAGATCAGGCCATCAGCCCTTCAGGGCCAGGCCGCTGACTCTGGCAACTGCCAATATGGTTTGCATCAGGGGAAAGGCAAAAAATCCCCTGCTAGTGTGGGGCAGTAATTCCTTCCTGACCCCTTTGGTGATCGGCTTATGCCCTGAAGCATGAGATTTGATTACCCTCTTAGWCTTACAAGGTTAATTCTTCTCGATAAGGCTCGTGCATGGCATGAGGGGAAGGTTTGAGGTTTCTGTCCTGGGTCATGAGTGGAGTGCAAGGCAGTGYTGGGTGATGCTTTTGTGTGATGTGGTGGCTAAAATGRCGAATCTTTGCTTTTCTCTGCAAGATGCAGGGGTGCCARTAGAGAGGGATGCTCTTGTGCCCTGTCTGCAGGGGGAATATCCCCTCATCTCTAGAGGRATAATTTGGTGTKTTGTGTTCTGACCCCACACTCTTCACTRTTCAAGGACAAAACCCAAACCAAATGCTTGACACTCATCTTGAATGCCAAGAGCTGCCCCATTTTTCAGCCCCCACATCTCAGCCTCACCCTGTTGCCTCCAATCTTGGTGGCTGAGCCTGGCAAGGTGTGTTTTGGTGTCCCCTACACCGGTGGCTGCAGGAACAACCACCCCTCAGCAGGTCCCTCTGTTCTGGTGGAGACCTCGTGTTTTCCTCCTGGGCACTCCTCGAGCTGCTTGGAGGTTGAGTCAGAGCCCAGATGCCACCCCAGCAGGGCCAGGTCTTGCTGGGGAAGGGAGCACAGAGTACAGGTTGTGGTTTTTAGAGCCTGTCCTGCCACAGCTGCAGGAGCAGAACCGCAGCTGGGTCCCACCTGAAGTCGCAGTGTGTCCCCAGCTGTGCTGTGGCACTGCTGGCTCCTGGYCTTGGGAGCAGCCCCGCACAGCAGCAGAGGTTTTGGGGGGCTGAGAAGTCTGGGATGCTGCTGGGGAGGGGGAGTTATTGGTGACACAACAGGGAGCTGGCCCTCAAGTAATTTAATTTGCACCAGAGTGTGCAGGGCTGGGGTGGTGCTGGCAACGTGAGTGGTGTGGCCAAAGCAGGCACATGTGGTGGCCACTGCAGAGCAGGGTGCCAGCCCYACACTTTCCAGGGGATGAGGTGATTAGAGCTGAGTCTCGTTACTGCTTAATCATCTCGGGGAGATGCTGGGGAGGGGAAGCAGCTCCCCTGGCCAGGTGTGTGCAGAGCTGCCCCTGCTCTGTCCTCTCACCACAAGGACATGGTTCTGTCTCGAGGGGTGCAGGACCCTGGGAGCCCATACTGGTGGCATCACAGTGGCACTGCTCCTCACCATTGCTGTGAACTCCATGTTGAGCTCTTTTGGACAGTGGCTGTGACACTGCTGACAGGGCTGAGCAAGRGCAGCAGCCTCGTTCRCTCTCCTCCCTCAGCTCTTTGAATTAAAGCTGTTTCATTTGCAAAATTGATGCTGTGGTGGAGGCCCAGAGTGGAGTCAAGCCCTCCCGTGTGGAGGGGGAGCAGGTTTTGGCACCCATGGGCATCTCAGCTCATCTCCAGAGGCTGCTTTGCCCCCAGAGCAATGCTTAGCACAAAGCAGTGACCTCCTGCCTTTTCTTTTCTTCTTCTGCTTTTTATTTGCTGAGAGGGCACTGGCCAAGCATCACGCCTTCTCCGTCAGCGTGCAGCGTGTTCTGGGGGTGGGGGACCCTTGGCAGCCGTCTGCAATGCAGCCGGGACAGGGAGCCCCAAACCAGCTCCCTCTCCACCAGCTGGGTCCTGTTAGGAGCGYGGTGGTGAGAGCTGAGCGTGGGCTGGGAATCGCAGCCCGACGTCTGCCCGGCAGCTGGAGCTGCTGTTGGAGCCAGCACCCAGCCCCAGTGCTGGCCCCARCCCCCAGCCAGCTCTCCAGGATCAGTCCTGCAGGAGCTGCCTCGGCAGCTGACAGCTCTGGTTACAGCTCAGGGCAGGGCTGGTTGGGCAGACAGGGACCCCAGTTGGGCAGGCAGTGAGGAAAAACATCCCAGCGAGGTTACCCAAAGGGCCAGCAAGATAAAATTGGCAGCTGGGCTGGCCCCTGGCACAGGGGGACTCCTGGTATCCTTGGGGAAGCGTAGCCTACCGAGATAAGGGGGGTTGGTGAGCAGGAGAGTGGGTCAGGGGTGGGGTGGGCACCCCTGGGCAGTTTTGGGGTGCYGAGCCCCAGCTCTGTGGTCCCTCAAGGGTTGGGCACTTGCAGTGCAGCTGCAGTAAGCGAGGACAAGATCTCCATCACTTGAATATTCCACTCCAAAACCCGCAGCCCCCGGACAGATGGCAGCTCTGCTGGGGATTTTGCTGAAATTTATTTTCTCTTGATTTGGCAATATGTGATTTCCAACGCTGATAATCATCTTTGTGCTTGTGAAGTGTCTGCCTTTGGAGGATCCCAAAATAGGCAGCAATATGAACCGTTKGGAAGAGGGAGGCGAGAGAGGAGAGCTTGGGGTTGGGTCCAGTTGGGGAAACTGAGACGGAATATTCCCTCTGCATTCCCCTTCCTTTTGCTCTTTCTCCAGTGGTCATTCCATTTTTTTCTGGGAGGTGTTGGGTCTGTGGCAGCATGGTCACAACTTTCTCACCACAGCTGTCCTCGCTTTCAGGTGACCTTCACCAAGCGCAAGTTCGGCCTGATGAAGAAAGCCTAYGAGCTGAGCGTCCTGTGCGACTGCGAGATCGCCCTCATCATCTTCAACCACTCCAACAAGCTGTTCCAGTATGCCAGCACTGACATGGACAAGGTGCTGCTCAAGTACACCGAGTACAACGAGCCCCACGAGAGCCGGACCAACGCAGACATCATCGAGGTGAGGCTGCCCATCTGCTCCCCAGCCGCTGTGGTGGAGCCAGGGCTGAGTCTGGTGCCACACTGGGTGCAGGAGGGTGGGGATGGAGCAAGCAGGTCTCCCACGCTCGGTGCCACATGGATTTTGCATGGTTTTGGTTCAGCCTACAGAAACACTTGGTTCTGGGTAGCAGAAGCTGTCTCCAGTTGTGTGCTGACCCTACAGCCTTGAAACTTGATGTGTAGGTTTGCTTTGTGAGACTCCGCTGTGGAATCCAGGCAAACCACRACGGGATGGATTTGGAGGCAGCTCCTGGGACTGCTGCACTGGAGTGCCTGGTGCAACTGGTGACATTGTTCTGAAGTGTGTGGYACAGCTGGTGACATTGTCCCAGCTGGGATATTCAGGCAGGCACAGTGGGGTTGTGGGAGGGCACCAGTGGCTGAATCACAGAGGAATCTGGGTGGGATGGACCTTGTGCCTCTGGTCCRGTGCCTGTTCACAGCACAGCCAAGCTCATGGCTTGGTGGGTTTGCTCCAGGCTTGTCTGGCTGCATTTTATGGGTCTCCAGGGATGGCCCAGCCACATCCAGTGTGACCCATACCCAGCACTGCCACTGGCATCGTGCCCAAACTGTGCTCACTTCAAGGCTGCTCTCCTCCAGCCCGCTGGCATCGCAGGAGATGCTCAGATGCTGGTGGTGCCCCCATGCTGGCCCTCTCCATAGCTTTGTCCTTGTCCCTGGTGCTGGCAGAGCATCACTGGGCCGGAGCACAGGGCACATTTGGCTCACAGGAGGGTGCCAGTGGTGCCTTGGTCATCAGTCACATCCTCTCCCTCAKCTGTGCAGATGGAGCTGCGGGGTCCTCAGCATGTGGGCAGCTGCCATTAAACCTGGACAGACAGGCAAATGAAGGGCCTGACTTTGTAATTAGTGGCATTATGGGCATCAGTTAATGCCCTCAGAGCCTTTGGTGGCGGAGTGGAGCAGCACTGCTGCAGGAATTGGACTTCTGCTTCTGCCTTTGAATCCCTTTGGTGCCCCTTGGCCAGTGTGCTCAAGCTTTAAATTCATGAAGAAGAAGAGAAAAAAAAAACACCAGCCTGCCTCCACCCCCAAAAATTTTTCTTTCTTTTTCTTTTTTTATGCTCTGTAAAACGTGTCTTTTTGAGAGATTTGGACTTGAGGTATTCACCCCATGGCTGAGCCGTGGCCAAGCATCTTGCAGCATCTGCCTTCCTTCGCTGGGGTTTGGAAACTCTTCTGCCACAGCACAGTTTTGTAGGGGCCTTCAGAATGGTTGAGAAATGCCCTTTCTGGCCTGTTTGAGTGAGGCAATGCCCCGTCACTGTGCAGATGCCAGCGCGGGATGCTCAGACTGCGGCGCTCGCAGCGTCGAACAGATTTGTCTTGGCCTAAAAATACTGTAAACATTTTGGGCAGCGTTCTCCGTTCCCTTATGGTCCAAGATGCAAACACTCCCAAGCCGACAAGTTACACACAGTCCTTGGCACCCAAAGAAACACTGTGTTTGCACCACATGAAAAGCTGGATCTGCATCCAGAGCCAAGGAGAGGAACGTCGGCAGCGGAAGGATATTGGTGGATGGCAAGAAAAAAGAGCCCAAACGCGCCGGGCTCGGGATGTTCTGCTGGCAGAGCTGTCATAGAGCAAAACCTGCTGGGTGCAGGCAGGTTTGGAGGCTGCTCAAGCATCCCTCCTAACCCTTGTCTTGTCTRGGAGCAGGGTTGGGGCTGCTCTGGRTTTTTACTGTTCTCTGAATCCGTGCCCCCAGGAGGCTGTTCCTGCTCTTGGTGCTGATTTCCATTTCCCCTCGCCCAGGTCAGGTTCCAGCTGTGTCCCCACAGCACACAAATCCAATTTATCTCGTGTTTCTTGGTGGCTCCCAGTTGAACTTGACTCGCAAAAAGCATCTTCTCATTCTGGAAGCTTCCCCACATTGAGCATTTAGAGACTGTGAGAACCCAGGCTGGGAATTTGCCACCAAATATGATTTTAAGTGGATTTCAAGGGGCTGCTGCATCAACCCACCTTCCCTGTGATGCCCACAGCCCCTTCCTGCTGAGGGATTCAGCCCTGAGTGGCTCTGGCAGTATCTCAGGAAGGATGAGGAGCAGCTGGGACCTGGAGGAATTGAGGCAGAAGCCTCTTGATTTTGTTTTTCTGGTRGAAGGGGAACAAGCAGTGGCTCCAGAGGGCTAAGCCAAGCACTGCCAGGCTGCAGACTCCTGAGACAGGAAGCACTGGTACCACAGCTCAAGGCAGGATGAGTTGCTCTGTCTAAATTACATTTTAAAACAATGTGAGATCTCCTGGTTTTTGGTCCTGGGGAGCTGCATCTGAAGGTGTGATTAGGGCCACCCCATCCCATGCTGCACAGGAATGTCTTTTGAGGGATTTATCCCCTGGATATTTAGTGAGAGGCAGAGCTGCTCCATGCTGAGCCCTAGTTCAAGAGGGGTTCCCCACCCTGGCTGCTTTTTGGGGTCCACTCCCTGCAGGGACACCCCCTTGTTTCAGCCGTGCCAGGGCTGTCAGGAGCGGGATTCAGCCACGCAACCTCCGTGGCTTCTCCGTGCCCRGCAAAGTCCTGGTTTATTGCAGGCTTTTAAGTCCCAGAAAATCTCTCTAAATAGCAGAGAGGGGGGTTTCCTTAATCGGCCGGGGGACAGCTGAGCCCCCAGACAGGCACGCTGGGTGCCACGTGCACGCCCAGCCCGGGATCACGCCGGCTTTGGGCTTCGCTGTCGCTTCTCGTTTCCTCACAGCCTGCCTGACGTGCCAGCTCCTGAGAAGGGACTTGGACAGAGCAGAGCTCGCCGGGCACCAGAATGCTCCATAGTTAAAGCCACACAGCCATTCCTGCCCTTCCCTTGGCTGCGTGTCCTGGAGGGGCTGATTTTCCCCCTAATTCTCCTTCTTGGGGTTGTCGTTCCCTGGGGTGTGTTAAATCAGGCGTTTTGCGGGATGCTGGGGAGGTGGCAAAATGCAGAGGCAGCTGCCAGTGTCGTGTCTTCATCCTCRTTCTCATCCTTATCCTCATSCAGGCTTCTCCAAAGCCCAGAGTGGTTGAGCCTCCCTCCTCYAAGGGAAGTCGACCGCATCCTGGTTGAGCATCGTTTCCTCTCACATGTTCTGCATTTCCTGCTGCTCTCTTACCCTCTTTGGGTTGGAAATCTGCTCCCCTGTGAGCTGGGATCATGGAAGTGAGAATATTGCCTGGAAAAGCAGGATGTGCAGTGGGTCCTGATGGAATGGGGGGGACCTGAGCGTGGCAGGGAGAGGGACAGGTGATGACTGAGGTGGGTTTTTGCTATGAGACGTTCACACCCTGGTTTTCTCTGAACATTTTCTTCTGGAAAGGAATTACTTTTAAATCTCTTCCATATGAAAAATYGTTGTGTTCCACTGGCTGCAGCCCAGCGACAGAAAGGTTTCCTGAAAACCTCTTTGCATCTTGTTCTTTCCCTGGCAAAAAAGAAAGAGAAGGAATGAGAAGGAAAAGTTCTTTTCTAAAAGACCTTGCAGAGATCCCAAAAAGAGGAATCTTCGGGTTTGCTTCCTGCTCCAGCAGAATTGTTTTCCTTTTACATCATCTCGACAAAAAGCGAAAAATGTGGGACACACATTTTTATTTATTTTTTTTTTGGTAAAAAAAAAAAACCCGAAAGAACCAGCAGCCAACGCCCATATGGCTGGAATGGCATTTTGTTGTCCCRAAGCTCTTGTTGAGCAGCAGATTGCTGCAAGCCACGCTGCCTTGGCTCACGTCCTGCTGCGACTCCAGCCCGGTCACTCCCCGCCGCCGGTGCTTCCCGTCCCACTGTGCTGCAGATCAGCCCCGTGCTCAGCTCTGGGGCTTGTCCCCATCCCCTTCCCTGCAGCTCTGGGGCTTGTCCCCATCCCCTTCCCTGCAGCTCTGGGGCTTGTCCCCATCCCCTTCCCTGCAGCTCTGGCAGCCCCTCACACTGGTACAGGTGACAACCCCAGCTCCAAGGTCAGAATCCCAGTTTGGGGGGGATCACAGTCCCATCTCACAGGTTTACGGTCCCATCTCACAGGTTTGCAGTCCCAGCTCACGCTGCTGCCTGTAGCATCTGGGAAGGATTTTTTTCCTCGTGCACAACTGGGTTGGCACTTCCTGGGGCAGCTGGTGGCTTTCCTGGAGGACCAGGGATGGTTGCAGCACAGCTGCCCCTCAGAGGACCCACCCCTGTGAGGAGCTGTGGGTCTCACAGACAGTGAAGTTGTGACTGATTTTACAAAGTTGGTGGCTGGGGACAGCAAAGAGACCAAAGCAGAGCTGGGACATTAAATGTGTTAGAGAAAGACCTTGGGAAAGATGAAGGGGTGATGCTGGGAGCTGTTTCAGGGCCTGGGTGAGCAGAGTCACACCCACCCCATTCCCCTGCTTTCCTTGTGTTGAGGGAACAACCCCCAGGACGATTTCATGTGGACACAGAAATGGCAAARTGCTGTGGCAGCCCCTTGCTCATCCCTGTGCTTGCTTCAGGTGTCAGATATGGGCAGGGCTGAGGGCACTGGGAGCTGCCTAAAAACCTCCCTTGTGGCAGCCTCACTGCAGCTTTTAGAAAGAAGAATGTTGTTTCTTGGCTGAGACCTCTTGAAAAATCCCATTGTGAGGTTCTCTCCTTTGGGGGTCCTGGGGGATGGCAGTGGCTCATCCATCCCCACGACTTCAGAACCTGCCAACAGCTGCTGCTGAAGGAGAAGATTTTTCAGGGATGTGAGGGATTACTTTCCTGATTGCCAGCGAGGGAAGAGATAAGAGGTTCAACTCCTGTGCCTGCAAAGAGATCGTGTCAAGATGAGCACAGCCCCATGTTGGACACCAGAGAGTCTCTGCAGTGCCTGAAGGAAGCCCAGCTTCATTGCTTCACTGCTCATGGAACAACTTTTTCCATTTTGCCTCTGAAAGAGAAAAAGGAAAAACCTTTTTTTTTTGTTTTTTTTTCAGAGAAAAGCTCAGCTTTCCGTCTTTCGGCCGCGTCGGCGAAACAAAAGGATTTGAAAAAAAAAAAAAAAAGGCAAAGCTGTTCCTTCCCCACCAGCAGCACCTCTTCCTCTTTTGGGCCGTTCTGAGAACAAACAAGGACATGTACAAAAATAGAAAAATAACAGGGAAAAGTCCTCTGGAAACTGCAGAAAAAGCCCTGGGAATCTCCTGTTCATGGCAGTGACTGATTCCCACTGCTTTTCTCCATAGAGAGTCAACACAGGAATTAGAGAGACCAGAAATTATTAAGTATTGTTAGGTATAATATTAATATTTTGTATAACAATTAATAAAAATTATTATTAGGTAATTAGTTAATAATTATTAGGTATCAGGAATTGCTGGTGACACCAAACAGGGCATCAGATGCCACCAYGGTCAGGAGTGAGTCGAGTCCTTCTCTTGTGGAGCTGTATGTGAACGAGGACGTTTCCCATCTGCAGTGGATCCAGTAAGGAGAGTGAAAATGGTGCCTGGGAAGGCTCAGAAGGAATAATTTCAATGGAAAATGCTGTGAAAAGCTTCAGCTGGATGGAGAGCAGGCTGGGCTGGGTGTGGTGCCCATGGCTTGGCCGTGGCTACCTGGCCATGGAGCCCGGCCTGTGGTGCAGTGTGCTGAGCAAATCCCACCCACAGCATTCCCAACCCTTCTGGAGACATCCTGGGTTTAATTCCAGCACCATTTCCCCCAGAAGCTCTGTGCTTCCTGGAGCTCACAGGTAGCTGAAGAGCCACTCCCAAAATGCTTTAGCCTCACAAGGAGATGTTTGTTGCTGTTTAGGAAGACAGAGAATTGTCAAGACTTTTTTTTTCCCCCCCCTGCTGAATTTGGCATGAAAAAGGATCAAGACTTCCAGGAAATTCTGTAGCTTTGACTTCTAAAAAAAAAAAAATAGTTGGCAAGTGCTGGTTCCGTCATAGTGCCTAATGGCTTTTGGTATGTTGAAAATAGAGGGATTCAAAGTGGATCTTAATTGGCTGCTGATTATGAGTGAGGGATTTTGGGGGCATCACCAGGCTCCTCCTAATGCGGAGGGGTTGTCCCTCCTCATCACCTCAATGCAGCAGTGCCCAGGAACCTTTCCTGTTTGTGAGCCCAGTCTTGGCGTGGGGTTTGCTGCCCAGTGTTGTCACCRTCACCCCCTGTGTCACCCCCAGCAGGGCTCACAGCTGTCACCCTGCCACATGCCCTGCCATGTGATGCTCCTCCTGTGGCACCTTTGCGTTTGGCAAATGCCACTTGGCCTGGTTTTGTCAGGGAATTCTGACAAAATTTGACAATTTGCCTATGATTTTGGGGTTTCTTTTCCTATTTGGCTGTTTGTAAGCAGGTTTTCCCTGTTTTTTGCAGGACAGCAAAGAGCCTTACGGTTTTTTTCCCCCCCTTCGTGATGTTGTGGCACCTGAAGGTGACGAAGATGCCCGAGTTCATGCAGGGCCAAATTCAGTCCTGGTGTAAACAGAACCTTTGAAAACAAGGAAGTTTCTCTCCATCGCTCCCCACGCTGTTAATTCCTAAATTAGAGACGCCCTGACATCAAAACCCAGGGGCTGTATCCTGGCTTTTTAACCCCTTTGAGGTCAGCGGCGCCTTGGGGTGATGGCGTTGCTTTGTCCAGGGGCGAGTCCTGGTCCATCCAGGCCAGCGGATGATTTTTGGGGGGACCTTCCCACGTTCCCCACCTCCATTCCCCCATCTCAGACTGTTCCGGTTGTGTTTTCAGACGTTAAGAAAGAAAGGTTTTAACGGCTGTGACAGCCCAGAGCCCGACGGCGATGACTCCATAGACCAGAGCCCCTTGATGGAGGATAAATACCGCAAAGGCAGCGAGGATCTGGATATCCTGTTCAAGAGATATGGTGTAAGTAACCTGCCCGTGGCCGGAAAACCTTCATTATATGTTCTTTTTCTGTTTTGTTTCTCTTCTGTTCGACTTCCCCCTCGACCTCGTCCCCCCGCTCCCTCCCCGACACCCCCGTGTGTCCCCCCCACCACGTCACAGGCGCTGAACAAGAAGCACAGGGAGTGCGAGAGCCCGGAAGGGGATGAAGTGTTTGCGTTGACCCCGCAGACGGAAGAGAAATATAAAAAGATTGATGAGGAGTTTGATAAAATGATGCAGAGTTACCGGCTCGCAGTGAGTAGCTGGTGGCCTGCAGCCCCCCCTGGTCCCCCCTCCCCCGGTGCCTCCAGGTGATGGGGGGCGTTGGATTTTGCATGGCTTTGCTTCAGAGCCGTGCCGTGCCTCGGGAGCCGATGCCAACAGCCCCTGCAGCCGTGAATGCACCTGGCTCTTGAGGGCCCTTCYTGTTTCCCATCATTGGGAAGATCATTCCTAATAGCTCTGGCATTCCTGACCCTCCTTGGCTCTGGCCAGGCAGTTCAGGAGGGTATTGCTTGTCTCCTCTACTGCAAGGACTAGATTAGGGTCTCCTTTTTCACCCTCTTTTCCTCAAAAAAACCAGATTTTAGTCTGGGTTAAGATCCCAGTGTTCACGTGAGCTGGTGGCGAGTGCTGACCCCTCTCATCCTTGCARAGCTCAGCCTGGTTTGGGCTATTCCACATTAATTCCCCCCCCAAATCCACCGAGCTCTCAGGACAACGGGTGGCCATGGCAGAAATCCAGGGAGGTTTTAGCCCGTGATCCTGGAGCTGTCACTGGCACCGGGGTGGCATCAGGACAGTGCTGAAAGGGATTTGTGTCAGGAGACAGGAGGAGGAGGAGGGGGACACGTTTCAAATTAGTTGTTAGTTCAAGGGAGCAGACTATTGATGCAGGCAGCGGCTCTTCAGGGGATTAGCCCCGAGTCGCTGCAGCCGAAATTAATGCTGCTGGAGCTGGGGGGAGGCTCCTTTTCCAGGGGTGGATGCAGCACAGCAAAAATGACACACACACAGCCCCACCCAAAATGATCTGCCCTCTGTGCTTTGCAAGCCCCCACAAGTTAAAATCCTGGCTTTTCTCRAGAACTGGGGCCTTGTGAAATCCCCAGGTTTTCTTTTGCTGACTCAGCGCTGTGTTGCTCCGTGAGCCTTGCGAGGATCCCAGAATCTGCATTTCCATCCCCTGGATCTCACGGTGGAGGGGGTAGGGAGGCTGCCCTGAGACCTGGGRAGGCTGAGGAGGWGGAGGAAAGCGGGGTGCAGGCRGTGATGACCTCTGRCAGCTCTGCTGTGACAATGAGCTCAGGCCCTTGAGAGAGGTTCAGGGCAGGATTAGCTCTGTCAGGGCATGGATCTACCTCARCCTCCCTGGTTTCACTAGGGGGGTGCAGGTTCTCACCCTGCTAGGGTGTGGGATAGGATTAGAGCCCCAGCAGGACGTGCACCCCCTCAGCATCTGGCACAAGCCACRCCACTGGTGGAAAACAGGCTCAAAAGCCACCTGAGCTTTGTCCTTAGTGCAGAATACCCTCRTGAGCAGGGCCTGCTCAGCATCAAAATGTATCTGCTGCAAAGGGAGGGCCCCAAGAGGGCCCCCCATCATCCAGACGTGCCAATCCAAAGGGACAACCCGTGCCTGGAAGTCCTTTCAGCAGGTGGCATTCAAGTGCTGCGTGTGTCTCCTCATCGGGCACAGCATCTGGCTCCCCCACTAAACCTCCCTGGCAGTAAAGGGGCCGAGCAGYGCAGGTGGAGTGTGTGCTGTTGAAGAAGATGCTTTTTCCATTTTAACCGCTGGGTTGGTTTTGTGTGTGACCAGGACTAACCCAGTGGGGTGGCAGCTTAACGACAGCTAACGAAAGGCCTTGGCGGGGCTKCTGCCTCTGCTGTTTTGCCCTCACTTCTAATGAGAGCAGAAACTGCGGGTTTTGTTTGATGTGTGCATCTTCTCCCTCTCAGACTTTCGGACCGATGTGCAAACTGCCACGTCCCTCGTTGTGCCCTCTCCGGGGCAGGGGGGTCTGGGGGTGCTGGGGCAGCGTCAGCCTGACGCTGGTCTGCTGATGTATTAAGGCAAACCTCGGCTCTGGGGCTGGTGTATCCAGCTCACAGCTCTGCCATGGCGTTGCTCAGAGGAGCTGTAGCTCTTCCTCTCCCTCGCTGGGAACGTTGCGCACACACGGACGCGTTGGCAGTGATTTATTACACAACGCTGCTCCGCTATTCGTGCAACGCCCAAGGAACCTTCCTCCTCCTCCTCCTCCTCCACCGGTTCTGCTGCCGTGCAGGATGAGCTCCCCGGGCTGAGCAAGAGGGAGGGCTCCGTGTTCCAGCTCTCCCTGGTGGTGTAGGAATTGCTGAGCCYGGCCCTGTGAACGACAGCCCCAGGAGCGGTGGCGCGGCGCAGGCTCAGAGCCGCCGTGCTCGTGGCTTGGCTGCGGCCACGGGATGTCTCTGAAGGACAGGATGCCCTTGGGAGGCAGGTGGGGAGAGTTCCTGGCAGCGAGGCGTGGGTGAGCACTGTCCTACTCCTTCCTCCCATCCCCCTCCCTCACCTAAGGAGCAGGACCTATCCAGGAGCAGATTTCTGGAGGAGAGGGGGTCTGCAAGGCAGTGGGGAGATGCAGCAGCAGTGGGGAGACCTCAGCTCCCTCTTCCCTCACTGGTGCAGCCCGTGGGATTCCACCTCTGGTCCCGTGATGGTCCCATTCAGTGCTGAGCTACTCTCCCCTCTCCATCCCGGAGCAAATTAAAGTGGGACTTTAGTAAAGCCTGTGCTAAAGCCTCTAAGCAGGTGCCAGCTCCTGTTAACGAAGAGCAAATCAGTGACATAAGACAAACGGCTGGGATAATCGCAGCAGGTCTGGCTCCCACGGGATGCTGGTAGGTGAAGCTGGTCCTCGACCTGCRGCCAAGAACAGGGCTTTGGCAATGATCCTACATCCCTGGGGTCAGCTCCTCCTTCCCAGCAGCTCCAGAGGAGACAGGATGGATCCCAGAGTCACCCAGGGTTTTTCCCCGGTGCTTGGCCACCAGCAGCAGTGCCAGCCCAGAATGGGGATCCACTGCTGGCTTCCTGCTGGTTGAGAAATGGCCTCATAGCATCCTGCTTGGGGTGAAAGGCAGTGCCAAACTTGGCTGCTGGCAGTGCTGGTGGGGGCAGACCACCAGGCTGGTGCCCACCTTCATGCTCTGGGCTGCTCCCAGCCTCTCCTTCATGTGTGCAATGAAAACACGGGGTGAATAAATACAGCCTGAAAATGAGGCCAGAACAGTTTGTTTGCAGAGCTCTGGTTTGTCCAGGAGGATAGCCTATTGCTCTTCCTGGTGTTCCGTGGTGGGGAGCTGGGCTCTGGTGTATCCCAGTATGCCAGTGTGGGTTCTAGCACAGCACTGCAGGTCAGCAGTGGAGGTTTGAGGAGACCTGGCTGTCCTTCCCCATTGGTCAGCAGCTGTGCTGAGCTGCAGGAACTCGGSCCCGGCTCCCCTTCACCCCCTGCTCTCTGTTCAGTCCACAGTGCCCGCTCCGAACTTCGCCATGCCCGTGACGGTGCCGGTGACCAACCAGAACACGCTGCAGTTCAGCAACCCTGGCAGCTCGCTGGTGACCCAGTCGCTGGTGACCTCCTCGCTGACAGACCCCCGGCTCCTGTCGCCGCAGCAGCCGGCCTTGCAGAGGAACACGGTGTCCCCAGGGCTGCCGCAGCGGCCGGCCAGTGCAGGTGAGCCACGCTGCGCCCCTTTGCACCCTCACCCTCCTCATCCTTCCTGCCTGGCTGGGCTTGCAGCACCGAGCATGGGGCATCCTTGAGGGAGGGGGCTTCTGCTGCTTCTGTCCCATGTCCAGGGGTCCACATTCCAGTACCCGCGGGTGGCACGAGCATCCTGGAAGGGTTGTTGCCCCTCCGTGTATGCTCCTGCCCTCCTGCCAGATGCTCTGTGTGCCTTGGCCCCAAACTTAGGGCAACCTCCCCACCTTACCTAGGTCTCTGTGAGAGCTGGATCCCTGCAGGGATCTGTTTTGGGTTGGGCAGTGCAGCGTGAGTCACCCGGCGCCATTCCCGGGCTCGGGGGTGGCTGCTGGCATCCTGCTGGCCGGTGGCACTCCGGTGACATGGCTGCCTAAAAAGGGCTGTTCTGAGCTGGGCCGTGCTGGCTGCAGTTGGCCGGGGGCGATTACTCATGTGGCTCTGCTGACAGATCAGAGGAGCAGTCATTTCCAGCGGGGACCGGCCATGGGTGGCAGGGGAAGGGTGAGGGACAGGAGTTGTCACCCACGTCCCCTGCAGTGGCATGGGGGGGACAGGGACGATGTGTGACCACAGCCCGGCTCTCCCCTCAGTATGATCATAAATAAAAATAGTGTGCAGAAAGCCCCTTCCTGCTATTTTGGATGTCACAGATGGTCTGTAAAAGTTGCCTGGGCTGCAAATGGCAGAGCTGGTGCCAGTGACCACCCTCAGCTGTGGCCCCTGGGGCTTCGAGAGCTCCGGGGAGCTTTGCAAAGGGGGTGGATTTGGAGAGRAGGGCTGGGAGGTGCCTCCAGAAGCAGTTGGTGTGGTGGGTCAGGGTGAGCAGGAGGAATGGCCTGACTGGGATGCAGCAGGCACCGTGGTTCAGAGACAGTTTGTTTGCTCACTGCCCTCACCACAAGAGTCTCCAAGGTGCCTCAAAGTACTCAGGTATGAGGTTGAGGCCCCAGACCTGCAGGACAGGGGTCATTCTGCTCTAGGACTGCTCCTAGGGAGCAGCATCTCACTCCAGGCAGGGTGGCAGAGCGCTCCTCGGGCACAGGCAGCCATTGCTCTGGCTGCAGGCATCYCCTGCCCTCTCGCAGGCCCCTCAGCTGAGAACAGAAGAGGCTTCCTGGTAAAGCAGACCCCTCTGGGGGCTCGCTGTTTCCAGCTCACTCACTGCTCGTTTGAGGGGGGATCRTTTTGCGGTTGTGAGCACAGAGGTGTTCCAAATCCGGCCATCTGTGTCTCATTCACTCACTGCCTGGGACATGGAAGAAATCCTGTTTATAGGAGCCAGGGCCTTGCATGTTAGAAAAACTCCTTTTTTTTTTCCCCTAATTTTTTTTTTTTTAGCATTGCACCAGAGCTGGTTGTGTGGTTTCCAAAGCAAATGCACAGCGAGCGTTGGGTGGGTGCCTTGACAGTGCCTGGTGCTGTTGGCTCGGGGATGGTGTGGGAGAAGGGCAGTCAGGGAGGGGTTTATGGGGCTGGGGGCAGGGTTGGCATCACTCATCCAAGGAGGTGAGCCCTCTTTGGCAGCATGGRCCTGAGGTGCAAGTGGGGTCCTACAGCAGGGCCACAGAATCCTGGTGGAGTCCCTTCTCTGGGACTTTTGAGGCACAGAGACCTCTGTGGCTTTGCATCCTCATCCCTTGATGTGGTGACACTGTAGTGTCACATTTGCCATGTTTAGTGGGTCACTCCAGCCTTTCTCAGGCCCTACAATTTTTGGCACCACGGCCATTCCCAATCCTGCTCCCATATGGGGAGCAACTGTGCTTCCCTGCACGGCAGCACCTCAGCCCTCCCACCCTCCTCCAGCTTTCAGGGGCTTGCTGCAAAGCCCAAAGCTGAGAGCCACGGGCTGGATAAAAGTCTGTGTGTCAGGTTTCCCCATCTGGGTTGAGGAGGGCCGGGCAGTGGTTAGAGGTGGAGTTTGGCATCGAAAGCCCCTCGTTCACCAGCCCAGGGCTCCGGSTTGACTGCGGTCGCAGCTCCGGAGCCTCCGCGCCCGCTCTTGGCTGCAGCTGCCGCCCGCGGCGTGGTCAGGGAGCTCCGGCTGSAGAATAGGTGGCTTTCAGAAATAACTTCATAACAAGGCAGCAAAAAAAAGATCGAGTCTTCTTCCAGGAGAGGCAAATCGTTGTGTTTTTTGGGAATAAAAAGGCTGGTTTTTTCCCAGCCCGGCGGAGCGTCGGCGCTTCGCTGCAAGCGTTGGGACCATGGGAGTCTGGATCGCCCTGGCATCCTGGCAGTGTGGGATGGTTTCCATTCGGTGTGAACATTACAGGGGGATTGTGTTTCCCGTCATGCTGCTGGGGCTCTCTCTCCCCCAGCAGCACTGGCCCTGTGTCCCCCCAAAGGGGGGCTTGGAATGAAATAGCTGAGGTGTTTTCCAAGCTGCCTCCTTTGGAGCGGGCTCCTGTGCCTGGATAACATTTCCCAACCTGATCACCAGGAATGCTGCTCGTTTTGCCCGGGACTTTCTCCCCAGGAAGGCAGTCCTGCTGTTTTTCCTGCCCCTTCCTCCTCTGTGCTTCCTGCYTTCCTGCCCCCCAAAAGCAGGGATGATCACCCTGTTTGTGCATTGATGGTGATCCCATCTCTCTGTTTGCTTTGCAGGGGCKATGCTTGGGGGAGACCTGAACAACACGAATGGAGCCTGCCCCAGCCCTGTGGGTAAGTAAGGAGCCTTTCAGCCCCATGCCCCTAGCTCCATGAGACAGTCCTGCCCTTGGTTTCCCCACATATCCCATAGGATTTTGCTTTGCTGGTGAGCCCTGCTGGTCCATAAGGAARARCTGGGGAAGACTTTGGTGCTCTTGKCAGTGGGAGGGGTTGGCATGTGGAGCTCCAGGCCAGCACCTTTGTTTGGGGTGCTGATTTCAGTGGCCAAGGAGTCTCATTTACCCGGGATCTCAGGGAGACTGCAGATCAGGGAGATACCTGAATCCCCTGAAATCCCTGAAGACCAGAATTTGGGTAGCTCTGGGTTTMGTTCCTGGTGCTGCAGCCAGTTCTCCACTGTCCTCAGGTGATCAGTTAACACACAGTTCCTCCTTGTGCTTGGGCCCTATAAAGGAACTTTACTGCAAGGAAATAAAGCTCATTAAGGGCCTTTTCCACTGTGAGAGCCTCAGTGCTAACGAGGCTCAGGCCTCATGGCTCAGCTCCTCAGCTGTAAAACGCACTAACAATGTCTCCATCCCCACATCTGCCTCTGCTGTCTGCAGGCTGAGGGTGTTGGAGCGCTGCTGGTGGAGGCACAGCCCAAAAACCAGCAACRGCCCTGGGTCCTGCTGGGAAGCAGCTGCTGCTGTTGGCACTGGGCTTGGCAGTGGTCCCAGGCTTGGCAGGGTGGATGCCATCCGTCCCAGGGCAAAAGCAGCCTTGCTCCAGGAGCCTGGTTCCTCACCCCTTCTGGGCCTTTTTTGCAGGGGTTCTCCAGCTGACAGCACGGAGGAGGAGTGTGAAATTCCACATTGCCCCAGTTAAAACCAAACTGGAGCCAGGTGCCTCTGGTTTTTGGGTGGAGTCGGTCCAGTTGTGGTTTTGCAGCCACCGTGGCCACCCGACCCCATCCCCTGCACTCTGGCCACCACCAGGAACGGCCCTTTCCTTGTGCTGGGTAGCAAGCCATGCCAGTGCCAGAGGGATTTCTTCAGAGAGCAAAACCTGCCAGGGTTTGGGTTTGGTTTTTGGGGCAGTGTCTCCCTGGGTTCTCACAGCACCCAAAGTGGAGCTCTGCTGATCCTTGAGGGCAGAGGGAAAGGGGCCATGGTGGCGTGTGGCCCTCAGGCACCTCTGTGGCCCCCGTTCCCCTGCAGCCACCCCCGTGTCAGCTGTCAGGAGCAGCCACGGCGGGTGCAGAGCTTGGCAGGGCCCCTGAATGTCAGCCTTGACGTCACCGAAGCATTCCCTGCGTTCCTGCTGCCACTGCAGGAAATGGGTGTGAGGAGCAGGGCCAGCCCCCAAACCCCTGCTGTCCCCAGACCCCCCTGCCCTGCCTGGGGCTCCCCTGGTGGCTGCAGGAGAGGGCTGTGGCTCTGCCTCTGGCACTGCACTTGCGGTTTTCAAATACCTGGTACATCTCTTCCTCCTCCTCCTCCTCCATCTCCTCCTCCTCCTCCTCCTCCCTTGCAGTCTCTGCAGCACTGAGTGATCACCTGCTGCCTCTGAGTCATCAGCTGCGGGTGCCTGTGGCCGGATCCTGCAGCGATGTCGCTGTATCCCCTGTATCCCTGCATCCTGCCCACGCTCCGTGTGCTCCCCTCAAGGATGCAGCACCCGCCCGGCTCGTGGGGGGATGCTGAGCCCCGGCTGTCCCCACTCAAATTCACACCGGGCTGGTGCAAAGGCAGCCCGGAATGCTCCTCCTTTAGGCTGTTTTTCTGGTGGGGGCCCTCGGTTGGGAAGTCCTGGTGGGAGCGCAGCCCTTTTCTCTCTGGCTCGCAGGSGTGGCCGGATCCGTGCTGGGTGGACATGGCAGTGAGAGCAGCAGTGACAGCCCAAGGTCACCCGGCTTTGGGGGTGAGTGGCAGCGCTGGAACCAGAACCAGCTCCTCTCCAGCACTCAGAGCCACCCCAATGCACAGCCCAGGTCACGCACAGGTGACATGGTGTGCCTCAAACCATGAGAGCCCTGTGCGTATCCACGCTGGTGGTGCCTTGGGAAGGAGAACATCACAGGGTTTAACATTTCCTTTGACTTTTCATGGCCACCAGCACTGCAGGGAGCCAAGGTCACCTGAGGAATTTTTTTCACCTTCGTTGTTAATAAATCTAAAAGCCAGTGGCCTTGTGAGCAGGATTCCAGCAGCTCACAGTGCACAGAGATGCCAGGGCCTGATGCACCAGGCACGTGGCTCGTGCACAGCTGCTTGGGGTGATTTGGGACCTCGCTGAGGACAGGAAGGCTGCTCCTCTCCCTCCATCAGGGACAATGCCTGCAGCAGGCCATGGGTGTCCCTGATGGTGATTCCCAGTCACCTGCTGGGGCAACACCTCCCTCTGATCTTCTGTGGGATCAGAGCTGCAGTTCCTGGGGAGCGTGGCCACCCCTGTGCCTGTTTGAGCCCATCCCGCTGTGTCCAGCCCAGGACAGCTCCAGAGAGGCAACACCTCCAGTCCCTGGTGCCCTCTGTGGGATCAGAGCTGCGGTTCCTGGGGACCGTGGCCATCCCCTGTGCCTGTTTCAGCCCATCCCGCTGTGTCCAGCCTGGGACAGCTCCAGAGAGGCAGCAACACCTCCAGTCCCTGGTGCCCTCTGCGAGATCAGAGCTGCGGCTCCTGTAGAGCATGGCCATCCCCTGTGCCCATTTCAGCCCATCCCGCTGTGTCCAGCCCAGGACAGCTCCAGAGAGGCCCTGGTGCCCTCTGTGGGATCAGAGCTGCAGTTCCTGGGGAGCGTGGCCATCCCCTGTCCCTGTTTCAGCCCATCCCGCTGTGTCCAGCCCAGGACAGCTCCAGGGAGGTGGATGCTGGCTCTCGGCCCCCACACGCTGCTGTGTGGCTGCAGCGCCGCTGCCACCAGCCGCCTGCTGAAATGCAGATGCAGCGCGATGCTGGATGTGATTAATAATGCAATCAGCGACCTATTTTCCCGGTCTAACGTGCAATGAATATGAGGGCTGAATCCTGGTGATTGCTGAACGCCTTTCTATCTTTGGGGCCTATTCATGAAAAAAAAAACCAACCCTCATCAGAACAGTAATCTGATCCAATTTATTCCTTTCCTGATGTTCATCAAATCTTTTCCTTTTTATTTTTTTTTTCTTCCTTTCCTTTCTTCTTTTTTTTTTTTCCCCTCTCTTTGCACGGAAAATCCTTAAGTGGGGCAGCAGGAGAAGGAGGGAACCTTAGATCTTCAAAGGGGCAGCAGGAGCAGTGAACTGAGTCCTCACTCTGCCACAGCCCCTTTTTACTGCCTCAGCACCATAAAGAGACCTTAAAAGTGAACCTGCCCGTAATTACCCATCTTGGCAGGGCTGCCATGCCCGTCCAAAGCATGGAAAGAGCCTGGCTGCAGATCAGGCTCTGAGATTTGCTGGGTGTTACTGCAGGAACAAGGGGGAATCCTTGCAGGTTGAGGAGCTGCTGTGGGCTCAGGGCTGCTGCCTGTCCTGGCTTCACCGCACAGGGTGAGCCTGCCAGGGTTGCAGGAGGGTTTTGGGGTGGCTGGGGGGACGCAGTGCTGTGCTCCCACAAGGAGGAACACTCAGAGGACTCATGGAGCCCCACTGCAGCACCACTCACCCACCATGCACATGTTTACCAATGCATTCACCATCACCATGTATTCATCTCCATGCATTCACCACTGCCCCATGTTCAACATCACCACCACGCATTCACCACTGCCATGCATCCAACCTTCACCAAACCTTCACCTCCTTGCTCTCTGTCCCTTGTGTCACTGCAGGGAATGGCTACGTGAGTGCCAGAGCCTCTCCGGGTCTCCTCCCCGTGTCCAACGGCAGCAGCCTGGGCAAGATCATCCCGGCCAAGTCGCCGCCGCCGCCGKCGCACGGCACGCAGCTCGCCGCCAACAGCCGCAAGCCAGACCTGCGYGTGATCACCTCCCAGAGCGGCAAGGGGCTCATGCATCACCTGGTGAGTSCCCTAGGACACCAGCTGGGGCTGCGAGTGGGTGCCCTGCCAGCCCACAGCAATTCGGGGCTGTAGTGGTGGGAGCTGGCTGAGGCCGTGCTGGAGGGCAGATCCGAGAAGGAAGGCTTGGATTCCTGCAAACCCTGTCCCAGGCACTGCTCTGAGCTGTGTGTGCCCCGTGGGGGTGAGGGTGTGGTGCCAGCTGGGGATGGGGGTGCTCGAGTTAACGGTGCCTCTCGGTTCTCTCCCCGTTCTCCCACGGACAGACCGAGGACCACTTGGCTCTGGTGAGTTCCCTGCTGAGTGTGCATGGCAGTGTGGGGCAGTGGGACATGGGCTGCTTGTCCCCTTGGTGCTGCCCTGGCTTGGAAAGGCATGGGGCACACAGAGGGGGTGGACACTGGCTCCCTGTGTTGGGTGAGATGTGGGCTGCCAGCGTTTACATCCAATCCTGCTGCAGAAAATAAACCCCAAGAAAAACAAGGCTTTTAGGAAAACCATGTTCCCTATGGAAAAGGAGCTGACATGAGCTGCAAAGCGCCTGTTTCTTCACCAAGGCCAAAATTGCTGTGTTGGTGCCCCTGGGGAGGTCAGCCAGGGTCCCTCTGGGGACTGTGGGGCTGCCCTGGACCTGCCCGTGGGGCTTTGCTGGAGCCACCACAGCTACATCACAGGGAGACCTGGCCCCTTGCCAGCACATGAGAGACAGGGAGTAAATCAGGCTCTTCCCATATTAAAGATATTATTTAAAGCCTGTGTAAATCCACTGGCTGGCTAGTGCACTCCCTAAACCTCCCTTGCGCACGGGGCAGTTTTCTGTGTTATTTTTATGGCTTTTTTTGCCTCTCCCTGCCAGCAAAGTGAATGCCACCTTGTTTGTGGCAAGGATTCACTCTGCTCTGTTACTTTTCTGGTGCAGGGCAGATGGGTGACAGGTCAGCACAGCAAGGGAAGGGCAAGAGCTGCTGCAGGATGCAGGTCCTGCAGCYAGGGAAAAGCTCTCCAAAGACTCAGGAGAAAGCAGATCCTTCTTGGCCAGGGCAAGGATGGGCCAGAGCTTTGGCAGACATGAATTCTTCTGCTCTTTGTGCCCCCAAACCCTGCATGCTTAAGTGGCCCCCTTCCAGCATCTCTGTGCCTCAGTTTGCCCRTGTGTGGAGGGAGACCAGTCACTCCCCACCTCCCCATCTGCTCACTCCTGATCCCACTGCCTGGGACATTCCCTTGGCTMCACAGTGAAGCAGCATTAGGTAAAAACCCACTGGGGTGGCCTTTGCAGTTTTAATCGTTGGTCTGAATCAACCTGGTGGGTTTTTGCCTGAAGGTGCAGCAGGGGGGGTRGAGGGTGATGAAATGTGGGTAGGGTAGGGCAGGAACCTTGGCACTGCTGGATCAGGAAGGGGCACTGCCAAGTGCTGTCCCTGCAGATGCCTCCTGCCCGGTGCAGATGCCTCCCTGCTCCGCTAACCTTCTCCCCASATTTGCTCCCTCCATATTGCTCAACCTACACGGCAGATCCTCTCTCCAAATGGCAGCTCCCACCTCTTTCCAGGCAGCTGTGGGATGAGTCAGCAGCCCTTGTGCTGTGTCCCCACTGCCCGCAGCCTCAGCCCTGCCGCCCTCGGTGCTGCTCCTGCAGCTCTGAGCTTGCTCTCCTCCCTTAGAGGATTCTGAGAGGCATYYCYCCATTTCTCCCCATACTCCTCACATGCCAGGGGCAGCAGGGTCARATTTACTGGGATCCATTCCCTGGGAGCATGCTGCATGGTGTGTTACCAACTGGGATGGCAACTGGGAGTGTCGTCTGTGGGCACGGGGTGTGAGCAGCACGGTGTGGGGGGCAGCTTGCACACCTCCTCCCTGCATGGATTGTGCTGAAAACCGGGGTGCTCCTCTCGGTGCAGCTGGGGCTGACATCCCCACAACTCACCTTGTGGTGTCAGGGAGGTTCCTGGGGCTGGCACATCCTGCCCAGGCAGTGTTCCACCAGCATGACCACGCTCATCCCTGTGATTTTACTCTCCCAGGAAGGTCACAAAGCCCAGGAGAGAGGGGCAGCTGTGAGAGCTGCATCCCCCTGGGCTGGCTCAGGGTCTCACGCAGGCAGGACAAGGACAGGGCTGTGTCTTGGCCTTCTGTGAAGACATTTCTTGCTGTGCCCTTAACCCACGGCGGTGGGCATGGCCAAGGGTGGCTGCCAGCAGCATGCATGCCCAGGAAAACCCTACAGCCCCCCAGAGCTTTAGCAATTAGAGCCCTGCTAATCGCCTTCCCCAGGGCTACAGGAGGGACCTGCAGTGTGTGGGCGCAGGGTGAGCAAATCCTGCCCAGCCAGGTGCTGTTACCCTCTGGAGGTGGCCAGGGCAGGGTTTTAGCCTCCAGCCTTGTCCTAGSAGAGTCTCCCTGGCCATGGGGAAGCATTGCAGAGTCTGTGCCCAGCCCTACAAAGCYCTGGGAGCCCTCAGTGCCACAGCAAGGCTGCTCACTGTGTCCCAGGCAGCCTCGTGCCAGGCGTGATTGAAGCTGGGCACTGCCCCAGCCTTCGCAGGGTGACGTGTGCTGGGGTGCTTGGGATTAGAGTCAAGCTTCTTGAGTCTGATTTAAATCAGATCAGCAGAGGCAGCCCAGATTATCTGCCTTGTAAACAGGGCTGGATCTGACCTRTAGATCCTCCCACGTAACTGCCTGGAAAGCCATGGGGG